>JADDOH010024822.1:0-213464 GCA_016648135.1 Agrypnia vestita
GGAGCAATAGAGTCTCGGCTTGATCTTGGTCTGCAGCTTAGTGTGGGAGGTTATGTCTAAACAGGAGTTAACCACCGGATGCGGCGATGCTCTGGGGCCGCATCCCCCTCCCCCCTACAGGAGGGGGGGGCATCTAAAATCCACGTTTGAACAGAAGTGGTTAGACACTTCTTAAATTTCACTTACAAATCTGTATCTTCCATTCCCTTAGAATCTCGGGCTGCGATAATGTCAGACAAAGCTTGCCCTGAGCCTCTGTTGCGCCTAGTTGTTGTGAATATAAATATGTTTGTCTTCCTCTACTATGTACTATGAACAGATTGAGCAGATCGGACAACGTGGGATGCGCTATTGGTAGGTTTCTTACTTGTGTTTTGAATATAACGTATGCTATTATATCTTGTAAATCTGTCATAAATGGGTGCCGCATGTGGTTGTGCTGACACTGTTCTAAGCTGCTATTATGAGATGTTGATAATCAATGCGGGCGGAATCTTTAGCGTATGCCGTTAACTTGGCAACGATTGTATTGTTTTATATTACAGTATTTTAACCCCGATGGTATTATAGTTATGGCGGTTCAATGTAAGGGAGTTTTGCTACTAGCGTTTATTCCTCGGCTACGCCGCATATAATTGGCTTTTAGGCCGACTCCGGACGTGGACGATATCGGCTATCTCTCATATAGGCGAAACTGTAGAATTCTAGAGCGGTTTCTAGAAGGACGAGTACGGATTAGTTACGTGCGTTTGTTATTTCCATAGTTAGGTAAGAATTCGTTCTATATTAGTCTAGTCGCGTTAATAAGAATACGAATTTCACCACGTATCAAAAGAATTTTGGATAGCTACGGACACAACGGAGGGGGAATTTTCCTAGCCACTAGATAGATTACGACTGGCCAATTTCGTAAATATAAATTCTTAACAAAAAAAAAAAAAAAATATTAGCTTTCATGTAAATATACTTCCGAAGTTCTAAGTTCGACTTAAGTTTTATCTAGAAGCTTAAAGCATAAAGTGTGTGCTTAAGTCACAAAAGTCGTAATAAAGCTTAATTCGGTAGCTTAAAGTCTCAAGCTTTGGGCTTTTCGTAAAACTTATATTATTAAACTTTATAGTTAGGTATTTAGCTTAGGTGTACAGGTAGATACGTTACAAGCGCTTTCGATGGACACAACCATCATTTTCAGAGGCAATATTAAAACTAAGTTTAATTCAAATTAGTGGAATAAAAAGTTGTGTATAAATCATTGTAATAATCATGAACTTCCATTCTGTAAACGAAACAACGCTTAATTTATTAAAAATACAAACTTTGATGTAACTTAACCGTCGACATTTCACCTGCAAGTGTAAAGAATATTTTCTATTCAAAATTGAGTGGAGTAATCTCTTCCGATGTTTTTGCTGTTAGCTACAATACACCCTGTATTTTATAAAATATTTTAATTATAATTCAGAATCGTTATCGAATAAAAACGTTATTGTTTTTTTATTGTTCCTAATTACAAAAACAAAATAATAATGATGAATTAGCGAAATGCAATTGCAAATTTGAATACAATTTGCCTACTATAAATTAACATTATTAAATTACTGTGAAAATATTAGTTTGTGAAAAATTAATGTACTTGAAAATAAAACATAATAAAATTTTGTACATTTTTGCGATTAATTAGTACTATCACTAACGAAATAGACAAAACGAAAACAGAGAATGAAAATAATTATCTGGCAATCTTGCTAATTTGACGATAGGTAGATTTTAAAAATATGTTTACGTACAATACCTATGTGTTTTATGAAATTTGTCAAAATGTAATGGTTACTGAAAGTTATGGGTACTGAAAGTAGTTACAATGATAGCGACTATGGGAAATTTGTTAAGTTTTTTTTTGATAATGAGTTTTAGGGGGTAGGAGATGTGTGAGCATTCACATATTAATAAATGTAGTTTTTCAATTATCCCCTTTATATCATTCATAAGAATATTTGATTCAGTCACGGTTTATTAAAATGAAGTTTACAAACCCCGATAGTAAATTCCATTTCATCCCCCGGGAAACATCTTTAATAAAAATGTTGCCGTATATTTTGTAAAGAAACCCTGTGTGGTCTAAAACCGCGGGGTAGGAACTGTAGGGAGTAAAAGCAGAAAGTCTAGCGGAACAGGAGTATAAATCAGCGGAAAACTCGAGCCCACAATGAATGGCATGTCTTTCCTTATTGCATTCTTAACTTACCAATTCTCCTTCAACTGCCTTCTAATACCGGGCCTTACTAGCTCCGCAGATCTTATTCTCTTAAATATTTATTGCCCCAACCTCTACAAAACACAGATTCTTCAAATAGCCCACTGACTTATTCAGCTCACTGAAATCATTTACTGTACCTTTTACCCTATTTTTCCACTGAATTAATATTTTTATGTTGGTAAGATAAGTCAATATTAAATAAAAAAAATCAATATGATTATTTTATCGTCAATTGATATGGCAGTTATTAGTTCCTTAACTATGAAATTGCTGTTTTCTATAATAATACTGGTTAGTTTTAGGGTCGATTCGATCTTGCATTCGACATGGAAATTAATAATTAAATTAATTTCATATTAAAGCTATGACATTACTTTTTCAAAATTTATTATTAATTTGTTTATCCGCCGTTTGTTTTTCTGTTTAAAAATACATTTTATTATTTTTATTTTATTTTATTTTTCATTTATTGGTTTTCTTACAGCCATATAATTAATAAATCTAGGAAAAAAACAATAATTGATGTACAGAGCCTTGGGCCATTTACAAGAAAACACATATATACAAGAATATTAAACCAGGATCGATAAAAAAATAAGAAAAAACAATATTATGTTTAAAAATATATAGGTATCATTATCAGTTGCGAAATCTATGTATACTATGTCGTGGGAAGGACTATAGAAGTCTCTAGCATGGAAAATGTTTTAGCATATGAAAGATATTGATTAAGAACATACATATATACGACCTTAATAAATATGAAGATGTGTGGATGTTCTTACGACGGAATTAGTAAATGGTGCATTCTTTAAAAGTCAACTTATACAGTTCTTTAGCCGTGGGCCACCCCGTAAAGGCTTCCATTCAAGTTTTCCTATAAATATCTTCGTCTCTGTGAGATTTGTATATTTTATTTTATTTTTGATTTTTTAACAAGCAGACCGTCAATATATCATTTATGACCCTAATAGATTGTCCTAGAGTGACATTAAAGTACAAAGTATGAGTATTTTGTGAACATTTGAATATGATATAGTTACATAACACACTTTTTACGATTAATTGATAATTAATAATGAGTTTGTGGTGGCCCGAGACACATACACGCAGACACCCGTGTAATGAGTTACCACAGATGCTGACGTCGAGTACGGCAGGCCGTCGCCCTAGATACAGAGGTTGAGACAAGATTGCTGAGCAAGGCAAATGTAAGCCAGACCGATGACAGAGTACAAAGGCGAGGTATAGCAGAGGGCATGTACTATCGGAGTGACGAAACGCACCTCGCTGATCTAAGCTAAACACCCACAAGCGCGGCCGAGTAAAGAGTAAATCATAACACCCCCGATTCCTTTGTTCTGAATGACTATATAAGCCCGCAGAACAAACCATCTCACTCCAGCGGGGCTTCTCGGATACAGCGGAAGCCCTTGCCGTCATACCTTCGAACGTCACGCTTTCACTTGTAACCTTTGTATACTACTGTATTCTTTATAACTTGTGTTTTGTAATCAAATAAATTCTGTCAAACCATAGCGACTTTTACATCATCAACCGCAGCAGAGATCTCCGACTCTACAAACGGAGTGGTGACCCTTGAGTTCAACTCTATCCAAAAGCGGAGGACTCATTTACCTCCAAAAATTGGATATGATAGAGTTACACAATACACTTTATACGGTTAATTAATAATAAATAAAGAAAAATGATAAGCGATAAAATAAATTTATACCTATAAAACTCAATGTCTGTCCGTCTGTCTGTTCTCTACACAAATTCACACCGTTTATCCGATTCTATTCGAATTTTGCATACTTATGATTTTGGACCCGTCGGGCAACATAGGAAACATTTCCCCTGTATTCTCATACCCCTTCTACTCCCCCTGATATATTTTCGATGCAAATCTGTACCGTTTGACCGATCGGACTCAAAATTAGAAAACTTATTCTTTAGGACCCGGCGGGTAGCATATGCTACATTTCTCCCCTATTCTTTTAACCCTTCCCCTCCCCTGATATATTTTCAATGCAAATCTGAACCGTTCGATCGATCGGACTCAAATTTTGGAAACTTATTCTTTAGAACCCGGTCGTTAACATTGGTGACATTTCCCCCCATTCTTTTACCCTTTCCCCACCCCTTGATATATTTTCGATGCAAATGTATACCGTTCGAATCGAAACTTTGTTTACCCTCACAAATTTATTTTAAACTTAATCCTTAACCCTTGCAACGCCGGGTATGAACAGCTAGTTGAGAATAATATTTAGACTAACGCAAATGACTAAATACAATTTTAGGAATAAGTTCCAGGTTAATAATTTAAAAAAAAATGCACTTTTTATGATAAATAGAAATAAATAATGTTTTAATGATAATTGTAAATAATTAAATATATTTATCTTAATTTATAATTATCCTTTTTTGGACAAAATCCGGAAATTGTGTTCTCAGAATATACATTTAAAAATGTTGTCTAAATAATTAATTTAGGTTTTTAAATCAAATCCAGCTACGCTTCGCAAGTAGGTACCTACCCGGACCTTCTGAGGTGAACCCTTTCACGATGCAGTACTTCCTTTATTATTAAGTTTAATAGTGCCGTTTAGTTTCCGGCCGATAAGTGAGGTGGGCACCCACCGCCTGCCAGACATTGTCTCGGCTCCGGCACCCAGAGGGTTATACCGTTTTATTATGGCGCCATTAAAGGAAGCGGCCGGACACACCTAGCGGCACTAAATGATACTAACACTCGATATTATGACTCCCCACATAATAAAATAATGTATACCTCCCTCGCAGGGCTGCCGACAAGGGTTTGGAGCTGGGCGTATTACGTAAAGGGTGACCCACAATGAACCGAAAATAGGTTTCCTAAAAAAAAATCGACCGGAGCGTATACTGCAAGCTATTGAACGTTAAACTAGATGTTTAGTATTGTATTAAGTGTTTACGTAAGTAGTGTCCTTTTTTTAAAATTTTAAATTGAGCGCCAAACGATCGATCGATCGAAATAAAATTTGTGTTTGCTTAAAAGTTATATTAATTATTTTATTAATGCCAGGCCTCCAAAACGGAATGTCAAGTAGACAAAAGTGAGCACTTTGATACCCCCTTCTGTCCGAATGACAATTTATTTGAGTCTAGACCGGATGGTTTTCATCGCAGAGGCATCGAAAAACTTGTAGAATGTTTGCAGGAAGATGTAAAGATGTAAATGACATTTGAATCTCGACGTTCCAAAAGTTCCAACAGCTTTTTGCCAGAACAGATCAACAGATTTAGAAGAAAGGGAAGGTGAAGAAGAACTTGTACTTTACATGGCACAACTTATATAAGTAAACACTCAATAGATCATAATATGTGGGGTATAAAATCAAATGCAGCAATATCAAAAAAAATTGAATGCAGTGACCGATAATTGCTAATTTATCTTCTTCTTTTTCTTTTAGGATATCTGTTGATATGTGCTACAGAAAACTACGCCTCCTGGGATGACGAGGTCCAGCTATGCCTCCATCTTTTCGGTGGTCTTCCCGGTAGGCGTCGTCCAGAGGGGATTTCATTCGCTGCTGTATGCACGAGTCTGTCGCTGTCCATTCTGGCTACGTGATATCGCCAGAATCTCCTTCTGGATCTACTCCAACGTGCTACGTCCTCTATTTTGCAAATTTTCCTTATGTCTTCATTTCGGACACGGTCACGTGGAGTTTTTCCAGTAATGGACCAGTACTAATTTATAATGTACTTAATTGGAGATTTTATAGGAAACTAACTAACTAACCACTACGCCATTTCTCGGCAGGGGCAGGCAGAGGGGATAGAAAGCTATACATTCATACATCTTCTCATGCAAGCTCTACGGTTGTTGAGGCTTTTAACAGGGCCATCCTGCAATATTTGTAGTATTTGATTACGCCAGGTATTTCGTGGTTGCCCTTTGTAGTTTAAACATAGTATATACATTTATAGGAAACATGATTTTGGAAGGGATAGATACATAAAATCTAGAATTCAGTGCATTTTAAAACATTTTTTAAATAAATAAAATAATTTTATTATTTGTTTATGTCTACTTATATTTATTAATTAGGTACACCTTTATTAAGGTGTAATTAATAAATATAAGTAGATAAAAGCAAATAATAAAATATTTTTTTTTAAATGTCAATCAACAAAGTTGTTCAACCAACTGAAAAAATACATTTTTTTCAATTTTTTGGATATTGCTGCATTTGCTTTTACACCCCGCATATATTTCTTTGGTTGGTTATTGTTAGTTAATTCCTGCAGGAATGAGTTCTCGGTCTGCAAGTAACGGGTGATAAAAGAAAAAATATTAGAGGTGGAGAATGCACTTAATTCTTTCCGAAGGTCTCACAAGGACCACAACTATTCAGGATCCGCTGAGAGTGATCGGAAAGCTAGTTGGCGGTGAGCTCGGGCGCAGTGAATTTATATTCTGGTGCTGGTTCACCAAATGAGTACAATAAACTGATGGTATATAATTTTGTATGGTTTGGAGATGGTTAGGAGAAGTTGCTTTTTCGGGTCACCACCGTCATGCGACGGAAAAGCTCCAAAAGCGTAAAATATTGGTGATTTATTATCTCGATAAAACAAGTACATAATATCCATGAGTATGATTATACCGATAACGATAGATACTCTAAGGGCCATAGCTTCCGGCCACCCGCCGGAGGTCTACGTAGGACTGACATGCCTGCCTAGGGCGTGTGCCTATTTTATATAATTTATGAACAAAGGAGTCTTGGAGTACGGCTGTGTGACTGAAAAAATCGTCCGAAATGCTGATGGTGCAATGATCTGCGGTTGCGCGGGTCTTGCTCGTGCCTCTATTTACTTATGTGGCATTCCTTTCCACTGTGTGTGTGTGTGGGCTAGATTGGTGGCTATCTGCATTATGGTATGAATTCCACATAATGTTTATTTTAAGATTTAAGTACAGTGATTGAATATGAATACAATATTAAGAGTTATGATGACGCCTTTATAGCGGACTCCATTGGTTATATAGTAATATAAAAACAAAGAAATTAATGGTAACAGAGAAACACAAAAGAGAAAAAAATATTTTCGGCCAATGATCTGTGTCCCACGAGAATTGTGTCAATCTCGTCACGTGTCGTGGCTAGAGAATAATGAAAGAAATCACTGGAAATTAACTAACGATTTATTAATGAATGATTAATTAATTGTTCAATATACAAAGTCACTTAAAACGAATTAAACATAATGACATTTTTAATAATATATCACTCGTAAATAAAAAATAATCACAAATTATTATCGCTGGGTAACACGTATTCATTATTCACAAGAACGTTCCATCCAATTCTCGCACGTAGTATTTATCGCATTTATTTATTTCGCCAATTAGGTATCTGTCACTTCTCAATTTCACGACCGAACACACCTGGCCATCGGAGTCGTCTCAAACACGACAACTCCAGTCCCGCCGCGGCGTGGTTCCGTATTGCAGGTATTTTCATATTTTCTAGATTAATATAGTGTTTAGGAAAAGGTCCTCGTCACTTCTCGGTTTTTCCAGGTGTTTCTAGACGTTTGTAGATAATATTTGTTGAAGGTTGTAGATAATTCTAGATCATTCTAGATCTTACGATCAATGATATAATAAATTGTAGATAGTTACAAGCGTGAAATCTTGGCAACTCAAAAGTAAGGTAATGCCTTACTTGTATTCGTTATCGAACTGACCTTCTTTGTGATCGGGCGCGACGCTACGCGGAAAAAGAAACATCGTATCAGTATCGTGCACCATTGTAAGAATGAGTATGTTATTTTAGTCATCGTGACTTCAAATTACCTGATTTTTCTGTCTACACGCAGAGCGTTTGTGAATTAAGTGTGCCGTGATTTGTTGTCTCTTTCAACGCAATATATCTATATTATAATAAGTCAATCCTTACGATAGTGTTGTTTAAAATGACATATTATCAGGAATTCGGACATTGCATAAATTCTTTTTAGCATTAAAATAAAACACAAATTACTTTGTTTTCATCACTTTATTAGATTAAAAAATCTACATGTTTCGAGAACAATGTTCTCTTCTTCAGGATTATTGTGTACTAACGATCTTTAATAGTTGAACCAAGCAAATGTGTTACGTTGAAGGTGGGTGAGGGGGTAGGTGAGGGGTGGGGGGGTTCGAGGTGTTAATTATTATGGGTCATTTCTTTTTAGCATCTTGTAACAATATTATGTAAATAATTCAATCTTGAAATTAAGGTTCGATAACACCATTTAAAAGAGTTCTTCAGTTCTTAATATAAACAATCAGTATTGGACACACAATTCAAAGATATTTATAACAGTTCAAAGATACAAAGATACAATTCAAAGATATTTATAACAGTTCAGCTGCCGATAAATGTGACTTTTTCCGAATACTCATGCACTCCGTCATTGAATATTTCATTGGTCGCGATGGTACAGTCCAAAACTGCACAATACTCTGTGATATAGTAGCTACGTTCTGAATAATCGCAACGTCAAAAATAAAATATGATTTCATTTAAAATAAATAAAATAAAAATTATATTATACATTTTTTAGAGATAGAAGAATGAACACAACAGCCTCCAACATTTTTTATTCAGATTAAAAATAATAAATATTGCGGACGAAATCTGTTACACGCTGTACATGATATTAATATAATAACGCGTTAATTTGAGTATGTTCTATACCTTACATTAAATTCTAAACACACTATATACCCAATCCTCGCGAGAGAACCTTCATTGAATTAACGATTGGAAGTGAAATTAAGTGCGATTTAATAATAAGTAAAAAGTGCTGTTAAGCCCAGTTCTCAAACTCTAGTTAACTGTTGTAGTTAACTGCTGTAGGTAGAGTGTTAGTAGTTCTTTAATCGTTCCTGGATGTCGAGCTAACTGTTTCTCTTGTTTTGCTTTTAAAATGTATTCAAACTTGCGATGGGACTTAATTCTAATGGTAGACCTTGCTTTGTAATTGTATTAGGAAAGGAATAATGCTTTGTTGTTATAGACATCTTTAATTGGTTCGCGTGATATGTTTAAAGCGATTTTACGCCGAGTTCGAAATTAACTTGGTCTGTATTTGTTGAAGTCACACACCTTGAAGCACTTCCGTATTTGAAAAGCGGTGGACAAAAAATGTATTACAGCGTTGGGGAAATTTTTATATGGAAATATTTAATATATTCAAAAGAAAGCTGTAAACGAGTTCTTAAGACACATTCTCTGCATGAGATATTCACGCAAGTGTTCATTACACAATGGAATCAAAGGAAGGTCCTATATTATTTATCATTTATACAAATAGCATAACAAAATGTCGTATGAATTGCTAAATAAAATTATTTGCGGACCCTATACATTGATATACGTAGCCGGAAATAATATTGATGAATGTGTGAAAATTAATATAATAATGTAATATAAAATTAATATAATAATGTAAGATAATAAATTAAAATTAAACGTCTCCAAAAGCAAATATTATTATCTCCAATAGCAAATATAAAAATTATTCATTGCAAATAAATGAAGATTGCATATAAAAATGGGGCGCATCGAGTTTGTTTTGACATTTCTATCAGTGTGAAATGAGCCAAGAAACGATGGCCCGTGTGATCAGTCGTGAGATATTCAGAGCGACAGCAGATATTAAGCGAAATAATCGAGCGGAGTGCCTAAATGGCGAAATTAAGAAGTGAATGCGAGAATTAAATGGAATGTTTTAGTAAGTGATAAATAAAGTGTTATCCAGCACATCACAGTCGAGTTATAAATTGCGAAAGAGTGTGAATTTATTATAGTTGTCAATTTATTATTAAATTATTAATGACTAATTAATAAATCGTTACTTAATTTCCAGTGTTTTCATTTGTCTCCTAAAGTCACGATCCGTAAAAACACATATAATTTTTTTTTATATAAAATGACTTTTCACTGACATTTGGTTATGAAAATATGTCCTTGAAATATCAGTGTGATTTGTAGGAGACAAAGGTTAAGATGGATAGATCTTGAGCTAGAAAGGGTGAATGCTATCATTTCATCTGTATGAATAGATGACATTGACGGATTATGTGAAAAATTCCACCAACTGAAACCACAAATTCTGTCTACGACGTTATGCCGCCTGAGTGGCACCGAAATAAATAGAATCGCCTTAAAACATAAGTAGATGTATCCATACATGATACTAATAATATTATTATAATATATGCAACAAGAATTTTAAGATATTTATTTTTTATTTTTTATTAGATAATGCTTTTTTTAAAAAATAAAGAAAGTGACAGTTTTAACAATGATATTTCTCTTCTACATGAGTAATATAACTCGTTGGTAGGAGAGGAGTATCATTATATTTAAAATATATTTAATAGTAAGTTGTACATAATATGTACCTACATATAAGAAAAAAACTAATATGCAATAATCATAATGCAATTATGTGAGATTACAGCAAAAATAAACTAATAATAAGTATAAAGCAAAAAATATAACAGTACGACAATTATAATTTAAAAATGAATAGAGTAAAGAGAAAAATAATGGAAATTTTTATGCATACATATAACAGTATGCAGTAAAAATAATATTAAAATTAAAAGTATCTTATATTAAAGAAATATTCCACAGAATTATATAATAAAATATATACATAATTAAGTGGATTACATAAATAGTAAAATAAAAATTAATTAACCCGGAGGGTATTTTTTAATATTTTCTTAAAAGCCTCAATTATTCTCAATACACATTTTAACAGGTAATTCGTTAAACCATTTCACACCTCTAAATGTATAATGAGAAGTTGTGGTATGTATTACAGGGATATGCAATTTATCAAGTGTTATGTTTCATTATTTGATATTATTTGGCTCAGTTCGTTATTATTGTGAATTTTTTTATAAAGTTGAAGAATGCAATTTTGTTTGTAAATATTTTGTAATGTGGGGACTCGAAATTTATTAAAGAGGTCTATAGTCGGGTAATCAATAGGTTTTTTCAGAATGATCTTTATAATTAGTTTCTGGGCAACTTGTAAAGATTTTAATATAAACAATTTTTATTAATCAATTAGAAAAAACGTACAGAAAAAATCAAATTAATGAAAAAATATTTAAATGCCACCGGGACTCGAACCACGGACCTCACATTCTATCCGGGAATGGCGCGTTATCCAATTTCGCCATGGCACTCTGGTAAGTTAACGAAAATTTTTCAACCTTATATGTCTTTTTAATTGATAAACATTAATTTTTAATTGATTTTAATATAGTTTTGAATGCACTAACCCATGGGATAATACCATATTGTAAAACATAATAAAAAATAATCTAAAGCATAATTGAGGGTTTTCAACAGTTTTTTTTTCTAAAATATTTCTTATTTTATTTTATTTTCAGGTTTACATTAATTAGTTATTTGATATATTTTATTTATTGGCCTTAGTCATTTGATATATTTTATTTATTGGCCATACTAAAAAAAATATGGCGAGATCAATCTAAAATTTAAACAAATTATTTTATACATAAACACACATTACACAGAGTATGAATGAACTCACCGTTTCTGTCAATCCAAATGACGTATATAAATATTTTTGCTTACTTAATTTGCTTACTTTGTGATGACCCAGGTAGATAGAGGGGTCTTCCAAATTATTAAAGTTTTCTAGATGTTCAAAAGATTAATTCAGTATTAGGATATACTATAAAACGTAGCAGGATAATTTCCGCGAGTTGAAATTTAATTTTAGCTACTACATTCAATTAATCTGCCAACTCCTGGCCGCGGCTAACAATGTGATGAATCCTATGGGGTGACCCGTCAAAAATACGTCACGGAAAATAATATTAAATAATATAAATTTCATTGCAATGAATAAAGTCGTTTGCCGTATGATGTTAGCGAAAATAGTTGTATGGCGCGGGTGGCAACGGCTGAGGTCGACAGATACGCTGTAACTATAAAAGGATCGCGGAATAAAATATTATACCTTCTTGAAATATTATAAATAATGTATTCTATACAATATTAATACTCTGCCTGTGCTAACTATACATTTAACTAAAATATATATTATTAACTGGAAATAATTATTCTGTGAAAATTTCGCTTTTGAATGCAAAATTAACTAAAAATATTAACTAAAATATTTCTAACATCTTGGGTTCGCATACTATATTGAAAATACCTAATGCCCTTTGCATTTACTAAGTATATTACCTAAATAGCCACAGCTATACCATCCTGTCCGTCAGGGACGAAACATAAAACGTAGTTATATTTCTAAAAGTGCTACCTCTTACGCGACAAAAATACCTATTGCAGTCGGGCTATGAATATGAACTATTTCCGCCTCATAATGGCGCCTGGAACCAATACTAAAACCTCACTAGAAATAATAAATGCGACTAAATCTCGATAAATACAATATATACTATTCGTAATACGTCGTTGAATTGGCACATGATTCGTCTAATGGATGAAGGACCCCGTTGTGTATCGTAATAACTTCAAATTCTTTTATAGGAGCAGTGTGGAAACAATTGCATAATATTACGTAATAAAACATCTAACGAACCTAATAATCGATACATTTATGTTACAATAAAATACATACACTAGAAAGAATTCGTGTATTAGAAATAAAACATTTTCGATTTGAGACAAACCAGTAAAATCGTTCGAACGGCGCAAAGGGAAAAATTCACACATATTAAATAACACTGAAATTAATAATTATAAACACTTTGTATTAGCATATTCTTACCTTGAATGGTTCCGTCTTAGACGTGCATGAACCTGTTCATATTAATTCCGTGGGAAAATAATACATATATTTGCTATCTACGAAATACCACATTTTTGAAGTGAAACTTCTTTATGAATAAATAGATAAGGTCTCGGGGATGGTTTGTTCGAAAGGATTCTACAACAGCCCGTGAGTTTATATGAAATAATAGTTTCTTTGAATGCTAAATTTTGGTTTTTTAATCCCTCAGCATCTCTGCTGAGAGGGGTTGAGGCTCCGCGCCCGCCTAAACCCGGTGGCCGACTTCCTAAGTGACTAAACGACCCCCCTTGTTCCTCCGGAACTTACTGCATCCCGAGACTCCATCTCTTCTTTACGAGATGTGATCCCGTGACGCCCTTCTTTTAGGCTTATAATTGAGAAGGCCGTACTCTTTTGGTACGAGTTTCTGATGATGTGTGTTGTCTTGAGGCGCCTTTCTTTTAGGCCGGTGTGTGAAGAATCATGTACTCTTTTGGTACGAATTGATGACGACATTAGCCTCCTTTGCGGGCATAGTCAGCGATGTTACAAATTATTGTGCAATCTCATTATGCCTTTTCAGAGCGGCGTCACACGATTCTGCATCTTGCAACATTTACTTTGGTCAAATGTTAGAGTGTTAGAAACATATTTATAATATCCCAGCTATTCCATATGAGTGAATGATTTTTATACTGATTCTGGCCCTGTCTTTCTTACAGAGGACGGAATAGAAGTTAACGTTTTCTATCAAGGTTTTACAGCATTCAAGCATGGAAATCCTTCCAAAGACAAAGGGAACCTTTTTGTTGGTTTAAGTAGTTTGCGCCGGATGAGGTTAGGTGGTCGGTTTATTGACGACCCCGAGCAACAAGGAGGACCCCGCCTTTAAGGGGCCCTGCAGGGGCTTGTGCGGGTTCCACGCCCAAGTGCCGGCAATCATCCACCCCTCAGCCAGCTAGGCTAACACAAACCAGATATCCCCAATCTTTAGTTAGATTTCCCCATTCTGTCCTTTACTCGTCGTTCTGAAGCTACTTGTTAAGCTAGATGTACCGAGGTACTCAAAACATAAAGAGTTAACTGAAGACCGGATTGCACAATACTTATGCAATACAGTAATTATTATAATGCTACTAAGTAATTCATATAGAAATCCGTGTATTCAAATTTTAGCATAAACGGTATGAAATTCGCTTTGCATAAAAATACACCCGTTTGGAACGGAATTCTCGTACGATTTGAACCAATATCACACAAGCAATCGTGATATTTAATTACACAATTATTCCGAACTCAAATATTCCCAAAATAAATACATTTCGATAGTGAAAATAATTAACCGTAATAGATAATATAAATATGTTCCTTAGCTGTTACACAGTGGCGGTATGATCCTCTCTGGTACTGATGAATGGTAGATTCCTCCATACGTCCGGGCAGCAACTCCGTCCGCAAATGCTGTTCTGGAACTCAGGGCTCCGTCGGTAGTTTGTTGGGCAGCGCTCCCGCTCGCAAGTCTGGTCTCGAACTGAAGGCGCTGAGTATATCGTGTTCGCTCCTTTTATAGTAACGATTTCACCATACCTCTGAAATCCACGCTAGTGCAGTGACTCATCCTATGCGCGATGACCTCACCGCCGGCGCTCGCCATTGGCCGGATTCAGTCATCAGAACGGGTCGCCTCCGGCTCAACCCGTCGAAGGCAAAGCGCGCCTGTAATTGGTCCGTTTCGTTAAAATAACAGTAAAGCACCCGCTACACGCGAGACTTGCTGTTCCGATTCATAAATAATAAAGGCTCGTTCGCACCTACTCACAAGGTCGAGTCTATTAGGATTGTCATAAACAATTTTAGTTTGACACAGAATTATATCTAAGGTATAATAAAGACCTAAGAAATATTACTTGTATAGCTGAATATTCAATATTTTGTTAGCCTCTTGTAATACATGGAATCTTGAGAAGAAATATATCAGGCTTTACTTTTAAACGATTCAAACCAGAAGAAATATATTTTTGATGTCCATACTTGGCTTTTTTGAATATTATTATTTTAAGATTTTCTAAATTTATTAAATCTATCTCTATGTCGACCATCACAACTTCTATTTAATTTGAGTCTTAATTATTTAATTATATGATAATTAAAGTCTACTTTATTTGCATCAGTTTTTCACAACATTTTTAACAGCGCCATCTGGTAGCGTTAGTTAAGTCTGTGAAAACTGCGCCTTCTACGATTCTGCCTCAGTAACGGGAAGACGTTATATTTTGGAGTAATTAATGATAGTCTAGACTTTCCTTGTCTATCAAATATGTTTCTTTTGCTCTCTATTAAACAACTTATCATGAAAACACCTAGCCCAATAGCAATACTGCACATTATTTTAAGTCTTAAGGTAATAATTAAAAATTTCAGTTTATAACACAACGTCCAAATCGTACCTATACGTAACATTTAGATATTCATTTCTAAATAAGAACATGATCTTTTTTACGGGCAGTGGTGAAAGTTGAATCTCTCCATGAGAATAGTCATGAAACGGCCAATTTCTGGCTCCCAGGATGGTGTAACCCAGTAATGGGCAGTGAGTGTAGTTAGAGTATGAACCTGGAATATGCTGAAAGCAAGAGACTGTAGTTGGCATATAGCGTGAGTAGAGTAGAACTTCCTAACATGCACTATTAAAAGACTAGAACTAAAAATAAACTAAATGGTTGTGGTGGCCCGAGACACATACACACATACACCCGTGTAATGAGTTACCACAGATGTTGACATCGAGTGCGGCAGGCTGTTACCCTCGATATAGAGGTCGAGCGCTTTTCACTGAAAGCACTGAGCACAATCGAAAGTAGGAAAATATAACGGGAGCGACGGCCGCGAACAAGAGAAATGCTACGAACAGCTATCGCAATCCCAAACAGCGGACGCTGCAGATCGAAGCCACCACACGCAAGGCACCGCGATTCCTTTGTCCACGACAACTATATAAACGGTAATCTCCAGAGCAGATTATCTCACTCGCCCCGTGTCTTTCTTACGGCGAAGCGCTTCCCGAGCGAAACTTCACTTCTCAGAAAGCTACCTATCGAGCGGAAGCTCTCGCGATTTTAATACCCATTTACTGTACCGCTTTATTGTCATAATTGTAACTTGTAACAACATTTCATACTCCAAATAAATTCTGTCAAACCACCGCGACTTTTACATCATCATCATCAGCCGAGATCTCCGACTCTATAAACGAAGTGGTGACCCCTACAGCTTCAGATTCTTATCCAAAACCGGAGGACTATACCACCTCCACATGCTCTATTAAGAGACTAGACTAAAACGATATCAAGTAATAAATGGTGTTCTATACTTGGCATGGTCAAGGAGTTTTGAACTGAAAAAGAAGTAGAAGGTAGCAAGCAGTATTCAAAATATTGTCACGGGCCGTAGATGGTGATGGGTGGACAAATTAAACACTAAAACAATTAAAAATTTTACTTATTGCGCAAAGTCGCTAGACACGAATTTCACTAGAACACTGCTCTTTAACTCACAGGCACTAAACGTTTCTATAATTGTTCATGCCAAAATCATATTTAGCATAGAAGAAAAATCATTTTGTATTGATCAAATTTTACAAATATTTAAAATGATTCATATGCAGCAAAAGCTTTAGTAACGTAAACGTTTCGTAGGTACTGAAATTCTTTTATTTTTCTAAGCAACAGAAATGTTTTGAATAATCTAAAAAAAATAATTACGTTTAATAATTATAATCCATTAATGCTATGGGGTATAAAATAACTGAAAATTTGATGATCAACAGAAATACTTTATTTTTCCTAAGCAACAAGTTTATGCGGAGATTTATTATTTAATTTAGTATACCAAGAATTATGAAATTAAAAATGTATAATTCATTTGATGTTTATCGTAAAATGTTATAATTGATTTTCAAAATACTAGAAAGAAAATCACCACCTATAGGTTATTTTAATAAAAGTACCAACATTTTATTATTATCAAATTATTTGAAATATAAAAACGGGGAACCTTTTAAACAATAGAAAGGATGTATTATCGTAACCATGCAACAAACTTTAAAAGGGTATAAATAAGGCTCAGGAACCGCTCCCGGGAAGAGTTCGGAAAAATACATTCATACAGAAGCACGTATAAGATCCTGTTAGGATCTTTTCTTTTTCGGTTTTCTTTTATTTTTAACGCTGTTGAGTCCATACTGTTTTAAAAAATATCGATAAAATGAAATAATTTTATTTTGGAAATAAATTACGATACTCTTCGTTCATCGACAGCTTCTGAGTATTATTTTTCTTCAAGAATTCCTTCAAGGAGATCTTATACAACAACAATATTTCACGCACTTATTATTCAATTAGCAATTCGCATTAATTAATTATCTCTCGTTAGTAGTACATGGAATACTTTTTATCACGCTGTTTCTATCGCATCGATCACTTTAGAGAATATTCTGCTCAAGTTTCGCACGTAGGTACTTCGTCCGACATCTGTCACTCGGTTTACACGTGCTGGTCACACCTTTTATCGCTGGTTATTTCGCGTTTCTATGTCGTTGACTCGTTTCGCCGCGGATGCACTTTTATACCAAAAATAGTGGTTTCGTGATGCTTCGAGAAAATTCTTCATATTCTAGTGATTCCTTGACATGTACAGTGTTTTCGAGTATATCTAGAGTGTTATGAAGTATCTGGGAGATTTCGATAGTGCATAATTCATTCCGATTCTACCGCCTCGTTACAGTGTTAATTGAAAAAATGTAATATAGGATTAGTAAATAAAAATACTCTGGTCAAAAAATTTTCTGTTCTTAAAATGCAGACGGTATTATCCAATCCCTGGTCTTTGACCAAAGACGTTTTTATTTTCCCGGTAGCACTTTATTTTGCCGTGGACGTAAATCCACCATGATAAAGTGATACAGTAATAGCTATTACGCCGTATTGTGCACCTAATTTAAGGCGATCTCCACAGGCCACCGAGCGCAAGGAGCGAAATCAAATACAAGCTTTAGGTCATGCAAGTTTCTAAAGCTCAAAAATAAAAATCGAAAATTATATAGATTAGTGCAGTTAACATCAAAATGCGTCAAAAGAATTGTGGAGACTATCTTTAACGAAATTTCCTTATTTTTACGATACTTAAAATTATGTTACATGATTTGATGGGCTTAATTTTTATTATATAAAGAGGTAAAGTTTGTGAGTTTGTAAGTTTTTAAGTTTATAAATTTGTAAGTTTGGACGTAGGAGGTAATCTCTGAAACTACTCATCTGATTTTAAAAATTCTTTAAAAAATATTTAAAATAGACTTTCAGGGTGGTTATAGGCTATATTTTTTCGCTAAAACAAAACTGCTTTTCATGACGACTTGTTTTACAAGTAAAGTCGACGAAAACATGGTCGGGCGATGCGTTTTTCACGAACGCTGCCTTAACGGTAAGAGATATTTAAATACTTTCTATGAAGAAGTTTTACAACTCAAAAAGTTATATAAAAAATCTGCAACCGCATATATATATATGTTAAGGTTAATACACAAATTGATAAAACACGAATAAAATATATATTTAAAATTAATTTTAAGCTGTCGGGGGTAATATAAGTATGAAATGTTAAATTATTATCAAAATAAATTTGCCTATCGTTAGGGAAATTTTATGTAAATAAAAATTGCTATTCAACATTGTTTGGATGAGTAGTTTAGATTATATTAATTTTTCACTGATACTCTTATAGTCTGAAAATATAATGGGGGCAGACTATCACAAAATAACAAATATTTAAATATTTACATTAATTTTACAACATAATTGATATTTTTAACTAGTTCTTACGCGTTACATGAAGTCATATTTCAACATACTGACATTATTATGATGTACTTATCTATTACTACTATGCATACATTAATATTTCAACATGTTTCTACACGATGGAGAACGGGTGCATGTGTCAATATGTGTTGTACGCAAACACACATTTTGGAAATATTTACTTATATCTGATAGAACATTATGACATTGTAACGACATTCTACGGATGTTTAATCGAGAGGAAATGCGTAATGGAAGGTTTTCCGAACAGTCATTAGAAAGAACTGCAAGCCAGTCGAATACGTGGGTACATGCGGTAAGATTCGAAAAACAATGTTCTCTTTGTGCAAACTATGAAACCGTGCGATAAACAAATGTTGCAAATTAAATGTACCAGAGACAAGTGGAATATTCCAGAGCATAAAATAAGTGCGAATTATATAATATTAGAAATAAAATTTATATATTGTAAGTAAGAAATAAAACACAAACAGAAAACTATATATTAGAGAATTAAACATTTAGACATTGTATATAAGAAGTAAAATCATTCAAACAGAAGCCAACAAAACGGTTACCAAATGTAGGCAGACTACAAAACGTAAGCAATGTGTCATATGTGACAGCTTGACGTTTTTGTTACTATATTAATATGGATTGTATTGATATGGCTATATTAATATGGATGACACATTGGTCTCATTTTTTGTCCTACCCACACCAAAGAGCCACCTTGTTATTTCCTGCTTGAATTCTTTTAACACCTTAAGACCCTTTACATCTAATGGCAGGTTATTGTACATTCTTGGAGCACAAAATTTGGAGCACAAAAAAAAAACACAAAAGAAGAAAAATCTCTGTCCGAACTTTGTGTTCATTCTCGGCACCGTGAAGTTTCCACTTATCTTGCTCCTTGTATCCCTGGCCTCTGAACGTGCATGTGTAGATAGGATCTTAAAAAAATTAATTAAGATAGATCTGGTATACAGCTGCCGTATGTCCAACACCTTAAAGGATCTAAATAACTCTTCAGATTCATATCGAAGCATCTTCTTGTTTATCACCCGAACAACCCACTTCTGAGCCTTCACTACAGAATCCAATAAGGTACGTGCCGCCCCCCCCCCAAGCGGAGATTGCATAGCTGATTATGTTCTGACAAAGTGCATAATACACCATTTTTAAAAGTGTTATATTCATAAAGCCGCGTAAAATTTTAAATACATAAATCAATCCTCTCACCTTGGCACTTATGTACTCAATATGAGAAACCCATCTAAAATTTTCATCAATTATCGGACCCAGATATCTTATCTCGCTTGATTTTTCAATGGTATCACAGTCACATATTTGATTTGTCTCCAAGTCACATGTATGTATTTTGATATTTTTCGGGAAGAGTAGGCTATCTGAATTCCTTATCGAGAATACCATAAAGTGTGTTTTTTTTTAGTTGAGTGTTAATAAGTGATTATCAAGAATACTTTTTATTTCTGCAATAACTAGTTCGGCCCTTTTAAGTATTTCTTCCCATGTGTCACCATTTATAATGATTGCAGTATCATCAGCATAACTAATCTTTGTTACGTTCTCAGATGTTGTTTTTAAGAACTCGTTAATGTATATAATGAAAAGTATCGGACCAAGTGTGCTTCCTTGAGGCACACCATATTTGATAAACATTGGGTCACTACGTGTACCATTTATTTCCACAGTTTGTTTTCGGTAATTCAAGATAATTTCTGAACCAGTTTAGATGACTACCAGAGATACCAATTTTGTTGAGTTTGCTCAAAAGCAATGAGTGTGATATAGTATCAAAGGCCTTCGATAAGTCTAAAAAGATGCCGAGTACTTTACGTCCCTTATCCATATTTGTGGCAGTGATTTCGACTAATTTGGAAATGGCATCTTCGGTTCCCATCTTAGCTCTGAAGCCATATTGGTTTTCCGACAAGATGTTATTTTTGTCGAGGTATACCATTAGCCTCTTTTTTACTGCCTTTTCAAGTATTTTTGCGAAAAAGCTAAGTAGAGAGATCGGTCTGTAATTTATAATCTTTGTTTTATCTCCACTCTTGTATATAGGCTTAATAACGGCTTCTTTTAGATGTGCTGGTATTATTCCAGTTTCTAGGCTGAGGTTAAATATATGTAGCAGAGGTTTCAAGATGTATTAATTTATTTCTTTTACTGTGAAACTTGATATCATATCGTGTCCATTTGCGCAGTTTGTACGTAGAGATGAAATTAGAGATGACAACTCGCTTGAAGAAGTTCATATGAAATATCAGTTGTTTTTAAAACAACAAAATGTGTCATATATGTAACATTTTATTCTGTGGTATAAAAGTATAAAAGCAAAGGAAGCAATATCTAAAAACTTTTTTTGAATACAGTCATCGAAAATTACTCATTTATAATGTACTGAATTCAGATTATATGTATACATCCCTTCCAAAATCATGTTTTCTATAAAATATAGAACTCTATTCATTATAAATTAGTAAAGTAAAGTAGTATTATAGTGAATTACTCACGTCGGAAGTCACCAGATTGTGGGGTGTGCTGCGATGTATCAGAAGATTGCTGTGTTCATCTCACGTCGTGGGTCACCATATCGTGAGGTACCGTGTCCCAGATCCCAATTTTGTACAATGTAATATAGGATGAAAAACAGCTGATATGAACAGAAAGCCGCGGTCAGTTTTATGGTGTTTATTTATTTTCGAATTACTGTAATGTTGTGTGTATTTTTTTAGATTTTTAATTGCAAAATTTTTTGTTTAATTTCTGAATATATTATTCGGGCCGTCAAAAACAAATTTTTTGACAGTCTGTTTTCTTCAAATGAAAAAACAACCTTGATATGAATTTCTAATTACTAACCTTAGTATTTATTTCAGTTCAAAAGATAATTATTATTAAGCAGCTTTTCAAAAATCAAAAAACAGTCACAAATGTAGCATTTCTCTAGGTTACAGAAAGTTACGTTAAGCTTCATTTCAAATTATTATTTTGATGGGGAAATGTGGAATCAGACAAACTTATAATTGGGAGTGAGTGTTTTCATCCCTGGACGCGCGTGGGGCGGCGCGGGACCAGGGGAGGGGGGATCCGAATCTCTCTGATGGAATAATCGAAAAAGTTAACTAAATACCTTATATCCTAATTCATCATTCCATGTAGTTTATCCTGAATTTTAATTAATTTACTAATTAAAGTGAATCCTATTTTATTACATAAGTACTTGTTATATAATAGCGAATAGGTGATTCCCGGTGGATTGGTTTCCGATCTTACTGGGCAAACATCTGTATTCTGTGTATAAGAGCGCGGAACAATACATAGAGGTATGGCGCTAATGTGGATAATCTTATGTGCAATTAACAATTTAAAAAATATGATAAGACAATGTAGCTAATTTTTATCCATTCATAAAAATTATAGTTCAGATCTACAATATATATATATATATATATAGTTAGAAATGTTAGAAATCAAAAAATCTTTAATACTGTTTCGGGTTGTGGTTGCGGAAGATAAATGAAAACACTGGAAATTAATTAGCGTTTTTAATTAGTGATTAATTAATTATGTAATGGGTAAAGTCACTTAAAATGAATTAATTTCGAATTATATTACTTCTGTACATAGAAAATTTTATTATCGTCGGGAACACTTTACTTATCGCTCTTAGAACAATAAATTCTTTTGGCCACTTACTAAGTACTCTCTACCTTATTTCGCTTGATATAAGTCGTTTCGCATTTTAACGACTGGGCACACCTGGTCGTCGTCTCACGACTCACTTCTCACTGAACCATTTGTCAAAACATGACTCTCGCGCCGCGCTGTAGTCCCAGAATTCATCAAACGCTGATTTTTCGAATCTCCTAAATTCTTCTAGTGTTTAGGAAAAGATTCCCGTTGCTTCTAGGCTGTTCCAGGCGTTTTAAGACGCTTTCCGAATGCTGTACATAACCCTAGATTACTGTTGACCATTCGCGATTCTTCTATAGTGTTGTTCCAAGTGACATATTACCATGGATTCGGAAAGTGTGTTAATTCTTTTTAGCATCTCGATACAATATTTTAACCAATAATCTTTTCTGTATTACTCGTGTAAATCGCATATTATTTTTCAATATTTTTAGTGAAATATTAATGAATATGAATTAAATCTACATAATAATCCAAACTCCAGCCAAGCGGTGTAAAAAAATTATAAAATACAAATTTTTGTTGCCAGCGACTTTGTACTTGCGTTTGTTCAAAATGTGTTTATAAAGAATTCAAATAAATGAAATATCTGAAATAAATTAAACTTCTGATAAATTATAAAAAATAAACGTTCAAAATCGCACCCTCATGTCGCTTAATGAAGCGTTTCAAATGTTCGAATCGTTCGCTATTGACAATTAAAGGGGTTGGAAAATCTAGATTTGCTCGCTAGAGACTACATAGGTGTGTAAATTTACTTTGTACAATTGAGTTTCTCTGTCGAGTCTGGAGTACAATTTATGAAGTTCCGCGTACTTCATAAATTGTTCATCAAACGCGAGATCCGTGGAGTGAACTGCAGACTACATGTGCATACAAATATAACAAATGGTTGATTAAAATAGTTTAGTACATCAAAATTCTATTTGGTTTTAAAAGTATGCGGATGTTAATTCGTACAAAAATACCTTTCTAGCAATTCTGTAGAGATTTAGGTACTTTCCTCTGCTACGTATGCATCGATATCATCGATACCACAACGTATAAAACATGTACAGGGATGAACTAACCTTTAGAAGAGGTATATGGATCACAGCGAAATAATCCCCTCTTGCGAATGTCTCACACATATTTATATTATAGTTAAAGCATTTATTCTAGCGTAATTAAATTTCCTTGTACAAAAAACGTATT
This sequence comes from Agrypnia vestita, assembly GCA_016648135.1. Classification (NCBI taxonomy): domain Eukaryota; kingdom Metazoa; phylum Arthropoda; class Insecta; order Trichoptera; family Phryganeidae; genus Agrypnia; species Agrypnia vestita. Next base: position 23,863 of record JADDOH010024822.1, read on the forward strand.
TCTTACTTTAGAAATATTTTAATCATTTTTCACAAAAAGTTTTTTAAGTAAAAACCTTCTCTTGTAATAAAACGCGCATTATTTATTTACATATATGAAAATATATGAAATAGATTCATAAAAATAAATAATGTTTTGTAACTCAGTATGGATTGTGTGGGGTAATGTTTTCATTCATAATTTTTATAGTAAAAATCTTAAAAATTACGATTCCATCGAAACGCGATACGATGTCACGTAGCAGGAATTATAGATAATTTATTTATTTTCTATTGCCACTTTTCGTCTTCTTTTTGCCTGGTGTTTATATAGATTTTGCGGTGTTTGTGAACTATTTTAATAAAATAAACCATCTAAGAACACATTTTAAATAATGGAGAATGGATTTTCACAACGAAAATCCGATAACTTAACGAAAACAGATGCTTTATGGTTGGCTTCATTTTTCTCTAATATTACCGGGAGTTTTCATTTTTTTTGTACCATACAATATCTACAAAACTTTTCCCCAGACATTATGAACGCACTATAAAATTTTGTAAAAAAAACGAATGAATGTCTAAATACTCCGAAAGTGCTGTTACGTGTTAAACGTCGGATTGACATAAAAATTGATGCGTGAAATCACTTGCGAAAATAAGCGTTATGGCGGGAGTTTAAAATGGTGGTTTTTAAAATCGTTTTTTGATGTTAATATACATAAAAAAGTTTTTTGTTACCAAAGTTAAGATTTTTCTATTGAATAAAAACAGTGAAGTTACCCTATTGTTTAAAATTTTTGAGACCGTAGTAATTTTTTTAAACTAGGTGACCATATTGTCACCAATCGTGGTGTCTAATTGTAAACAAGGAATTTACTTTAGTTCATGTCTATTTATTTTGGTTTTTTGGTTATTTATTGTTATGTTATTTTGGTTTATGTCTATTTATCGATATTGATATTGAGGTATTTGATTTTGTCAATGTATCAAAAATCAAAGGTTATCATATAAACCATTATATCTCTTAATACTATTAAATTATTATCACACAGATTTTAATCCTCCACTCTATCTCCTCTTTACATCTCCCTCCGTTCTCTCTAAAATTTAATTTACTGTATTTCCTTTATATTTCTTGTTAATCTTATTATATATGATAATAACCCTTTTCACTATTCTATGTTACTCTAATGGATTTACGTAATTGGTTTAATCTTTTTGTTTTCACATTCTGTTTTACTCGCAACCACGATGAAATGTAGGTACATATGTACCTTATATAAAAGATTTCTTTGAAATTAGCCATTATGCTTATTCCGTTGGACTGAGGTAAAGATCATATAATTAAAAAGTATTAATTGAAAATATCTGGAATGTACATTTTATTTGAGTAATTTTTTTGTGTCCATTCAAAAATTAAGCACCAAATTCACTATATCTTGTATAATTTGTTAAGAAAAGTACATCTTTCTACTTTTTAAAATTTTCTATTAGTCTGATAATTTATATTATAGGTGGTATACCATATAATATCAATTATAGTTTGCTTGTGCTGAAAATGCTCTTGAAAGAACAAAATACCATACGTGTGGAAAAATTTCATCAACGATTCAGAAATAATTGATTCAGAAGCAAGGGATTCAGAAACAAGTGTTTCAGAAAAATTGGAAATAGAAGCAGATGTTGATTCTGATGATCAAAGTGCATAAATATGCAGTAAATCGTTAATCTTTGCAATATACTTTTTTGAACATTACGATCACTATTTTATTTTAAGTTTAAATATATTTTATATTTTACTACTCTAGTAAGAGAATCAGAATCTCTCAAAATTTTATTTATTTATTTATTTATCTTAATAATTTAGTTCCACACATAATGTTGTGTGGGCTACGCGTAGGTGGTATCTTTATTTTTTATGTTGATATTAAAAACTCCTGTAATTATATTTATATCTTTTTCTTTTAAGATACTATTGCACCATTCGTCAAAATCATCTAAAAAGAGACTTACACTTGAATTTGGCGATCTATAAAATACATTGTATAAACCTTTCATATATCCTTTGGTAACACGTATGCATTTTATCAAAAATTTCTTTGTATACGATACCATTTCCAATTATTATCATAACTCCTCCAGTTTGTCTGCTACTTGAATCGCATCTTATTGTTCTGTATCCTTCAAATGTTGTTTCACCTTCCTGTATATCTTCAGTTATATGTGTTTCACTTAACATTAAAATAGCAGGTTGATATTGGTGGAGTACTGGTTTATTAGCTGTTGTAATAGAAATGTGGAGGATCTAGGCCTACCCGGTCCCTCGAGCGTACTAAATGGACCAATTGCGCACGAGGCGAGCCACCAATAAGAAGCCCGATGCACCGGCGAGGTACCGCAGGCAGCGCGCCGGTACCACAATGACTCTTTCACCGACCGCCGTAACCTGCGCCACGTACTCATTTTTCTCCGCCTTCATTATTGTACAACTTGTTTTTCAATACATTTATTTGTCATCTGCCAAAGGAATATTGAGAGAAGAGAAGAAGAATTGGTGAAATTATTATTTATGTAAATGTGACGTTAATGTCAAATCCATCCATTATATATTTATAAACCTTTTTATTTTTTTATTCCTAGTTTGCACAAATGAGTATGCGTCTTTTGATAAACGTAATATATTTATTGTTATTAATTAAGTGTTCTGAGAAATATACTGTCCGTTTTGATACGGAATCTGATATTGCGAGGCGGGCTTCAATAAAATTGATTAAAATGAACTTGTTAAAATAAATAAAATCATCCATCGAATTCATATTTTGAATAATTAAATAAAAAATATTTTTGAAAAATATTTTAATGTATGTGTATGTTTTGGGAACACAATAATTATTCTTACGATGGAATTGGTGAACGTTGCGTTGTGTAAAATGATCATTTAAGCCAGCTGATACAAGTTGTAAGCTCTGGGCCATCGTATAATAGACTTCCATAACACGTTTCTCATATAAATAGCTTCGTTTCTGTGGTTATCTTAAATAATTGCGTACTCTTTTTTGATACTGGTCAATCTTGCTGTCGTTGAGCAATTGCGCATGCGAGGCATATTTTAAACACTGGAAATATTTACGTTTTCTCTTTATACTGTTAATCGCTTTAATAACCTACTTTTCGTTTGAAAATATAATGTTCCAGTTTGAATCAAGTCGCAAACTTTATATATGAAAACGCGTCCAGTTCATACATTGTCTGTAATATATTGTTAACTGAATATTCATGTCTTTCAGGTTAGAACTCTTTTGTCTTTTTCAACGTTCAATTCAATGTCTTTCAGGTTTGGTCGCATTCCGAATGTCGTTTTTCGGACATCGTTATCTTCATCCATTTTATTCTTATTTTATATTTTCTAGAGTATTAATAATTTGAGGAAACGCTATAAAGGACAAGTATGACATTATATGAAAGTTGTCCTTAAATATTAAAAATGCAAAATTTATATATCAACTTTCACTTATTGTTTTACAAATAAATTGTATTTGATAGATTTTTTTTATTATTAATATTATTAATATTTAAAGCATTAACTTTGTGGTTAGACATTATAACAGATTGTTAGTTAACTTTGTAAAAACCACTACCAGATTTTAGGTCCACCGGTTTCGAGACGTATCCGTCTCTTCGTCAGGACCAACACTACACCACTACATTCACAATACTACACAACTCGACCACAGCATTGTTACACTTCCATCAATAATTGATCACATGCGTGTTAGTCTTGTCAGGGACAAACATGCACTGATTAGCCTAATGAACCATCAGGGATCTACCGAAAGAGAGTGAGAGGGGGCGGGGTCGTAAGTGGGTGTTACGATCTTTTTTAATTTTACTGCTAGAATACCCCTTTTAAAATTGTGTGTGAATGTGATTGTTTTGAGAAATACGAAAAAAAACCTAGTAATTTCAGTAACCATTTAATCTTCCGTACCATAATTCAAACCATTTAATTAAGAAACAATTTTAACGACCTCGATCTTATTTTACGAGCTTTAATTAAACAGAATAACGGAATGCAAGAATGCAACGGGAGGAAATTTATGTGCTGGTACGTGCAATAAGGCTGTATTTATTTTCATACTGTTTTCACTGCGGCTTTTGTACCTACAAAAAGTATGCAGTGCTGTGGAGAGCTTCCAGTACTTGCATGTTATTGAACCAACAGCTAAATATTAGGCACAAGAGAAATTGCCGGAAAATAAGTTTAGCAGTCTCCAGAAAAATAATCCTTTAGATACCCTATCAAAGGGTTTTGTGATGTGAATACATATTTTAAATAGTGTCATGGATCAATAGTGGGCGGCATATAAAAACAATGGGAACTAATTGGCCATTTATTAATTAGTGATAAATTAATTATTAAATGTACAAAGTCACTTAACAATAATTAAATTTAACGCTATTCTTTAATCTACACTATATTGCAATATATCACCCGTTTATGAACACTTTATAATCGCTGGGTAACACGTGTTTAACGTTCACTAGAATATTCTATCCAATTCTCGCACATATTAATCGCTCTGATTTATTTCGCCACTTAGGTACTCCGCTCGATTACCTCACGACTGGCCACACTAGGCGGCGTCTCACGGCTTGCTCCCGACTTCGCACTGAACTGTCAAACTGAACTGCGCCGCGGCGTATTCCGTATTTATACCTAAATGCTGTTATTTTAGCACTTTCTATTCAATTAAATTCAATTAATTTATTTTTTGTATAACATTTATATTACAGACACAAATTTAATTCGTAAATGTTATAAATAAGTTAGAATTATATAAAAATATATAAACAAAAGCAAATATTAAACATACATAAAATGATTCACATCAAAGGTGTAGGAGAATCCTGCTTCGGAATACCCTCTCAGAGAAATGGAACAGATCAATATCCAGAGTAATATTGTTCAGCATAGCAGTAGCTCATCAAACAGGCATAACCATTGGCAGGTTGGTTCTGTATATTGGAATGTGAAACAATCTATGCTGACGCTGTCTAAGGTAATTATCGGGAACATAAAAACCAATGCTCCGCATAATTTCAAGATTATCGATCATACCGCGCAACAATTCATAAAAATGCGTAATCAGATACACAGTCCTTTTAGTCTCTAAACTATTGTAGCCAAGCATACCTTGGAGGAACTCGGTTGGGTAAAAACCAAGGATAATGCCCGTACTCTCCCATGTAGAGATATCTCTACATGGGAGATATATACTTTTTTGTACTATAAGTGAGTACTTAAGCTCATGTGGCCCCCAAATCATAGAGCCATTCTCAAGTCTACTTCGCACCAAGGAGTTAGGAGAAGGTTCTCGTCGCTTCTAGGTTATTCCAAGCGTTTCTAGATATGTTCCGAAGGTTTTTTAATCCTACTATAGTGTTGTTACAAGTGTTATATTACCAGGGGTTCGAACATTGCGAAAATCATTTTTAGCATCTCTTTACAATATGTACAAAAAAAGTGAATATATAAATATAACGCTACCCCACTCACCGCTACAGTAAGAAACATTTTAATATGTAGAGGAATTAAACAGCCTGCGGCCTAAGCAAAACACTCCGCTAGTACTAAAAGGCCTAGTTTCGTCGCTGATATGCTATCCACGAGTTATTTTTATTTTTATTTATTTGTTTGGAAATATAAACAGATATAAGAAAATGAAATCTATATATGTATGAGAGTGTAAATAGATAGTAATGAACTAATTAACTTATATCCTAGCATATTTTCATTTTGAAGGTATAAATAATAATAATATAAGTAAAGTAAAATAAAAGACATAAGTAGGAACAGTAATGAATAAAACACAATAAATTAAATAACAATATTAAATATAACATATTAAGGTAAGTCTAACTTTATTTACACCTTGCATTGAATCAATATTTAATTATTAATCAAGTATTAATTCAGTGTTGCGACGCAGAATTATGTTCACTTGTGATCTTGGGTTGAATAGAGACACATGATAGATGTCAACGTCGGTGAATAAATCGTTGTAGACTCGGCACATTCCCACTATGGGTGAGCGTAATCCGGAGTTGGTACGAGCTACAGGAATGTGGAAGAGGCATTGTGTTCTAGTGGCTCTTGCTGGGACGTGGATGTTTAAAAATGATAATGGGGGTGGACAAATTGTATTGGAGTTAGTTAGAGTAAGAGTTAGATAGACAAATTGGAGTTAGTTAGATGAGTGGGTTTTGTGAGCACGATGAGAGTTATAGACGAATGCACGATGCCATTAAATTTTTTTTTCTTGAATCAATAAAAAATAAATCGAATAGCCGCAATTTTCAAACAATGTGGCAATTTAAGCTGACTGAATTAGTCAATATATTTATAACATATATTTTCGACGAGAATTGTGATGGTTAGGGAGTTCAGATATACATGGCAGAATATTCCAAAAAACTACATTAAGAAGAAAGTGCATTAAAAATGGCGTCATAAGTCATGAGGCCCTCCGTAATAAGTTGTATTTCAATAAAATTATAACTAATCAATCAAGCAGAATCCTTTTGACTATCCGTCTGCCTGTCCGTCTGTCTGTCGTAAAATCTGTAAATTGCTGGAATTAAAACTTTAGATAATTAGAGTGTGACACGCAATCAGCGCGCGGCACATGTTGTGCAGTCACGCAAGGCAAGTCGTTATTAATATTTCCCGTAATTTTTCACGGCTAGGATGTTATAAACCTTTGGATTAAAGTTAGCCTGTAATAATTAATGTATTGTATAATATCATCTCCACAATGTGTAAGAAAGATAAATCTACATTGTTTCCATTGCAATCTGTTGGGAGGGATATTTCTCTCTTAGACCATATTGCTCGGGAAATCGACATTTTCCGAGTAAGCGAAACTCTGTTCAAGAGAACTTCTACTACAGTAAGTAGAACACAAGCCTGGCTGACTTGTTGTGTTTTTCCTTATTTTCTTAAGTTTTTTATTTGAATTTAGAAAAACTTAATAATTACCTAACAATATAAAAAGATTTTTATATTGTAAATTAAGGAGCCCTTTAGATGTTAAAATATCAATAACTATTCTGGTTTTTCTAATCACCAAGTATAAAAAACCTTCTGTTGACATTTAAAAGAGCTTAGAATTTTTAATTTATTTATTAATCAACGTCCTACAACAAGAAAATTACAAGGATTTTTTTTATACCTAACATAAAAAAAGTTTTAAAGTAAATAATTGAAAAGTAATAATAGAAATAAAACACATTGAAATGAAAAATATAAAATGTAACAATATAAATAATATAAAATGAACAATATATATAAAAAATAATTAGTACACAAGCAAACAGTAATAATTAAAAACCTTTTACAAATTAAAAATAAAGTAAAATACAGATAATTAAACCAATATACCAGATAAATAAGATAAGAAGACAAAATAAACCAAAAAAATAAATATAAAAGATAAAAATAAAACACATTAAAAAGGGAAATGAATATTAATTGGGAAACTTTAAAATAAATAAATATATCGGGTATGCTCTTACAACGAAAAATGTCTATGAATTCCGATAATTTGTTTCCAAGGCGTTGCATGCACATTTTACATACCTTGGCGGGTTAGGGTGTGAGTGTATGTGTTCTGAGAGAATAAAATATCCAAAGACATATTCTTGTGGTGCCATGTATTGTATGAGTGCGCGTTTAATGCGTGAGATGTTTCAGCGGAGACAAGATAAGTAGATGGATACCGGTGCCATTTATACTCACGATTACCAGTAGTAATTTATTGACACAAATTTACAGAGGTGGCGTTGGGTACAGAAATATTGTTGAGTCGTCAAAAGAATAGTTAAACTCAGCGGCCAGGACTTGGTGAGCGGCATCGAGCTCTTGATTGGTGGAATTTATCTTTTAGATATAGATAATTTACAAATTTTAGGTATATGAAAAAGTGTCAAAAGCAAATTAAATATTATAAATAATAAAATAATTTTCGTAAATATTCATCTATTTAATTTGTTTTTACAGTAATTTATTATCCACTACTACTACCTACGTTACACCAGTATAACATTGTTTCAATATTTTGTTCAACAATATATACAAAATTTTGACATTAGACTTCAAGTTTATTATTTAAAATTTTTTAAAATAAAAAGGCCACGTAACCATTCACTTTTCAAAAGAAAATTGAGACGAAAGGACATTGAGATTTTATATGTGAGAACACGGCGATGTCTTGCAATATTTACTCGAATATAGTAGGTAGACTAATAAAACTCATATCGCCCCCTAGCACGAGTGGGTTCTATCACTAGCGGTATTTTATTATTTTGGGGTGGGTGTAAATCATGGGTAAACATTCTCAGGCAACTCGATGGGTAAACGCTTTAGGCGGCTTCACAAAGCTCCAACGGTCCTGTCATTGCAATCGGGGTAGCTGTACTTGTCCTATCATTGGTCCTCGGCTTTTGGCCATTTTTTTCCAATTCCTTAGAGTCTACGTTACTTTCTTCTTCTTTTGGTGTCATGTCAGGTCCCCCCAACGTTGACTAACACCCGAGAGAAAGCGTCCCTGTCCTGGGCAGCGCGAAACAGCTCTCCAACACTTCTTATGCCCGTCCAGTCGCATATATTGCGGAGCCAGGAAATTTGTCTCCTTCCAACACCTCTACGACCCTCTATCTTGCCCATAAGAATCAGGTGGAGCAATTCATATTTTTCTCCTCTGAGCACATGACCCAAATACAATACCTTTCGGATTTTGATATTTGTCAGCAACTCTCTATTCACTCTAGCTCTTTGAAGAACTCTTGTGTTGCTGACCATATCCGTCCAGGGTATCCGGAGCATTCTCCGATGTATCCATATTTCGAACGCCTGCAGCCGGTTCATGCTACTCACTTTGAGGGTCCACGATTCCACTCCGTACAGCAGGACTGACCATATATAACATTTGACCAGTCGCTGTCGAAGTTTCAGGTTAAGATTGTCATCGCAGAATATCTGTCTCATTTTGTTAAAAGCAGCTCGCGATGCTTCAATTCTGCATTTGACTTCGGTTTCTGGGTCGAGGTCTTCCGCTAGGATACTTCCAAGGTATTTAAATTTTGTCACTCTCTCTCAATGTGAGGCGTGCTCCCGTGTGATCTTGCCTACTAAACACCATGAACTTTATTTTACTCACGTTCATGTTAAGACCTACGTTACTTAGAGTACATCTAATCTACTGTTACAAACACCATCATCAGCTCTACAGCTTTGACACTTTTAATAACTACCCTATTGGCTAAACATTACATATTTCATTTTGTTACATGAAGTTGGAAGGGCAGAAAAGTCTAATACAACCCTGCGCTTTCAGCTTGAATTCTCAGTTTATTATAATACATAGAACAGAAATCGTCTTTCATAAATCAGTTGTTACGATGGGTGGCGCCATCTTTGGACACAACAGACTCTCATTTTTACTTCCTTTCTTTTAACTCGTGGCGTCTGCTTGTCTGACGAAAAAACTTTGGATCGATTTTTAACCCTTTTCCCGTGATCCAATCGAACTGAAACTTTGCAAGTAGACTCGTGGCGACGATCAAGAAGATCTATCAAATTTTCATTAAAAAATATAATTATAGTATAATTTTGGATTTTTCAAATTTTTAATGGTTTTTCATACAACTCAGTAAGTTGTATGGAGATTCCGACGCATATGGTAAACACGAAACGAAAAAGGGAGTATTGTAAAAACTTGGTTTTTATGAATTACTTTTTTAACTGTATGTGAACCAAATATAATATATAGAGGGTTATTTGGAAAACATTAATAACCTCACAGGATTATATTTCTGCCTTGATTATGAGTCGAAAACATTTTCGACTAATAATTAAAGCAGGATTATAGTCCTGCGAGGTTATTAATGTTTTCCAAATAACCTTGTATAGTCTTCTACTGTCATCTACAGGATAATTGTGGAATTAAAATATGTATGTTGGAGTTACGAGTAAGACAAGCTAAGGACTATGTAGAATCTATGTTTAATTTTATAATTATATTTGAATCTAGCTGTAACCCATCTCCGGTCGTTTAATTTCGTTTTTTTTTACGTTACACGAAGTTACGGGGACAGACAGACAAACGGATAGACGGACAGACAACCAAATTATTACTTTTATTGATGACAGTTTTAATCCTTCAGAAGTGACGGACTTATTTCGTTTGAGTTTCAGCTTTACATTAATTACAAACCATAACGCAAGATTTTGAACCCTTCTTGTACATCTCATTATTTGATTTTTAAAGCTCATTATTTGCACAATTTGACAGCGTTAGTGACGGACACAGATTTTTACAGAGAATTATGCATTTTTATTGCTTTAGCTTTTCACTTCTCATTTTTAACACCTCAACATCATTTGCGCCATTTAAATAGCGTAAGTGACGCATATAAATTATGTACCTACACGGAGAATTTTTATTTATTTATTTCGTTTTTTACACCTTATTATTTTGTACCTCACTATTATTTGCGCCATCTGATAGATAAATAGAGAATTGCATTATAATAATTTAATTGTCTGTCCTCGTAACTTCGTGTAACGTCTGTAACTTCTTTATAGATTTTTTTTCGTAATTTTTATTTTCGAATTTGTATTTCGGTTTTATTTTACGATTTTAATAAAAAATAAATAAATACTTATTCCATGGGAACCGGCGTGTAAAAGTACCGTCATTTTTGACGGGTTACAGTTAGATTTGATCATATTTTCGAATAGTTATATTAACTACCGTCCGTTATGGAATTAAATTATTTTATTCCATATTCCAATTCTTCGTTAATATAATTTTAAGTTTCCTAAAAATAGTTTAAGAAAAATAAAGAATGCGAAGATAGATAAAAAAAAACTGACGTTGGCTGCGCAATTAAATGGAAATTTATTTAAAACATGTGATCAATCGTATATCTGGCTGGAGCAAACGCTGTAGGAATTCTGGTGATTAGATGTTTGATTTCCAGGAATTGGAATTAAATAAATAAATCAGCCAGGATACATTCCGAATCAGGACACGCAAGGAGATAGCTATACTGACATTATTTGTATTCGAAACAAATTACATGCAAAAAATACGACACAACTATAACACGACTGATTTTATAAAATTTAAATTAAAAAAAAATATTATCCACGTGCTAATACGAAACAATAAATGAAAACGTGGACCAATTGGAGAGAGATGTCCTCTGTCAATATAAATGTCAAGCGATCCACATTTTCTCTATATTATATTGTTTCAATTCCAAAGTCTCTGAAATCTCTGGAACATTGAGAAAGATTGGGGACTCGGGGTGCTTTTGTATCGGACCTAGTAAAGGGAACTGATTTACTGATTAATTATTTAATATAACGACATCCCCGCTTTTAGCGATACCGAGAAGCGAAATTCAATCAGCTACTTTCGCATCCTCCTTCCGTCGCTCTTTATATCGCATCAGAAGAAAATCACGAGGCAAAGCTAATTTATCGACATTTCTGCTAATTAATATACCTATATATTTAAAAACAAAAAACAATCATAATTTCCTCTCAGTTTTATTTAAAACAATTTTTTGAATATATTTCGTAATTAATTTAAAATTAAGTACGACTTGACATTGACTCAAAAAAATAAGGTTATCGCAATTGGTGTAAACGATAAATTAGAATATTTAAAAATATGTATATTAGTTGAACGAAATAAAGCAGTATACAGGCGATTTACAAAAAAAAGTAATAAAACAAAGAGTAGATATTAAAAAATGTTCTCAGGTTTTCACGGCCGTTCAGAATCTTCTGTGTGCAGTTTTCTGGGATATTCTGCCGTGTAAATCTGACCTCTCTGGTCGACGTTTCGGATCGCACTGCGGGGTCCATCATCAGCATCAGCCCTGATGATGGACCCCGAAAGGGGATCGGAAATGTCGGCCAGAGAGGTCAGACATACACGGAAGAATGTTCTAGAAAACTACACGGCCGCTTAATTACCTAAAGTTGTATTTCCAGTAAGTTACGGATGTTACGGATCGATACTTTATTTTTTATCAGAGGTTCATAGAAAACGACATAAATAGAATGCTAGAAAGAGCGCATAAAAAATCCGTTTATTTTATTAAAACGTTTTAATATTTTTGAGACATCAACAGGGATGAAATATTAAGGAAAAATCTATTCAATGTGCTGGCATGTGTAATATTTTTTTTTCCATTGATTCAGCAACATTGTAGATTGACATTTAAAAAAATATTGATTATATTATTTGTTTATATCTACTTATTTAATATGAGTAATTCCACCAGCATGTTTCAGAAAAACCTTTCCATCGTCAAGGTGTTCATCAGCGAGAAGTCTGAAATAGTCTATTCACTGTACCTCCTCCACATATTCACACTTTAATAGAAATTATCAAAGGAAGAAAAAGGACAGCATTAAATATAGTTATAGGAACAAATCAGTAAGATTTAATTAAAAATATAACAATACATCATGGTAAAAGACAAGTACAACAGCAAGAATACAACAATTTGGGTGGGAAGGAGGAGAGTGAGGGAACATCAGGGTAAAGAACACATCCCTTAATTTAACACTTTTTTAAGCAGTGATACTGAGCTTGTTGAGGGTTATAATTCATTTTCTTTTTTCGTCTCATCTAGTGATTTCCAGTATATTTTATTCCATACCTCTAGTATTATAGTTCATTCAATACCTTAAGTATATTTCATTCCATACTTTGTCGATAACTAAGTATGCAGGGGCCAAGATTTACTAACATCATCAAACTTTTTTTTTACCTGCGGATTTCCCACTTTTATTCCTTTCTATGTTGGTAAGTGTGGTATTTCTTCCTTTTGTCTAAGGAGTTACTTTGTCTGGAATTGGGAGATCAGATATAAAGTGCTTGGTTTTGAAATTGATGCAGATCGTGATAATTATAAAAGTAGTTTACAGGTAGCTCAAGTGACCGCGCCTAGACGACGCGTCCCTTTTTAATCCCATTCACTCTCTCTATCTCCCGTTTCTTTCATTTACTCCGACTAACGTTCGCAGTAAGAGTTCCAATTTTTGAAATATAGCTAGTGATGGTAATTTTCCTGTTAATGAACTGTGACTGAAATAAGTGTTTCGGCAAATCAGCGATAACAATCCAGTCTAGCTTGTATTCCTAAGGTTATAGAATTATTAGAGTTACAATGTGAGGATTATTTTAGCGAAATTCAAGGATATTGCATACTGAATGCACAGAACCGTTATATTGGGTTAACTAAAGTAGTTAAATAAAATGAACGATACTTGATGACATCATGTGTTGTGCGGTGTTGTGACCAACTGATATTATGATGTTTCATTATTCAAGATATTAGGGGATTGTCGTATTTCACGGCGGCGCTTACTAGGGTCGTATTTAATAATTACCGACCGCCGGCGCATGAATATTCATGAGGTATCTGTAATTCTGAATTATTCAAACCGAATACCCCCAACTATTAGCAGTTCTTACCGCGGCCCGCCCGCCCGGCAGACATTGTTGTGAGGAATTACTCTTCGGTGTCTTCGCTCAATGTCTTAACGCGAATGTTTGATTCCGGGAATTAAGTTCTATTTCATGCAAAATTACATTATAATCGTTATTAATTGCTTTGTTACTCGTTATTTATTTGTTCCTTGCACGTCAAGCTTAATGTATGTGTCAGACTAAAACCCAAAACCCTTTGGAACCGTGTGTTACGCCGCTCTATTCAATTTTTATTTTGTTTCAGTTTATACGACTCTTCACGAGATCCTAGAATCGTTAACCCTAATAATTTAATAATTTTGAAAACAACTAGAAAGTACTGAATACAAAAATATACGAGAAAATTCGAGAAACAAATATTTTAACGAGATAATGAACCTACTGAATACTAAAAAATACCGAATTCTCGTAACATCTGGAAAATTCTACAAGAATCTCAGAAGATCTAGTGTTATCTATATGTATAGAATGAAGGGTGTCCCGCAATGCAGTCAATCATTCGTGGCGATAACGCGTGTAACTTCCCAGCGATAAAACCGTAAACCAGTGAGATCAGTGATTCGTGACAGTTAACGAAACACGCGATACTAGTAATAGAGGGAACGCAGTGTAACCAGAGTATATTCCAGCGACAGTGAATAAAATAATTTATTACCGGGGCATGAAGTGTTTCTTGCCCCGGTAATAAATTCTTTGTATCGTATGTTAAAATTTTTCATGAATAAGAACAACACTTATCTCCAGGGGGATACAATTAATCACATCTCCAGGAAGACATAATTAATCAATATATATGTAATTATAAATATCTCATAGAGACGAAGCTATTTTATACATGGAAAAGTAGGCATGAATATTAAGGTGTTTACAGGGCTAACGATCGATCACTTTATACAGTGAAACGTTTCACTTTTTGACACCATCATAATGACCGGTTAACTGGTGTAAAATTCAAAATTTTACCGATTTGTTTGTAATGCCTCTTTTCGATTAATTTACAGGCTCCACTTATGTGGTCCCGATATACATAATTGAATACTGGATATGAGTAAGTCACTAAGTGCCCAAAACATTTTTTTTAAGATAAGTATACAGAGTAATATTAATTACCTTCACCAATACATTAAACACTGCACTGAAGTCCTACCTGTGTTAATTTCCTAGTTGTATGGGAATGCAGTGTCATTTTTTTTATAAATAAGGCACTAAATTACATGAGTATTTTATAGTTTTTAGTACAAAAATGACTAACTCACGTGAGTTACCGGCTAGAAGTAGCGTTGAAAATATTATTGAAAAGGTGTGTAACACATGAAGAGCGAAAAAACTATATTTGCTTTTTACCTTGTATTTTAGAATTAACATTCTTGCACTTGGTGCTTTATTCATTTCTAGTATTCAATTAACAAACTAAATTAAAGAAAAATAATATTAACAGAATGTTAGTTTACTTAGTAAAAACCACTACCAGATTTAAGGTCTACCGGTTTCGAGACGAACCCATCTCTTCATCAGGACCAAAACTACACTATCACAAATTTGACTCAAAACATAGGTGAAAATATTAAATACCAATAATAAAGGTTTAAAATTAAATAATTTAGAAATTTTTTATATCAGGGAAGCGGTGAATAAATAAAGCACCTTTAATTAATAACCAAATCAATTTCCATACGGACCTTTGTTTAATTTAACTTTCACAAAGATTTGGTAACACCTACTTTAGATACCGCCCCCTCTAACTCTCTCTCGTTAGATTCCTGATTGTTCTATAGGCTAGTTAGTGCATGCTTATCTCTGATAAGATTAACACGCATGTGATAAATATTGGTGAAAGTTTAACAATACTAAGGTTGTGGTAAATAGTGTTTATTTATTTACTTATATACGCCCATTACAGGCTTTTACATAAAAAATATTACATTAAAACAATAAGAGAAATAAGCAGTGAAAGTATCAGGTATAAGCATAAACATAAGCATAAAACGTAAGCATAAAAAAGCATAAAAGTGTTGTGAACATAGTAGTGTAGTGTTGGTCTTGATGAAGATACGGGTACATCTCGAAACCGGTAGACCTTAAATATGGTAGCGGTTTTTACTAAGTTATCTAACATTCTGTTATACATAATGTCTAACCACAAAGTTAGTGCTTTAAATATTAATAATAAAAAATATTATTTAATGCACTTCTTTTGAAAGCACTGGTCGTCACTGCATTACTGTCATCAATACATTACACCATTACCCAATAGCATTACTGAATAAGGCGAGCAGGAAGTTTAAACTCATGTGTAATAATGATAGCCTGCAATGGTGCGCGTACACGGACGAAACTTTGTCTAGAAACTTGCACAAAGAGCGAGGTGTCATTCGTTGTTTATTCTATTTTCTTCGCAGAGCGGAATTACCAACTGATGCATACCGACCCCTCCCGCTGCATTTCCGAGTGAGAGCAAAGTTTCACGAACGCATTTATTTTCACCTTTCTACCTGCGTCATCACTGCACCGTGATATTTTAGAGATATTTTTGCAATGCCCTTGTTAGGGAATAATTTTCACGGAAAATTGATTTTATGAGTAGGTATGCCTTGGTGTGACACTGTGGTGTGTATTATATGAGAGGCATAAAAGCAGGCAGAAATTGCTGCAATATACAAAAAAATAAAAAAAACGTTTCGAACGCACTCACCGAGATTTTAAAGGAAATATAGCTCTATCCCTTCCAAATCATGACAGCAACATTCTCGTTGTGTTAAAAGCAAATGTCTACCAACCAATCAACTCCCAAGGATGTGTCACGTGACAAAATGGCCGCATCGTACTAAAGTGAGAGTTGATGTTGATTTTAGACCAAAATATTCCTTTATGTAGTCTCACTCTCACAGAGACGAAGCTACTTTTTAATATTATTAAGTAGGTAGTCGTCTTTTTGGATAATCAGTTTATATAATTAACATTCACCAATTCCATTCATGATAAACTACCACATTTATTAACATTTTTGGACGTTACATGTACCTTTAATATGCACCCCTTGTTTCATATGTGAACCTTATTTTATATCTGCACACCTGCGGATATGAAGCAAAATGTGCCGATTAAACATATGTACATAACTTCCAAAATATTTTATGTCTGTGGTAGTGTGGAATTGGTGTAAAGTGATCACGTTAGTCAGCTATACAATTGGTCGTAATAATGTGTCTATATTATAATATGTCAATGCTTACACCAATACTTACTTTCTCATATAAAAAAGTACTTTTGTCTCCATGAGACATCTGACTGGGGATAAAATCTAGTATTGTGTTCACGAATAATTTGAAAATACTCAAAATATTCCGAACAGAAATATCCAATCATGTAAATAGCAAAAGCAAGAATGTCCACTGTTTGATAACAAACCAATACCAATATTTATAAGTTAAATATTTATTTATACACGTATATAAAAATAAAACTGAAATAGTAATTGCTTTTAATAACATATTTCCAATAAGATGATTTTTTTCAGTTTCACAGATTCTAGAGATATTTCTATAAGTAAGGAGAGGATTGTATTTATCTTAGAGACCATCATCTCTATTAATATTTATCGGGTGCTTGTAGATTTCGATTGCTTCCTTGATAAGACGCGTATGGTGACTCTTAGTTCGAAAGCAAAATGATGGCCAGTATCCAGAAAATATTCAGCTAGTTCTGATTTTCCTGGATGACCGAGTTTGCATGCCCGCTTGTGCTCGTCAACTTTTTCGAAAATTGTACGAACCGTTTGTCCCACATATAATATATTAAGCAGTACGATTTTTTTTTTCTAAATAATAATAAATTATCTTTGGTTGAAATTGGTCATTCCTATCAACCAGAATATGTCACCGTTGGTAATGAGAATCTATTTTTTAAAGCAATATTCTTTTTATATATTATTATAAACTTTTATTTTTATATATTATTTATTCCTCAAGATATTCTGAAGTCTACCATCACTGGGCTAGAATTTTGCCAGGAACTTGTCTGTATTCTGCCTGTCATTTCCGAGTTTTTCAGCAAGTTATGTATCATTTTCAGTGGTATTTTGTTAATTTGAATATTTTCTCTACCACCCCGTACCTAGAACCATCGTCTTTTTATTGTTTCATGATTTTTCGGGCTGAGAGACGGTGGCAGATGACGCGTTCCAAAATGGAATTGGAGCATGCAGTACAAAAACAAAAATGCCAAAATAAATGCTTATGCTTTAAAAAAATATTTACTTGCTTGAAAGGAGCTTGAACCATCGACCACTGCTTCACCAGGCAATAGTCCGATCTGATACAACATCATAATAACGTATGTGAAGAGTATTTTGTGAAGGTGTTAGTATGTAATACTATGGTTGTGGTGTCTAGGGATATTTACATGCTAGTGTAGTGGTAGGACGAAGAAGCGGGTTACGTCTCGAAACCGGTAGATAAAAAAGTAATTTTTAGTGGTTATATACTTGGTTACATACTTGGCTATATACTAACATAAATAACATTTTGATACAACATCGTTTGATTATTGTCTTTGATCTGGTATGAGTGCTTATGAATCTTATTTATGATCTGGTATGAGTGATTTAATGAAAGAAAATTGTGATCAAAATTGACAACTTAACTGGAAAATAGTATAATTCTCTCAAGTCACAATTATCTCAGATCTCAATGTGTCGCAAATTGCAAATTAAAAATGAGAGAGATACTTATACTTTTTAATTTTACTTTCGCATCAGCCCTACGCTTTCAGCATCCACATTGGCATTGATTTAATGCTGAGGTTTTTCAAATGTTTAAATAACTTATACAAAAAGTATCATTTGGACAACATAGGAATACAGCTTGAAAAAATGATAAATACTAAATATTTACATATGATGTCGACAATAGGTGTCGCATCAATATTCTCACTATTTTCAAATTAAGCTAAACGCTTGTGCTATGAAAAAAGGAATGGGGCTCAAACAACAGACAATTGAATCACTTGGCGAAAATCATAGCTACTAAACCAAAAAGCCATTTGTTTTGAACATATTATTTGTAATAATTAGTCTACAAATATTTGTATACATTTTATTTCCTGAAATCATTATTGTAAATATTCATGTTATTTTGCTTACGCCTGGCAGACATACGTTTATCTTGTTTAGATAAAACAGGATGATTATAGGGCGAAAATAAATTATTACTTTTAACATAAATATACGAGATTTTCAATGAAGAATTCTTTTGATACTTGGCGCTCAAAGGGTACAGTTTCCATGAATTAACTCCACCCTGTTATTTTACGATTCAGGATATCTAAATTAAATCCTCATTGTTGTGCCACAGGGTGGGGGCGTAGCGAAGAGGGGAGAAAAAACGGAAGTTCGAATGTGCACGAAAGTTAACATCACAGTAGCGATGAGCGGTACCAGCAGCGGAATCCCTTTTAGGCCCGGCAAATGGTGACTGGAAAAAAGTATGAAAAAATAATGTTTGTGAAAATATGTGAAGTGACTATTATGTGCGTTATTCTTTCAGCCATGTATTCACTAGGGGACAAATTATCTCTCAACATCACGCGCGGTATAGAGTCTACGTGACGTTGCAACGTCGCGCACTGTTCCGCCACGTCGCGCACAACATAGCGGGGCATTTCTACATGCCGCGGAAACGTTGCCATGCGCACGGTACTCGAGCGAGCTCACGGGGACATCGGGCTGCGCGTCATCACGTTGAAATTGACAAAAGATCCGTTAGACATTTGAAGATCGCATAGAATATCCATCCTTCTTTCTCTTTGCTGTAAGTAATTTCGCACCTACCGTCTTTTTCTCCTCTTACGTTTCGATAAACTCATTAAAATAAATAGATACGCAGCTGTCATCCTAACCTCATCGGGCGGCGAGTGTAAATACATACGCAGCTGTCAACATAACCTCATCGGGCGAAATTTCCGCCGTTTCCGCGGCAATTGATATGCGAGTCCCGGTGTGTACTATCTATACTATCAAATGACCGCGTCATTGTCCCTGAAACATGAGCGTAGATGTTGGTGCGACATGCCGCTCGGAATTTGTCCTCTAGTGAATACATGGCTTTATTTTATTATAGCGGGAAGTACCTGGTGCTTTTTAAAATTTAATTTAATAAAAAATAAATTTAAAGCAACAAGGCCTAATGTGCAAAATGAACCAAGCTTGAGAAAATCAAATAGATGTGTTGTGTCCACACCAGAAATTGAACTCAGAACCTTCGGAGTGAGAAGTAAGTGTGCCAATATACTCAGAAGTATCTAAATATCTTCGAGAAAAATACACGAATTCTCGGCTTACGAATGAATTCTGTTTCAAGGTATTATTCGCTATAAGCCTGTTCGTTATATGTGAATGTATCTAGCATTCCAACATTTAAGATGCATTTTTTATTTTATTTTATATATTCACTAAGCAAAATAAGAAGAAAAGAGAAAATATTAAAACACTATGTAAACATGGCCATCAAATTTGGATCCTGACGAAGAGACTGAGAGCAAGGATCCAGGATGCTGAGATGAGTTTTCTAAGGGGGGTAGCGGGAGTCACATTGATGGACAGAGCGAGAAGTGCCGACATAAGCCACACATTTGTCATTGAACCCCTAATCCTACACATAAAAAAATCACAACTGAGGTGGTTTGGATATGTGCTAAGAATGCCAGAGGAACGATTACCAAAAAGAATCCTCCTGGCAACCCCGAAGGAAGATGGCCGGTGGGTCGCTCCAGATTAAGCTGGGAGTAAACAGAATGGGTCTAGATTGGTTGACTCATGCAGAAGCAGCGCAAGACAGGGGAACATGGAAACACCTTGTCGAGTCTTCGGTTCCCCGACCCTACTGGGACAAGGGTATGATGGTGAAATGATGAATGTATACATGTTAGCTTAATTCTAAATGAAAAATATAATTTAGAAATTTAAAAAAATAGTATTTTTATAAAATGTGAACAAATGTAAGTATTGAATATATGTATCTGGACTAAAATTTTTGTCAGAAATTGTTTATTTTGTTTATTTGTAGTCGTAGATATATGTATTTAAAAATTTCAAATTAATGTTGTTGGCGATGCAGATTTAATTTTTTTTAGTGGTATAGATAATCGCCTTGTAATCCGGTGGTCGGAAGTTTGAGCCTCGTTTCAGAAAAGCATACAGTTAATCCTGTTGTAACAGCTCAAGCATTTCGTCTAGTTGATAAATTGTAAGAATACCGTTTTTCTATGTACCTACCTATTATTTTATTTTATAAATAGTTAACAAACAGTTTTATAATCAAGAACTGTCCTTGGAACTGGATTACGTTATTACAAGTATTAATTACAAGTATTATCTAGTGATAAAAATAAAAAGTGAACTGATGAAGTATTTTCTTCATTAGTGTTTATAGTTCCTGAAATACCAGGCACAGGTGAGGATATTGGAGGCTTTAGAAAAATATGTATCAATGATGACATTGAGTATTGTAGTCGAATAAAAAAAAGAAAAAATTAAAGTCCTCTTTTTCATTCAGAGGCTTATTAGCTTCACGATGAAAATGTAAAATGAAAAGGTAAATGAAACACGATATAGTAAAATAGCTTTTTTTCTTTAACAGGAATACTGTTTTCGCCCTACTGATTTTCTATAAAGAGCTGTCGTATGACGGGATTAAGCTATTATCCTTTTCAATTCGATTCCCCCAGGAATAAAATCCATGGGAGATCAGATTTACAAAAAATATTGATTGTATTATTTGTATATATCTACTTTTTTATTTGATTAATTACACCAACATGTTTCAGAAAAACCTTTCCATTGTCAGGGTATTGTATAGCTGTTAAAATATCAGAATGAAATGTTTTTGTTTCTTGTTTTTCTAAATTATTTGAAAAATTATTTTTAAATATATTTACTGAAATACTTGATTACTCGCAATTATTGGGATTTTTTTTAGAATTTGGCTAGTAGTTAAATTTAATTGATTATTAATAATATTTTGTTACATGCTTTAGTAATTTCTAATGATTCTAAATTATTCAATTTTAGACCAAAATTATTTATGTGTAAAATAGAAGTCCTAAATTTTTATCAAAACCATGATCATTTTCTAATAAACGATTTGCAAATTCAGGAAAACCATGATTATTCAGACATCTGAAATGCTCTTTAACTCTTACATTGAAATTTCGACCGATTTTTCCAATATAAAACGCTGTACAACCTTTACACGACAGGTTATAAACACCTGAATTGTTAGTTATATTATCTTTATCTTTTGAATTTATGAAGAATTTCCCTATATTATTATTTGTATAAAATACAGATCTAATATTTTTTGATAGATACTTTGTAATTTGATTGGAAAATGTATCAATATATTAAATTCTTCGCCAACAATCGTTATTATTATTTATAGTTATCAGTGAATTGTATAAAAATTGGTTAGTTATATTTTTCTTTCATTTATTTTTTAAAGTTAAATCAATTAATTCTGTATTGTATCCATGATAAAATGCGATTTGTTTTATTGTATTTAATTCAATTTGAAAATTAGAGTGAGACAGAGGTACATTGACAAAACTGTGTATCATTGAATGAAAACCCGAGTGTTTATGTGATACAGGGTGATTAGATGTACTATATATAACAGCGTCTGTAAAAGTTGTTAAAAAATATTTTTTTTTCAAAAATGTTAATCTACAATGTTGCTGAAACAATTGAGAAAAAAAAATAGATCAGATTTATATATAAGCAATTCGTTGTGTTTAAGTTATTCTTGCTCCGATGTTTTCAATCTATTATTTTATAAAGGCTAGTTATTAATATTAGTTTTGTATTTATTCTTGTAAATCCCATCAAAATATCTATACCTAACAAAGGAATCATAATTAACATTCAACAACTAAACAACAATATTGTTACAAAATGGCAGAAGTACAATGAATTAAACATAATTAAGGATTTCACAGTATTCTACACCTTTTAAAAATACATTGGAAATTTCTGCAAAGGTCTCGAAAAAGCGAAAAAGATCTCGAACCATCGCGACGCGACGATAATCTATATAAAGGAATCGACCGGGTACTGCATTCATTGTTGATGTTTCAAAACTGCAAAGCGATGTTGTCTGCTTGATTAATCGAGCGATAGATATCGGGCGAGTACCTATTTTCAAGCGAGAAATTTCGATTTAAGCAATGCGCAACTTGATCGAAGTAACAGGAACAGCGTTAATTAATGAGAATTCAGAAACAGAGTATTATAGGTGTGTAAGTAACAGTGTAATAGTAATTGAATTTTTCTAGAATCATTAGGTAACTGAAAATTCGAGAACGATTTAGTTCGTGTCAAGTGACATTGAATAATAAATAAAACATACATTAATTAAAAGTGTTTCATTTGCCTCCCATAGCCACGTCCTGTGATATTATAATACATTCTGCATTCAACAGAAACAACTACTTGACATTAATATAACACTTCATTGTCTTTATATACAATAATTAGAGTAATTGCTGGTTTGGAAACACAGGAAAAGGTATATAAATGTAAATTTGGAGTTAACTGGATAAACTTCTCAGAAGAAACACGCAAGAAACTATTAAGTAATTTTTTTCATTTAAAAAAATGTATTCCATGACGCCCATGATATGGTATGCTAGATTAAATTATAAACTATGGCCTAAACCTATATAGGCTAACGTTTTAATCATACGGAAAGAAGTTGTTCAATACTACAGGATACTATACTATAGGCACAATAATACAGGAGAATATATTATTGACTTACGATAATATAATTCACTTTGTCCATGTATGAGAGTCATTTCTGGTTTTGTATTAATTTATGTATAATTATTCATAGAGTTGAAGAGTAATAATATTCCGATGAATGTAATTAATGATTTGGACTCTTATGCTCCCCATGCACAGAGGGAGCCTAAAAATTTAAACACGCTTCGACAAACATAAATCCTGAATAAAAGTTATCATATTTAGCTTATATAGATAGAAA
Organism: Agrypnia vestita; assembly: GCA_016648135.1. Lineage (NCBI taxonomy): Eukaryota > Metazoa > Arthropoda > Insecta > Trichoptera > Phryganeidae > Agrypnia > Agrypnia vestita. Next base: position 47,452 of record JADDOH010024822.1, read on the forward strand.
AGGATGCATTCAAGTTAAAATAAAAAGTTACGGCAAACTACCGCTTGAAAAATCAGTAATTCAGAATTGATAACGTTTTAATTTCTTCGCACGGCGCGACAAATGCAGCTGTTTTTTTTTCAATACACAACACTCATTAGACAAAATCAAGTAGTGTTAAATCACACGGGTGTAGAGAAAAATAATGTTTCGTGGCGTTGAGGGCACTTGGATCTTTCTTTGTACACACCACACACGGTATCAAGGTTTTCAAACTTATCACGAATACATGTAATTGTCAGGTATGCTGTGGCCGCATTGTCAGCTCCTGTCTCCATTATCGTTGTGCTTTAATAACATTCCCAAGTGTGAACCTCTACTTTGAAATAGTCTTGCACTCCTTGAACACTAATGTATGTACCTAAGTCATTTTGTTTGAGGGTCCTCTCAATCACGTGGTGATGCTCTTATTCATGCTAGTAACGATACCTTTTTTACGCGAAGAAATGGCAAGAGATCATGAAGAGTGAAAGAAAAATTCGTCCTGTAGAAGCAGAAGAACGGTTTAAGATACTCAATCATGAGTCCATTGATTAAGAGAACGTACTGCGCACCGTCGCTGTAATTCGATTAAATTGCAATTGACGAAAATTGAGAGTGCTTTTGAAAATGATTATCCGGGAAAAATCGGGTTTGTTATGTTCAATAAATGGTATTTATCAAATATTTATTTATTTATGTTATTAAAATTAAATTTTTTTTGCTCTAGGTGTACATTCAGTCATAAATTCAGTTAAAATTCAGTTCATTGCATGAATGATGAACAAAACCGTTATTTTAACCGGTTACACAAAAAACGTAATTTGATATTTGTGCATATCTGATTTTATCAACAATATATGAATGCATTTAACTTTAGTCTTTTGAGGCTTTTTTAGCTTTGACAATGGTACGTGATACCGTGCCGAAACGTCGGCCTAGGTCTTCTCAGGAAAACGCGAGATATTCCAGAAACTACTTTTGTACCATATAATAGCGCTCGCGGAAATCACAAACAAAACATATATAATAATAATAATAATTATAAAATTCTGTATACATTTTTTTCGCCCCCTCTGTATTATTAAGGAATATTTCAACTATTCCCGAAAATAAACCTGCGTAGTTTTCTTGGCGTCCTTTTGTGAGAGTTATTTGCTCCTTATTTGAGCAGATCCAGCACGCATGATAGATGACAGGATATCCCATTCCAGGTCGTGTGACACGGTATCTTTTGAACTTCGTATTTGATTAGATGCTTCCTTCGCCTTTGTATTATAATCGTTGTTATTATCTTCCCGCTCGTACCCCAGTTGCTCCAGCGGGTGCGAAGCTCGGTTCCCGAAATGTGGAAATAATCCCTCTCTCCGTTACGAATAATACGTATTCGTCGGCCACTGATTTGATGCCTGTTATATTTTTGCCACATTTTCGAGGAATATTAGGAACTAGCGGCCCGCCCCGGCTTCACACGGGTATTTAACAAAAATTTCAAAAATTATAAATTTTAACACACACACATACACCCTTCTTTTTGCGTCGGGGTTTACTAAAAAAGAGTACATTTCACATCACTTTGCTCTATCGTCAATAATTTCCGCAGCGTACGCGATATAACGGTTTTTTTAAAAAAAATTTTTTCACACGTTGGGTTACATTATCGAAGTTTTCATACGGATCCTTAACATTTTTGAAAATATTCTATAACTTATGTTCATTGGGAATAATGTAGGATTCTAAATGTGAAAGACTTTTTCAAATTGGTCCAGTAGTTTTGGAGCCTATTCAATTCAAACAAACAATCAAATCTTTCCTCTTTATAATATTAGTATAGATTACACTACATTTATAAAGTTTTTCAATAAAAAAAACTTGATTGTAAAATAAAATAAAACAAAAGCAATTTTAGATACAAATTATTATTTTTATTTTGAAGAGCAAAAGATTACATTAAGTTTTAAATACAACTTCGTTTAAATGTTCGTATACAGGAATGAATTCAATGAACCCATAAACCACCAAAATATACAGACATATAATTTTTTGAAATATTTTAGTACGCGCTGTAGTTCTACGGCTGGTTCAACTTCAATAACTTCAAAGATCAGTTCAATAGCTTCAGTTCGCGGGTCAATGCAATCTTATAAGGGTAAACACAAGGATTTTCGCAAAATATGCCAAGTTCACGTTGCTGAAAAGCACAGTCCTTGCCAACGCCGAGGAATCGATTATTTTGTATCTTCTGTAACACTACCTCTTACAGCGATTTTTGCATTTCAATGACTTATTGGTAGTTTGGTATCGCGAAGAGTATAATCTTTTTCAAAATTTGCAATGGTTCACAAAATAGCGAACACAGTATGCCGATTATGCGGAACTTAAGTTTCATGAAATTCACGTTGAGTAATTTTTTTTGATAATTACCAAACCTTGTGCAAGCATGGACTTAACCATGGTAGATTTTAAAGAGTGTATTAAAATAAATGAATAAATAAAAATCAGTAAATACTATGATTGCAAAGACATTTCAAAATCATTTAATTCTTATTGAAAATATACTGTGTGTTCAGTGAGTGTGTATGAAAATGCAATTAAAGGCCACGACACCGGGCACTGGTGTCGTAGCCTTTAATTGTATATTTACATGCATTTTTAACAATTATTTTTGGTATCTCTTTTTTAAATTTTGATGACGTACTTAACATAATGTTGATCCTTATTTTTATATCTGTTAAATGAAACCTCTTCGATATTTATAGGACTTCTGCATGGTTAAATATTAGTAAATTAACACACCATTTCCATTTTATTATGGATAGAGAAAAGCGAAGTATAAGGGATATTTTGTCGATGAAATTGATCATATTTCATACTGTTTAAGGCTCCGATACCGGTCATCGGACACTAGGCGGACACACTGTATACAAATGAATGTATATTTAAAAATTGTTCTCTTTTGCCAAATTTTCCATAAATGCGTAAAAAATAGGCACCATACAAACTATATAAATGTATATCGAATTGGATATTGTCTCAAACACACAAAATAAATAATCATTATAAAGATAAGGGTCTTGTAAGTATTTTGACTAGATGCGGATCGCTTAAGAATTTTCTTCAAATTGCTATATTTAAAAAGAGAATTTAAACCACGTATCTGAATCCGAATTCGTCATAATTTAAAAATGTACAGCCACCTACTCTAATGGGAGGTTTTACATTCGGGTAAACAGGGGTGGGCGGTGTAATTTGGCGGTCGTAACACTCACATTGACTGCAAAGTGTTACTAATAAAAAACCAAATTTTCAATCTCTAGAAATATATCGTCGTTTAGCGCTGTCACCTTGCTTTAATGCCTTTTCGTTTTATTAATGCCGCTGCGGGAAGATCGATCAAGGGCTGGAATTGGAATGTACCACATTTTAATGCGTCGATAAATTTAGAGTATCGCGCAATGTACGACTCTAAAATACACGGTACCGCTGTATCTGTCGGGGACCTGAAGCATTTTTAAAATTAAATAATCTAACCGCAGCTGTAAATTGGTTGTGTTTTATCTTATTTTTATTTTTTAACAGCCCATCAATAGGTTGTTAACATTGTTGGTAACATTGATAGACAGTCCTGATGTAACGTTATAGTTAGTATAAAGTAAACACATTTTATAAAATTATGAAAATAACGTGATTGCAAAATATACTTTATGTGACAAAGAAATTAGATATAATGTTCAAAACAAAATTAAGCAAAAATATGTTCAATACAAAAGTAAGTAAAATTTGGACTTGTGTTCATTATTCATCAAGATCATCAATATATTGTGCTTCAAGATCAATGTTTATCGTACGACAACTACTTTTTTAGTAGGTAATTAATTACATGAGAGATTACTCTAGTTACCATAAAATAAATAACGAGCCCTTTTAAAAAACTTGGAAGTTGGAGAGATGAAGAAAACTGAACTATTTGATATAATAAGAACTATTAAAGTTATTTACCATGCTTTTGTTCTCCCTCACATTTCATATGGCATTATTATTTGGTCTCAGCGTAGTTCACAGCTGCAAGAAATGATACAAAGAACATAAAACAGAGCCCTTAAAAAAATCTTTAACCAAAGTCAATATACCAGAACCATTAACTTGCATAAAATCACCGGCATGCTTAACCTAGAAGATCTGAATGAAGTCAAAAACATAAAGATGATTTATAAAATAAAGAATATAATTCTTTACCAGAATAATGACGTACAGAGACAATACACAAGAACAAGATACCATATAAGAAGTGATGTACCGCGGACTAACAGAGAAAGTCATGGATTTCTATATACCACCTGCAATCGAATTTTAAATAAAATAAAGGAACTAAATAATGTGAAACTATTCCCTTAACAACTGAAAAGACTTGTATTGGGGATGAGATTAAATGTTCAACAAATTGAACTGCCAGTAGTTAACATGTGTAATGTGTATGTCAAATTTTATGTTTTTTTCTTATTAGCACAAATACGTTAAATCGTGTATTCTTTAACTTCACATTCCATAATATCATTTGAAGAAAATAGATTTATTTTTCAATTTTTATTCAAAATAAATAAATTGTGGGTTGTAATTAGGTTAGCGCCCTTGAGGTGATATTCTACTATGCAAATCAATTTTTATTTTATTATTTAATAACGTAGATAAGATAATAGCAGAAAAAAGACGGAATATCCGTACCTGCCATTTAAAAATACAAATGCTGTAACTCCCTCAATGCAACTGGATGGGAAACATTAGCCAACTGTGACGCATTTAAGTATCTGAGCTCATTTATTCACAGAGACGAATGTGCAGTGGATGCTGACCATAGAATAGGTGTGTGATGGATGAAATTTAGATTCGTAACAGGAATCTTGTGTGACCCGAAAATGCCTGTAAAACTTAAAGGAAAGATACACCAGACTATTGTTCGACCCGCGATAATGAATTGCTTCGAATGCTCCTACTCTGGGCAACTCGGAAAAGCAGAAATGCGAATGCTTAGAAGGTCGGCAGGAGTAAACTTAAAATATAGGATTAAAAGGTCACGCATTCGTGGTAGCCTGGGGGTCACGGACTTAAACAGTAAGCTGGAGGAACGACAGCTGAGGTGGTTTGGGCACATTAGACGGAGACCACCTGACCACACAGTGAAGCAGGCAATGTCTATGGAGCTTCATCTATAGTCATCCAGAGGGAGACCGTGACAATGAACTCCTAGATGAATCAATGCTTCAAAATACTGCAGAGACACGGCCTGGATGAAAGCGATACCCAGAACCGAAGAAGATACAGCCTGAGAACGAGAAAAGCCGACCCCTAGCCTAACTAGTCAATGAGATGAGACAGAGCAAGGAAGAAGAAGATTAATCTTGATAAAAATGTTTCAAAAATGTGTTTCAAATTGTTTATCGCTTTAAATATAATTTTATATTTAAATGAAATTGTTTTTAAAAAAATGAATGCATGGAAATTGAAAATGTGCATCTTTATGCTCTCTAGGTAATTATTTAGGTTTATAGAAAGCTGATTCCACAACTTGTAAAACTATTTGCGCCAACTACATTTCACGTATCTTATTTCCCATTTAATGTTCTAAGAAAATTAATATCCGAAGCGTTCCGCCGTATTTTTCACTGAACCCTGAAAATTACCCCTGCGACTCACCTCTCGAACGATATTTAACGGCGTTACAGCGGCACCGCCGTTAGAGACCAATATTTTCAAAGGCGTTGCTAACTTTATTCGTTACTTTTCGCCCGTTATTGAAAAGCACCCCCCTGCCAAACTACCCCCTCCGCGCGACGATCGCGCCGTGGAAATATATTGGCAAATAACGAGGGACCCTTGTCATATAACGACCATTTTTACCGAAGGAAAATCTATTAAATGCCCCGTTTTACCACATTTTTAAGTCAGCCGATAGTTACATTCATAAAAAAGATTTATGCGATGTTCTAGCCTCGGCGATACGCGGAGTTAGGGCGCGGGAGGCGGTTCCTGAAGGATTATTCTGGACAAATGCCAATGTGGGTATCGATAAATATGTTATAAAAGCATCCCTTCTGGAGATTACGCCAGAAAAGAAGCTAAATATTGCGAATCACCATCATCTCCGAGTTGTCACACCTCTCAGACTAATCTTAAGAAAGAAAACCCTATTGCTCTTTAAAATTAAAAAAATAGGCATTAAATATAAATCAAGCAGATCTATATATCCTTTTAAAATACAAATTCGTGTTAAATTTCCCGAAGTTTTTCTCTTATAAGTTGTTTTATTTTATTTCATTGATTGATTGAAGATTGCAGCAAGGTAAATATAAAGGTAGATCGCTGTAATCGCCCAAAGACTCCATACCTACTTACTCATGTAAATAGCTTCGTCTCTGTGAGACATCTATACTATATTATGATTAATGACGATTCCTTCATGGACAAAAATCGAATAACAGTGTTCTTGAAGAAAATTGATTTTTTTCTTCTTCTTGCTTTTTATTATTTTTATTTTTTATCAATGTTGAAGTTTGCATAATATTTAACATATATGGTACACATTATTTAATATTGATGAATTATTTTTACATTTTTCATTACAAAAAAATATTGTGTAGAACCGTTATTTAAAATCACGCTACGATATTTACAGCGATTAAATAAATTTGCACTCAATTAGTTCTGTTTTTACATAAGCATTAATATTCCAATCAAAAACCAAACGTCTCCAAAAAAAAAAATTGCCAAGAGATTCTAAAAAAGAAAGAAACAGCATCTAATCGAAGATTTACGAAACTATCTAGACATTTTAAAAGATTTTAGATTAATTTGGAAATCGGTGAAACACACGAAAATATACGAGAAGATTTGATAAAAAATGTTACTTTATAAGGGGCGACGACATCGCTGGGACAGTTTTAATTGTGACAGATGCGATTAGCTTCTCAATCTTGGTAATCTTCATCATCATATTTCATGTATATATTTACAAAATTTTTGATAATTTATTCTTATTAATCTACAAGTTCTTAAATCTTCGTGTACTTTTAACTATATTTATATTTATTAATAAAAAGAAAACATTTAAAATAATATGACTTTTAATTTTCAATTCTGACGAAGGGACCATTGGTCCTGAAACATATTTTTATTTTCAATATAGGTATGAGTGGTGAAAAAAAAGTACAAATTTATAAAATTATATAATACTATAATTTTTATTTAAGCTATGCACGATGCACACAACTTGAGTGAGTGTTTCGAGAGGAGTAGTCCCTCCCATCATCGGGATGGTTAACAACTAACTTAAATACAAGATGTTATCAATCTATTTTGGTTGGCCAGAAAGCCGCGTGGTGTCGAGGGTTTTTTTAGAGGGACTGATAAAACGTTGACTCACCATTGACGTGTATCAGTGCACAACACATTCTTGAAGTGCCAGGGACCAAAAATCGACTAGTTAAGGATATGCACACACATTTTTTGCATTAGGTATCTTACCCTGATTAGTGAGGGATTGGATTCCATTGAAATATACAAACATCCCAATTTCAATAGAGAAAGTTACAAACTATCAAGTATTTGGCGCCCTGTTCTTACGATATTGATCAACCTTTGAGAGACGTCGCAGTAAAGACCGCCTACGTAACTAGTACATATTGTACACTGGCGACCTCTATCGTAGGATAAGTGAACACTCCACTACAAAGTGCATATAATTTACGCCCTCGGAAGCATTAATCAGTCCGCCCTCTACCTCCGCGAGTAAAGGTCGTCCTCCTGATGACGTCGAATAAGAATTCAACGAAACGTCGAGAATTGTTTCTCGGAAATACATGCGGTTCGTATAAAATGTCCGCAACCGTTTACAGTTAAATTTGGTATCTCGTTTCCACTGCATTCAGTCTATTTTCGTTTCATTACTACTACCTCTCGGCATCACTTTTATAATGCGAAGTGAAGCCGGCTATAGAAGTGATGCCGGGAGGAGGATTCAGTCTTGCCTTGGTTGAAAAGATAGCATAATTATTCTTTTTCTTAATTTTACATGTTATATTATACATTTTAAAGAAAGTTAAAATTTTTTTGATGTTGTTTCTATCTCATCAAAGTTAAAACTTTTGTGTGGAAACAGAAGAACAAACAACGGATTAAATAACATCTTAAACTGGTTCTAAATAATGCTGTTCATGTTAAAATAACGTTTATTTATTCCAATAAAGTGAATAATTTTAGTAAGCAAACTTACTTTTCTTTCTATAAAAGAAAAACTAAATATTTCTTTCAGAGATATATGAGTAGGAATAATATAATATTTACATTAAAATATATACAAACATGGTATATTGTGCGTAGTTGAATAAATATAATATCCGTCTTAGGAATATATTTTTGTAATTATTTATTGCTAGGGACAGGGTGATAATTAAGTATAAGAAAAAATATATTAGTTTTAGTATAGAACTAGCTATAACCCATCAAAAATGACGACACTTTTACATGCCGATTCCTAAAGAATAAGTATTTACTTATTTATAGCCGAAACCTATGAAATAGTAAAATAGTTTTTTTTATTTCCCTTGCTGGCAGTTAATGGTAATATTTTTAACCCTGGCAATAGTGCGTAAATAAATAATACATAATGTCGAAAGCAGGATGAGAATGTTGTCAGTGTTGTGTTAAGCTTTGACTAGCAATACAGTGTCGAATGTTTGGTATTTCTGTGTTTGCATGACAATGCCACGAAGTGAAGACACACATCCACACAGAGAAGGGTAAGAGAATATTCAATTTTCTCAGTGGAGCCCTGAAGTGTGAAGCCTGAGGATGCCCTTTGAGAGAACGAGTGTGCAACACGCGCCTGGAATTGGACAAAATTACAAGAATCCTCTTTGACCTGTATCTTTGCCCGAGTAATACATTGACGTACAAAGATTGACCGAAAGTGGATAAAATGACGTTAATGCAAGCGTGGCGACACAAACAATTGGTGGAGACAGAATCACCAAGCTTTCGACACGGTATTGCTAGCCAATACTTAACACAACGCCAGCACTCACAATAACACATCAGCCCTGATGATGGACCCTGCATGAGTGGATCTGAAACGTAGGCCAGAAAGGTCGTAAAAACACGGCATAATACCCCCGAAGACACAAACCGGAAGATTCTGAGTGGCCTTGAAAACCTAAGAACATTCTTAATTTATTATTTTGATTTTAATGTATTCTGGGTGCTTTTTTGTGTTACTGTACTATTTTACGTAGTTTATATTATTACACATTTTTATTCTGTTATATGTTTTGTTACCGTATATTTTGATAACCCACTTAATCTATGTTTACTTTCTTCTGAGAAACATTCGTATTACGTATATTTGAAAGCTTTATAAGCCCGTATTATTTAAATACATAAATAATATTTGAACATTCAGGTAAATCTTGGTATTTAATTTTTGTTTTCAATAGATGGTCTACGTGAGAAATGGCATAAAGAGTCCATGGCCAGGCCTTCTTTTCCACTGTGAAATAATTTCCTCGTAAAATAGAAGGCGATTTCGTGAAGTACGGCTTAACAAAGTGAAATATCTTCAATAAAACAGCAACTCGGGAGATTTTTATTTCATATTAATATACATATTATGTAGAAAGCTTTAAAAAAATTTAACATACAAAATAAATTTTACATTACAATCGATTTTTTCTCAAGTATAAGATTACGCGAAAGGTCTTACGACCACGCTGTACTTCGATAGCATTTAATATGAGATTCAAATGTGAAAATATTGGGTCTCGTGTAATATTGTCTCGGGCTTAGGGCAAACAAAACGCGAGGCAGACCCTTACGTTATTAGTTTTCTTAAGCTCCAGTTTTGCAATGTCGGGATATTTGGATAAAGTCGGGATATTCTGTTGACACAAGGCTTTGCCAGGTTATTTTTTAGTTCGTTTCGCCCCCGACGATCCGGGGGGGGGAAGGGGGGGGAGAACCCTTTCACGTCATAAAATGTTGCCATCAAAAAACCGTTACGTGCCGCTAATTTTAATATTTTTCGGAAGCGTCTAACAGACCCATTGAAGATGTCCAGGACGCTCGGCCGACTTGGGGCAGGCTTGAATCAACATCGATCCCTAAATATGAATTGTTGGACCAGTCCTAAAAGTAACCTTCTTGGGACCTCTTCATATATCCGACATTTTCAAAAATCTTCGTGTAAGAGGATAACTAACTAACTAACTAACCATCACGCCGTTTCCCCGCAGGAATAGGCAGAGAGGATTGAACGCCACACTCTTCTATCCTGGCACACCAATTTTGCTTCGGCCACATTCATACATCTTCTCATACAAGTTCTACAGTTGTTGCGGCTTTTAACGGGGCCATCCTCAAACACTTGTTGTATCTGATCGTGCCGGGTCTTTCGCGGACGCCCTCTATTTCTGTTGCCTTCAACACTTGCCTCATATATTTTCTTAACCATCCTTTCCTCGTTCATACGTTCCACATGACCAAACCATCTCAGCACTCCTTTCTTTATTCTATCTACCACCCTACAGCCAGCATTGCATTCACGTCTAATTTGTTCATTCCTTACTCTATCGACCAAAGATTTTCCACACAAGCGTCTTAGTGACCGGATTTCTACCGCATTCAGTCTACTTTCATTCCTCTTTTGCCAATTCCAGGCTTCACTTCCATACATTAGGGTTGGCCAACTAAAATAATTAATATCTAAAATATAAAATTTAAATATCGTCACGACATTCTAGAAACAAGAAATGCATATAATCGAGGATTTGAATCATTTAACAAGATTTCAGAAATATATGAAAGTCATTCGAATACGCAAAAGTATACTAGAAGGTCGTCATAATTTACATCGGAGTCCAGTTCAGGCGTGGTTTGTACAGTTGGTGAAAATCATAAATCCGGACGAATAGAACTATGGATCCTTGCGATTGTCAACGGGCGAATAAAGCATACCAGAAATGCGTGGAATATTCTAGCTACGTATTTTTATTGCGAGGTACGGAATAGCATTCCAGTAAAAGTGTCCATTGAGTTTCATTCCGTTTCCCGCCGCGGCGAACCGGTGAAAATATACCCGGGGTGTAACAATTTTATTCGAGGAATGGTTGCGTGGTCGTCCGTAAATAGAGCCAGTTGTTAGTTAGCTACTATGAGGTATAGTTAGGAGTAAAATTTTAGATTAGGTTATTCCGCTCCCTCGTCTGAATTACGTCTTCTGGTTTGTGTCTTCTAGGGTATTATGCCGTGTTTTTACGACCTTTCTGGCCGACGTTTCGGATCCCTTTGCAGGGTCCATCCTCAGGGATGTAGTGTTGATGAAGACACAAACCAGAAGATTCTGAGTAATATCTGTTTTCCATCAGTTAACTGCGCCAAATTTGTTTCAAACATATCTACTTTGATTTCTTCTGACTTTCAAAATATTATTAGTACTTATTTTATAAAACATTCAATAATTTAGAAAAAACTCCAGATAACAAAATCTGTCTGAAATCCATGTCGTCTCAGCATAAAATAAACAGGTTAGCGACAACCCGTTAAAATTTTATAAAAATAATATAAAAAAATCACAATCGGTTACTATTATTAAGGCATCACGAACTGTGTACTTAATACATCGAATAAGAGATTTATTTATTTATTTATTGCAATCTTAAAAGTTTTAATCATTATAATGTTAGAGCACAGTGTACATTGCATAAACCAATGCGTAAGCGTAGTAAATTAAATACAGTAGCCGGCAAACATCTTGAAATTTTACGGCGTAGTGGGGGGAAGTTTGCGCATGTACCATTCCACCAAAGAGACCCAAATTTTGTCTTCTGCGCATTCCCCCACTACGCCAAAAAATTTCAAGAAGTTTGCCGGCAACTGTACAATGTTGGATTAGATAATATTTTAAAGCTAAAAGATTATATAGGTAACAGTAATTAACAAACAATATTAAAATAAAAATAATGTTAATACATGAAGAAATAAGTTAAATTATTGAGTGTTGATAGTTATACGGGATTAGTGATAGGGAGAAAAAGATGAAGAAGTAAGAGTCAGAGAAGAGATAATGAATATTAGACGCAGTGAGTGATTGGCAAAATGATGATGCTTTCAATTCGTAAGTCGAGTAACGCTAGGTGAAAGAGTTTAGTGTTTTTTTAGTGAGTTGCAAGTTATTTCGACGTAGTAATATTCAAAGCAAATTTAACTTTCTAATAATGATTTATTTATCACAGTACTTCCAACGAAGACAATACAAATTTTCTTTACAAGTTTTATTGTTTAATTTTATTGCATAATAAAAAAAGGTTGTTAAAATATTTACTTGTTTTACAAACAGTAAGTCATCACAATTTATTTATGCAAATCGAGTTTCAATTCATTAGAATGGTTCATCTTCATATATTCATTAAAAAACACCCTTAATCCAAAATCTTTTTTCTTGCTGTAAAATACTTTTTACAATTAGTTGCATATTTCTTTGCTTCATACCTTGTGTCGGAAATGACCTTGCGAGGTGAAAATAGTTGCGTTAACCTAAGGCAAATGTTATGACGTTCTTACAATTTATTAAACATACCTATACACTAGAACAAGCCTGAAAATCATTTTTTTCTATTTTTTAACTCATTTTAATGCCAGCTTATACATGTTTCTCACATAAATTGTTTCGTCTCTGTGAGATTTGCATAATTTATCTTAATTAATATAAAATTAATTATTTAGACGCAATAATGTATTTGCTAGTAATTAAGTACAATTACAATATCTGGAATGCGATGCAATAATACATTATTTTGGATGGATGCTGGCTAAAGGTCTCGGTAATAAATGAAATGGCTAGAGATTAGCTCTCCTTTGCCGCTGGACCCGCTCTGATAATACAGCCGTCAGCTGACCATCCTGCATGAAGTTTCGCGCCCAGGTACTTGAATACAGAAACAAACACCCGACACTCAGTCCTAATTGGGTAGATTTCGTGTTTTGAACTGACTGTCAAAGTGACGCACGCCTGACAAACGAGTAGATATCATTTAACTTTCATTCCCGGCTGATTTAACACAGCACTATGCGGTATTTCAATGCAGAACGTAAAATTGTGCAGTTAGTTATTTTACCAAGCTTATATAGCTTCACGTGTTTGTATGTTTGTTTGGACGGGATTTTATAATCGATATTTCACCCGCTTCAAGCTGGAATTTTGCACACACGTATTTACGATGAAAATACATGAATCAATTATAATATTCACTGATTACTCAATAAATCCATCAAAATTAATTAATCAAAATTTTATATGGGAAATCTCCCCCTTCAAATGATATATTTTCCATGCAAATATGTACTGCTCGACCGATTTGACTCAAATTTTGCATAATTAATATATAGGCCCCAACATAAATTAGATTCCCTTCCCGTCTTTACCCCTCCCAGACACCTGATATATTTTCCATGCAAATCTGTATCGTTCTGCCGATCTGACTCAAATTTTCCACAGGTACTTATTCGTTAGGATCCGGCTGGTACACAGGCAACATTTCCCTCTCACCTTAATCTCACCCCCTCCTCCTGATAAACTTTTCTGTACAAATCTACACCGTTTGACCGATTTTACCCAGTTATTTAGATAATGATAAGGCCTTAAACATACAAACACCACTTATTACATCCCCCCTTCTAACCATACTAGCCCCTCCCAGCAACCACTTTCACTTTCCGCCTGCCCCTCCCCCGCTCCCGACAACTCCCGCCCCATGTAATAGATAATATATCTTCTATATCTTCTAGTCTTAAGTTAGTACATTACTGAAGATGATGCAGTAAGCATCGAAAACGTTTTAATTAATTTATTTAATTAAACTGTCATTGTGTGAAGTAAACAACGTTGTGTTCTATACATAGTTATTTACAATGAACTTCCACAAAGTTAATCAAGAAAATTTTGAAATATTACGAATGGATTCTAATTTTGCATACCTATTCTTTAGAACCCGGTGGGTAACATAGGCTACCTTTCCCCTTCCTATAACATAGGCAACCTTTCCCCCTGCATACTTATTCTTTTGGACCTAGCGGGTAACATAAGCCACATTTCCTTCCTGGACATCCCATCCATCCCAGCAGTGATTAAATGGAAACAATGCTCTTATTAGAGGCTTTGCAATACAATGGAACCTTTGTTTTCCCTCCACAAACTTATTTTTAACTTAATCCTTAACCCATGCAACGCCGGGTAGTAACAGCTAGTATATATTAGGTCCTTACATATGAAATTGGCGTTTAGTATGGGACGAACATAAAGCCGATTTTTTTTTATGATAATATATTTATTTAATCAAAGTATGTACCATTGCTATCTATGCACTTTTGCCATCTCATAGGTAGTTCATCGATCCCTTTACTAAAAAAACCATTCGGACGGGAATCAATAAAATCTTTGAAGGCGGTTTGGACTGCCCCATCGGAGTTGAATTTTTTCCTTTGCAAGAAGTTATCCAAATTTCGAAAAAAATGATAATCTGTTGGGGCAAGGTCCGGAGAGTACAGTGGATGTCTTAGACATTCCAATTGAAGCTCCTCTAATTTGGTAGCCGTCTGTTGTGCAGTGTGTGGTCTAGCGTTATCATGAAGCAGCAGTGGCCTAGAGCGATTAACCAGCCTCGGTGTTTAGCAGCTAGCTTTTCCATCATGGTTTGCAGTTGCTGACAATAGACATCTGCCGTAATCGTCTGGCCAGATTTAAGAAAGCTGTAGTGAACGACACCAGCACTAGTCCACCAAACGCTCACAAGTAACTTTTTTGGAGTCAATTTTCGCTTGGGGCATGGTTCGGCAGGGTTCAGCCATTGCGATGAGCGCTTCCGATTATCGTACAGGATCCACTTTCCATCACAGGTAATGATTCGATTTAAAATCCCTTCATTATTGTGCCGGTTGAGTAATGCAACGCAGCAGTCAACGCGCGTTTGTTGTTTGCTTCACTCAATTCGTGAGGTACCCACCTTTCAAGCTTTTTCACCTTACCAATTTGCTTCAAGTGGATTAAAACAGTTTTATCACTAACACCGCAGCCTGCAGCTAACTCGGATGTGGTTTGCGATGGATCCGCTTCCACAATAGCCTTCAATTCTTCATTATCAACTTGGTCTCCGGCCGTCCACGGGGCTTGTTCTGCAGGTCGAAATTTCCAGAACGAAAACGTTGGAACCAAAAACGCACTGTGTTTTCTTTTGCGGCAACGTCGCCATACACATCATTAATCCTTCGAGCCGTTTCTGCAGCACTAGTGCTAAGGTGGAACTCGTACTCGTAAATAACGCGATATTTCAAGTTTTTCATTTTGTAAACTGAGTGACGCAAAGAAAAAAACAATTGAGGAAAAAACAAATGTATTATAATTTTCAAAACACAAATACATGAGTAAATAGCTGTATAAATTTGGATTTGGAATTCCTAACCAAAAAGAAGATATTTGAGATCAAATTTGCCAGTACGGCAAAACGCCAATTTCATATGTAAGGACCTAATAGTAAATATATTAATTATGTAAATATGTTTAAAATTTTTGTAAATATGTATATACAATAAATACTTTCAAAATATCTATTACGCCAAATAAAATATGACGTTAATTATTTTGGGAGAATTATAACGATGCTGTAAAGTAAACATATTAAAACATAAAAAAATGGTTAGCGATTGCGATAAAAAGAATAAATTCAATTTTAATTCTCAATTTCCGTAAGTTTAAGAGGTAGTTTTGTTAATAATTATAAAAAAGCCGGATTGATTTTCTTATTTATATCTACTTTCGAGTAGTTAGTTTCCAAAATTATTTAAAGCGGGACTTCATAGAGAGTAATATTAACAATGCGATATTTTATAGGTCTAAACATGAGAACGGTTTTCATTTTCAGACCTCCAGTCGGATATTTCTTTATCGAGTCCACTCATCACACTCGAGAATTAAGTAGAAAGCGAAATGGGAATAAGGGATAATGCTTGCAAGGGATGGGGATAACAGGGAAAGCAATCCCGTAAAATCTAAAACGTCATCACAAACAGGATTAGGCTACCGAGTGGATAAACCAAAGGAAACCCATCAGACGGAATAAGTTTTGATATATTAAGGATCAGCGCTATATCTGGAGTACCTCTCCCTAATTTATAGTCGAAGAAATCGCTTAATCTTTACGAACCCAATTGATCGTTCAAATGGTTTATTGCCGCTAATATATTTATTCCTTTTTGATTATTGAAAAGTAATTGATTTTTTCACATATTTTTTCTTTTCAATAAATAAACATGACAATTTTTTGAATTTTCTCGTGTGACTTTTTGTGGCCATTTTAAATTAAATTTAAAAATGATGACTCTGAATACTTTCACTATTTATTTATAATGATTAGAATGTTTTCAATGCCACATAACTAATGCTAATGTCATATAATTAATGCTAAACGTAAGACTAACTGAAGACGTGAGAAGTAGTGGGGAGTGGAGGGGGAGATTAGAGTCGAAAGGGTGTATGGTCGTGGTCATTAAGCGCTGAAGTGGGGACGTAATAGAATATGTTATATTAATTACATTTTTGTTACTATAAATAAATAATAATGACAATTAATTAAATAGAACAGAGTTATCATTTTTTAATATGAAAAAACTTGCATGCATGGAACACATGTCATGTTAATATTGTCACGAGATGCAAGAAACAAAAGGAACTGTGCATATCGGAGGATTTCCCAATACTCTGGTCCTTTTCAAATAAACTCGAAATACTACAACTCACGAGCTCAACTAGAAGCCACGAGAATAAATGAGAAGTTTCCAGAAAATATTTTTTTTTACAAAAACGTGGCAGCACCGCGGTGCAGAAAGTCTTATTTTAATATTTGGCCACAGAAAGCGAATCAGACAGATAGCGATATCATGTGCTTATATTCAGAATTTTCTAGTGCAAACCCGAGCGATACAAACAACGTGCATTAGTTAATCTTAGACAAGTGGAATATTCTCGAGAAATATTTTAAATGAAATGAATCACCGCGAATTACATAAAAGTAATTAAAGTTTAGGTTGTTTCATTTCGTGGCCTACCGCCAATATTTTAACCACTTTTAGTATTTATTCCAAAAATAAAGTGATTTGTCATTTTGATTAAATTTATAACTTGCTTTATCTCTAAGCACTTGAATTTATTTATTAATCAGTTTTGGAAAATACGATTTTCTTCGTTACGGTGAAAAAAGCTAATCTTGAAGCTTAATTAATAAAAGTACTTTTATCATTTTTTGATTACAAAATTTATTTTAATAGATCCCCGACATAAAAGTAACTAAAAAAATAATTTTAAATATATAAAATGATAGATGTCATTAAAAAATATATTGGTTAAGGATCAGTTTTTAATTTGATGACGAAAATAGTATTCTTCAATGCCGGTTGTTTCAAATAAACATATTCAAGTGGTTGCAATTGTCATTAATATTTTTACTCTTTCTATGCAAAGTTACTTAAAAAAAAAAGTCTTGCACGGGTCGATACTCGAACCTGTGACCACTTGATCAAAAGGCGTGCATATTACCGCTATACCAAACAAGTACATAATTAGATTATAGGTTAATAAAGTTTTTATTTTATTTTTTAATTAAAAATATATAAGGGGCATAATCCACTTCTGGACACTAAAGAAACCTGGAATTCGCAGGAGTACGAAAGCACATTGGAGGTGGTCCCTTCTAATTTGTGATCTGTAGATGAGGGAGTTTTGTTTAAAATCGGTCTTGTAAAAAAGGAAAAGAAAAGAAACTGTAAAAGTAAAATGTAACAGTAAAAGTGACTGTCTGTATTTGGAATTTGGGATATGAAATGACAGGCGACGAAGAATATCACCATCAATATGGAATATCGACTTTCAACTAGGTTGTGTGATTTTAAATAACATTAAATAGACCGCTACATTTCTACGGAGATCAATATCTGTATGTTCGAATTGAACTTTTGAATAAAAAACATGAGTATGTTAACCATTAAATAATATATGTGTACATTTTGAATTATGTCAGTCAACGGTCCGATATTTGTGTTGCGGAAAAAATTTTTACTCGGTGAGTAAAAAAAGATATCATTGAGAAGCAGAAACAAAATTAATATACCGAATGAGAATAACTTTTTTACACCGAGTCCCTACGTCTAAGAATTTTAAATTGAGGGGGCTTGGATACGTATTATTGTGAATACCAAGAAATGACCGAAAAGATTGGTAAAAAAAGCCTTATGAAGGCATCTTTTATGGGCTTAAATCGTTTATTAATGACAGAGGAAGATGGAAGCGCCTTGTCAAGACCGTAGGCTACCAACTCTTCTAGGATAAAGGACTAAAATTCATGATGGTGATAAATTTAATTGTGTACCTACCAAACATTATTTTTGTACATTTTAAGGGCGGCAAAGTAATGTGGGATTTTGTAAGTGCTACCCCTTAATATGTAGTTGTTCCATTGGGGATATGTTTATACCAGCATGAAACCCCTTGACGTGAATTGTTGATTTTAATTAATAATTTATTATAATATATACGTAATTTTATCAAAAGCAGGTAAGCTAAGCTTAGTAAGCTTCTTCAGGTGAAGAATTAAGTGCTATTCATTCGAGGTCTAATTTACCCCATACTTTGAATTCACGGTCCTCTCAAGCTCCTAATCATAATACTAAAATGTTTAATAATTTTCTAAATATAATATTACTTATTCAGTAAACATTAATAACATACTTAGTATTCTGTGAGTACATTGGTAGTGTACGGTTTCCAGGTAAATTTATAATCAATAATGAGACCTTTATAAATTTACTCAATGAGAGCACTATTGACTGCTAAAATCCTTCGCATTTACATATGGTTGCACAACCGATAGTTTTATGAAAAAAAACATGACTATATAAAAGGAATTTACAAAGAACTAATTTGCATTCGTTATTTTACTACTCAACTCTATTTTACTACTTTTTTTTAGCTACTCAAAAAATAACATTGATTGCTTGAAAATGAGAATATTGGGTTAATATAAAATAATATTTGTATTTTCAAGAAAACGTTTTAGGAGCTAGTGCTCACGAATCAGCAAATATATATATATATATGTAACAAAAGGAACTTCTAGATACAGATATATATATATAATATATAATATATATATTATATCTATATATATATATATATATATATTATTATTAAACATATTTTTCTTTATTTATGGAACGAGTCCCGTAATATTTAATACGAAATAAATAAATGAAATAAAGAGAAACACACAAATATCAAATAATAAAACTGAAAAATTAAATGCTGGAACCTGGATTCGAACCACGGACCTCTGTGTTTTGCGCACAGCGTGTTACCAATTTCACTATCCCAGCGACTTAACAAGTCGTCAATATTTGATAGTTATATGTTTCTCTTTGAATTATTAATTCACTTATTTATATTATTCCATTTTTAGTTGGGAAGTAATCGACTGTTTTACGAGAATATCAAACGAAGCTTTGACGTCTTCTCGCTAGTCGATTTCCGAACAATGGAAGTATTCTTTGCTAAACTGCAAAAATGGAATAATATATATTATATATAAAATGGAATACCTAAATATCTGAAGCTCGTGACTTGTTCCACAGGCTCATTATCAAAACTCAGCTTACATCCTGTTGGTTGTTTTGATATTACCAAACTTTTAGTTTTACTGATTGCTATTGACATATTAAGCCCCTGCGATGCAATGTGGAATTTGTACAGCATTCTCTGCAAGTTTCTACTACAATGACTGAAATAATAACATTTGATGGATGTCTTGACATTTTGCTTAGAAACTTAGTAAATGTCCCGTCTGTGTAATGCTGGGGTAACCACCAATTACAATCGATTATTTTTTTAATCTTATTGTTTAAAGAAACAAAATCAAAATCATGATTCAATATATTTTCACATACATAGCAATATTAAGTTACATTTTTCTTTTGGTGTTACTGTCCCGTCAAAATTAAGAACTTGTGTATGGGAAGCAGATGTACCAGCATAAAAGAACAAACCTAATTTGGTAAAATGATATTTAAATATATGTTATTTTAATTTCTCATAATTTTTTTTTAAAAACGATAAAATTATTTTGAGTTCTAATATTTACTAGCAGGATATTAAAGTACTTAATGCCTAGATAAGAGTGGTGGAGTTTCGTGACTGTTTTATTGAATTTAGGTATATTTATACTTTTTATTGCTTGTGTTCCTTGGATATGACTATAAGTATTATGATTACCGAATGTATTTGTGTTTTGATGATTAAAATATTTTTTGTGTATTTGTAGTAGGTAATGCGGTGTTTTGTGTTGTCTGTCTAAAAAAGATATATAACAGATGTGTCATAGAGATGAATCTATTTTTTATATGGGAAAGTAGCTATGAAAGTCTTTCTAAGTGTTTACGAGCGATCAGGTCGCAATTTATGAGGTCTTTGATTCTTGAACCTTCTCTATTCTACTGGCATCCAGAGCTTTCCAAAGCATTCTCAAATCATTCAAACTGCTCGAATATGCGCAGTCCCTCTTATTTCAAGAATCAGGTGAGTATTTTAAATTTTTAACTGAAGAATTTTTAAACATTACAAAAAAAAAATTATTAATAAAATATCATGTTTAAAATCTGCTTCTTTTGTGACCAAAACAAAAAATACCTCACGATAGGTAGGTACCTATCTTTTCATTAAAATTGAAAGCACGGAAAGTATCTAAACGTCCCTTTAGGTTCTTTTTGCCTTTAAATGAACATCTGTATTACCATAAACAATGAAAGATAAAGTAGGGAAATTCCGAAGCTTTTTGAATAAATTCAGGCCATGGCGAGGTGGATAATTTACGTCCGATGTTCTCACGGCATGGCGTTAAATCAGAAAAACATAGATTATGGAGCAAAAGGAAGTACATTTTTGGTCATATTTCTTGAAAATATTGTTCGCAATTATATTCTCCTGTACTGCGCTGCCGAAATTCTTTTCGTGAAAAATATTTTTCTTTAATAAGAACACCTGTATAATCTCTCATGAAAGGGAAGAGATTCTATCTTCGGTAGTGCTTTGTTTTGAGTAACTTATCATTTTAATCGACCCAACAGTTTAAGAAATTAAAACAAAATGTTACATTAAATAATATAGCGAAATATTAAAAGAAGGCTCCAGATAATCAAGAGAGAGGAGTATATAATAATATAATAAAAATATTTAGATAATTCATATAGCGCCATTTTCGTAAGAACTCACTTCAAGGCGTTTCAAACATTAAAATAATTAAACAATTTTTATTAATCTAGCGCGTTATCCAATTTTGCCACGGCACTCTGGTAAGTTAGCAAAAAATTTTCAACCTTGTATGTAGTCTCTTTTTAATTGATTAACATTTTAAAATAATTGACAGAATGTTAGTCAACTTAGTAAAAACCACTACCAGATTTCAGGTCTATCGGTTTCGAGACGTACCTACCCGTTTCTTCGTCAGGACCAACACTACACTACTATGTTCACAACATTATACACCACAACCAACGACTGACAAAGATACGGGTACGTCTCAAACCGGTAGACCTTAAATCTGGTGGTGGTTTTTACTACGTTAACTAACATTCTGTTATAATGTCTAACCACAAAGTAAATGCTTTGATAATATTAATATAATATTAAAATAATTATATAAAACAACTAACTGGCTGACATGCAAAAAATGGAATTGACGGTTAAAACTATAGAAGAGAGAATCAGGAAGAATTAGCGTAGTATTTTAGAGGAGTGCATATTTGGAGTGAAATACATAAGGTACCTACTGTTGTATTTATGTATATTTAAAATATAAAAGACCGTATACTTCAAATATTACATAATATAATTCATAATTTTTAATTTTTTCTCTATGTTTTTTTTATTGAACAATTGAAAATTATCAATCAAACAATATTTCTTAAGATGTAAATACAGTACATATTTAAAATTCATTTACATCAATTCATGACAAATAAAATTATTAAAACCCTGCAAAAATTTGATGCAGAATTTTTTCGCTAATTTTTATCACGATATATTACAGATGTCTCACACACAGCGTATCATTGTCCATGATAGAACTGAAGTTTTGAGCAAATAATAGTAGCATTCACCTAGAAATTCTAACCTAAATGCGAGAGTTTTTATACAGATTTTCTTTTTTATATAAATAATACTTTAACATTGAATTGTTGAAAATATCAAAAAAAAAATGTAAAATTAATTGAATTCCAATGTATCAAATTTCCAACAAAGTTATTCTTCCACTCTTCTCATGTGTCAAATCTCAAAAAAATGTTGTAAACATACTTTCATCAAGTTTTAATTTCACGTATTTCACTCCCACATTTTCTTGTCTCTCAGTTTGATGTATGTGTTCGGTATAGACTGGTACGTAAGATACGGAAATGGCTTCGCCAAAAGCTTTCATAAAGAGTCGGCATCTGTAAAATCGTGCAACTGACAAGTTTATTGATAGGATTTAAGTTCACCGGATATCGCCTGGCAACTATGTTACAACATTTCCCCGGGTGGAGAAACTTTTCGCGAACAATTTTCATTGATAACTTATCGATTTCACGAATCGTTAGGTTCCCGAATAAAATTGATAAAAGTTTAAATTCTCTTTCGCTCACCTAACGTCGAATTTATATAATATATGAGTGTTTAATAAAGTACCTACATAATACAGGTATATTTTTTTGAAATTAATTTACTCTTGTTACTAACTAACTATTTTATTAGCCGTCACATAATATAGAACTAATATAGAACGTCATATTTTTTTACCTTGGCAAACCACTTTTGCTTTCGCCACATTTACGCATCTTCAAGAGTTGTTGAAATTTTCAACAGGGCTATCTTCCAATATATGTTGTACTTCATCGTACCAGGTCTTTCACGTATATTCTCTTTATCATTCTCTTCCTCGCTCATACGTTCCACATGACTTAACTATCTCAGCGATCCTTTCTTTACTTTATCTACCACGCTATCCGTAGCCAGCATTATATTCATTTCTAGTTTGTTCATTCCTCACCCTATAGATTTCCACACATATGCCTACGTGACCGCATTTTTCCACATTCAGTTTATTTTCATTATTTTTTTTTCTAATTCCAAGCATACACTTCCATTTATAACAGTTCTAAATATGTACTGTTTTACATCTTTAGAAATATGAATCATATATTTTTGGAATGTTAAATCATTTCATTTGACTTATATTAGGTCCTTACATATGAATTGGCGTTTAGTATGGGAGGAACATAAAGCCGATTTTTTTTATTATAATATATTTATTTAATCAAAGTATGTAGCATTGCTATCTATGCACTTTTGCCATCTCATAGGTAGTTCATCGATCCCTTTACTAAAAAAACCATTCGGACGGGAATCAATAAAATCTTTGAAGGCGGTTTGGACTGCCCCATCGGAGTTGAATTTTTTCCTTTGCAAGAAGTTATCCAAATTTCGAAAAAAATGGTAATCTGTTGGGGCAAGGTCCGGAGAGTACGGTGGATGTCTTAGACATTCCAATTGAAGCTCCTCTAATTTGGTAGCGGTCTGTTGTGCAGTGTGTGGTCTAGCGTTATCATGAAGCAGCAGGGCCTAGAGCGATTAACCAGCCTCGGTTGTTTAGCAGCTAGCTTTTCCATCATGGTTTGCAGTTGCTGACAATATACATCTGCCGTAATCATCTGGCCAGATTTAAGAAAGCTGTAGTGAACGACACCAGCACTAGTCCACCAAACGCTCACAAGTAACTTTTTTGGAGTCAATTTTCGCTTGGGGCATGGTTTGGCTGGTTCGGCAGGGTTCAGCCATTGCGATGAGCGCTTCCGATTATCGTACAGGATCCACTTTCATCACAGGTAATGATTCGATTTAAAATCCCTTCATTATTGTGCCGGTTGAGTAATGCAACGCAGCAGTCAACGCGCGTTTGTTGATTTGCTTCACTCAATTCGTGAGGTACCCACCTTTCAAGCTTTTTCACCTTACCAATTTGCTTCAAGTGGATTAAAACAGTTTTATCACTAACACCGCAGCCTGCAGCTAACTCGGATGTGGTTTGCGATGGATCCGCTTCCACAATAGCCTTCAATTCTTCATTATCAACTTTGGTCTCCGGCCGTCCACGGGGCTTGTTCTGCAGGTCGAAATTTCCAGAACGAAAACGTTGGAACCAAAAACGCACTGTGTTTTCTTTTGTGGCACCGTCGCCATACACATCATTAATCCTTCGAGCCGTTTCTGCAGCACTGGTGCCACGGTGGAACTCGTACTCGTAAATAACGCGATATTTCAAGTTTTTCATTTTGTAAACTGAGTGACGCAAAGAAAAAAACAATTGAGGAAAAAACAAATGAATTATAATTTTCAAAACACAAATACATGAGTAAATAGCTGTATAAATTTGGATTTGGAATTCCTAACCAAAGAGAAGATATTTGAGATCAAATTTGCCAGTACGGCAAAACGCCAATTTCATATGTAAGGACCTAATATTAAAGATAATAAATTTTTCATGCTCTATATATATATATTTTTTCATGATATTTCGACGTTTTATAGGAGATAACAAAAATGTAACTATTGAAGTCGCTTATCTCCGCAATTTTTGATAATATGACATTGATACTAAATACTATAGACAAAGGACTTCTTACTGTTCTATTGCTGAGAGTCTGAAACTATAGAATTCATTACTTGTATTATACCGTTAGACAAAAAAAAAATGTGATACTGTTAAAGGATTTGGTTACACGATAATTAATAAAATGTTAAAATATAAACATATTAAAAAGACACAAAAAACGTACATAACTGCACTAAACGCAAATATTGGCGGAAAGTATTACATATCGGCCCAGTTTCAAATGTAATTTTCCCCGTAAATAAAAATCATTGGATTTAATTTATTAGAAGAGAGTGGAATATATGAAATAACTTGTGGAGATTCTGACAGAAAATACAAACTACGAGAAACTTAAATATAATAATAAAGGAACATTCTCGTGTTTAAGGGAAAAAAACGTCTTAGAATTTGCCGACATATAATTAGTGCCAATCATGACTTCAATCATAGGCTACACTCTGTTGCTCATAAAAGATTGATAATGAACAGTTTGGAAACTGTCGGAATCCGAAAAACCAAAATTCAGAGAAAACATTCATAAATAACATAAATAGAAAACATTCATGTCTCTGATCTTCAACATCTTTCCGTTAAAGCCCGAAAAAATCACCCCACTCCGCGAAATTTTTTTCTGTGTTTTGGTTAGTTATAAATTATAAATTACACTTGATGATGAGAGGGACTGCTCCTCTTGAAGGTATATTTATGATAAATTTAACACAACTAAATTATTAAATTAAATTAAAATACTGTTAAATGCTGTTTATTTTAGCTTATATAACTGGAATATCTATCTTATTTATCAATCTTCGTTCTCCGATCCTGTTGGCATGTATATGAAGGCTTTGCACCCTGCCCACTTTAGCTTCCTTTTTACTTTTAACTTTTTACCTTTCAACTTTTACTTTCCTTCTGGTTTGTGTCTTCTGGGGTATTATGCCGTGTTATGATAACCTTTCTGGCCGACGTTTCAGATCCCATTGCATGGTTGATGCCTGATGATGGACCTGCAATGAGATCCGAAACGTCGGCCAGAAAGATCGTAATAACAAGGCATAATACCCCAGAAGACACAAAACCAAAGATTCTGAGAGGCCGTGAAAACCTAAGAACATTTTTACTTTCCTCTCTGGTTTTGAAAAATTCATATAATTATTAAATAAACCGAATCCTCATTTTTTTTAAAGGTTATTAGTACTGTTTGCTTTTATACAAATCATTGTTTATATATTTTTATTTAAAGTGTTTTAATGACTGTTCATTTCTCTTGAGTATATTTTATTTCTATTAATTTTTTTGTTTTTTATTGTAAAACGCGTTTTATGTTTATGTAAAAAATCTTGTGACGTTATGTGTATTGTAAAAACTCACTAGGGCCTTGATAAATAAATAAGCTTAGACATAGGTATGTCTGAAAAATCTTTGTTCCATGGAGTGTAGAATGAACGAATTAGAAGTGAATGTAATGCTGGCCGCTGCGAAATAGACTAAAGAAAAGATCGCTGAGATGGTTTGACCATGTGGAATGGATGACCGAGGAAAGGATGGTAAAGAAAAGTTGTGAGTTGATTGTTGAAGGTGGCAGAAACAGGGCGTCCCTGAAAGACCTGGCACGCAAATATTGGAGGATGGCTCTGTTAAAATATTCAATAACCGAAGAGCAGCCCTTAGAAGATCAAAATGATATGCCAGAAAAGAAAAGCGTGGCGTTCTATTAAGCTGTGTGATAGTTAGGTAGTTTTTTATATAGTTATTCACCAGTATTTATTCTTGCACAATAAATCCCCTATTTTGTACAATAGATTTTATTTTTAAATTTCCTTCTAAACAGAGTCTCTTAAATTAAAAACGTCAAATTGTAATTAAGCGCGACTTATTTACTAACATATTTTTATTTTCATGTTTGGCATTTTAAAATTTGTTTTAAAATTTACAAGCTCAGAGTGATATTTTCAAACGAGCCAAACGTATTGGAAGCAGCCGTGGCACCACGTTGTACACCAAGAAATTACGTTAGTGTAGAGATGGGTCGTTCATGAACTAACTGTTCTTATAGAACAGTTCATTTTACTGAACGAACAAAGGGTACATTTCACTTAAATGAACTAGTCGTTCACTGGTTCAGTAGATGAAAAATAATTCATTCATTAAATTCTGCTAAAAGTTTTGAAGAAGTAGTGAACATGCTTCTGTTTTCGCGATATATCAAAGATCGACATTCCTTGTCGCGTATGAAAGAAGTATCTTTTTCGATTTTTGTCGGTGACTTTTTATTTTTCCCGGTGACCTTTTTTCTGGACGCCAAAAGCTTTTTCCCTCAACATTGTTATATTTTTTAGAAAAAATATATCGAAATATATATTGTCAGTGAATAGTTCACTTGACTGAAAAATCTGGTGAACTAACAGTTCAGTCAATTGAACGAACTTTCCCATCTCTACGTTAGTGCATGTGTATATATTTTGATGGTCTGCGATATCAACATATTTTTTGCAGTTATTCCGTATCGACTTCAAGCCGCGGTCAAGCGCTTTTAACAGTGCATTGATCATCTAGAGTCCAATAAATCGCACGTTAGGTACGCCATAACTCTGCGCGATATTGTTAAATGCTATTTATTTTTCAGTAGTTGAAACAATAAATTGTCTAACCAACATTGCGGCTTGGGGATGGTGCTCTTCTGTATGAACCCCCAATTATCTTAAACTCCGTTATAAATCAAGAACTCTCAAAGAGCCGTAAATCGCTCCTTATATAACGCAAACCTTTGTTACGCCAGAGATATATGATAGCGAGACATTCAACCAAGACGAAATTCGCTTATTTCAAGTACCGTTTTGTGTCCATCTGAAGAGACCCTTAGAATCCACCCTTTGTAGTCTATCGGTATCAGATCATATTACCAGCCTTATTTTATGTTTGAAATGACCTTCTATTAGGGGTTAAGTATCCGTAAACTATAAACGTAAATATACAATATTGAACAGGTTTATGAAATTTAAATAATTAGAAGCACAAAGTAATGTAATATTCTATGACAGACGCAAATAACATCTACATCGTCTTGCTCTCTATAAGAGTGTGATAATAGAACTGCAAATTATTGTGGATGACTTATAATATAATATATAAATTATAAAATATAGAAAGATTAATAAATATAACCTAACCTAACTCCCAACCCAGAGATAATTCAGAGAGAGACCCAACTCAGAGATACAGTACGAAAATCGATATCGACTTTGTCATTTTATATTATAAAAGGTATTTTGTGCAACATCAAATTACTGTAACAGGTTTTGCAACCGTTGAAATAAATAAATATTGTTTGGTGCATATTATTGAAATTATGAAATTATGCGGAGCATTGGTTTGTATGTTCCTGATAATTACCTTAGACATCGTCAGCATAGATAGTTTCACATTCCAATATACAGGACCAACCTGCCGATGGTTATGCCTGTTGGAAGAGCTACCGCTGTGCTGAACAATGTCACTTTGGGTATTGATGTATTCGATGTATCTGAAGGGGTTTTCCGAAGCAGGATTCTCCTGCAACTTTGACCAGATTTAATATGTCATTTTTAATAAATTAAATATATTTATTTTTATATGTATACTTTCATAATATGTATGCCGTGAATACTTAGTTTGTAATGTACATATTATTAAATAAATATTAAAAATAAATTGGATTTGAACATGATTTTGTAATTATTCATTTCCAATCTAAAAAGTGTATAAACATGTTTCAATAAATATTAAATAAATAAATAAAAACATTTAATCGAATTTTAGTGAATGTAGGTAATATTAAATGAATATGCACATATTCAAGATTAAGTGGATTTAATTGAGAATTACATTCCTTGTTTTGTTTTCTGATTTACGAGGGCTGTTTTTTTTATATTTCTTAGTTATTTTTCATCAAATGTCTCCTTTCAGCTCGATTACTTAGTCTGGTGATATTTCAACTTTTTTAAACCATCCAAAAATCGTATTTGTCGAGCACAGCAAAACAGGCCTCTGTTTTTGACGATCATTTTCTCATCAAAGTTTGACGTGAAAGCTTTCCGCAAAAAGCAAGAAGGCAAATCTAAGAAATCTATTACTTTGACTGATCATAATGAGGTTTATTGATTAAGTACGTTGAAGATTTTAGTTTTTTACCCATAACTAGCTTATATTACGCGGAGTATTTAATTTTCAAACTAGTGTTTAAAATCTTTGGACATGGGGCATTATTTTAATAATGACATACCTAAATACATCGCCCGTTATTCAAGTAAGTAATTACTTTCCTAAATACATCGAAAACAATTTTAATAATTACCCACTTACATAGATCGGACACAATTCAAATAATTGACTTTCTATCGTACAGCAGTAATTTTAAAATATTTTTTTTTTATGAAATGGTCATGAAAAATGCTCTTTAGATTTCTGGGAAAAATTTTTGTGTGTATACTTATTCGTTTTCTTAGTATTTGAAAACGTTGGCACATCATTCCAATGAAATACATAATCGTATATCTTCATATGTCTCCACAAGCAAAAACATGACATCGAATAATTAATAAGTCGAATAGAGAGTGCTAACAACAAAAAATGCTGATAGCAAGAAAGTGCTGACAGCTAGAATGATAAGAAATAATGATGAGAACGAAAGGAGGAAATTTTTCGCATACTGTGCTCTTGCCTCGAGACATCTATGCTATGCTACTGTTTCGGGCAAAACTTCCACCTCGCTCCAACATACCATCTTCGTTCTGACTTCACATTGAATTTCAGACTTCAACTTGCTCTCGGAGCTTCTCTCCGAGTAGTAACAAAATGCCCTCTATACCTTCACCTTTTATTCCTGCATTCCTGCGACCTACGGGTAACAATTTTCCCAAATATTCATACATGTACGTAGGTACATGTGTTCATAGGAAGCCGTAGTAATATATTGATCTTCATATATGTAGCTTGTCAGAAAAAAGTTATTTTATTACTCCCTTTAATTAACTCGTGGCGTCTGCTTGCTTGCCGTCGAAAAAACTTTGGATCGATTTTTAACCATTTTACCGTGATCCAATCGAGCTGAAAATTTGCAAGCAGACTCGTGGCGACGATCAAGAAGATCTGTCAAATTTTCGTTGAAAAATAATAATAATTATAGTATGATTTTGGATTCTTCAAATTTTTAATGGTTTTTTCATGCAAGTTGTATGGAGATTCCGACGCATATAGTAGACACGAAACCCGAAAATGAGAAAGGGAGTATTGTAAAAACTTGGTTTTTATTGGTTACTTTTTTTTTTCATAGATCAAATATTTATCAACTAAAGCGTGGATTAAAAAAATAACAAATTTTAGCGTTCAAAGTGAATTAAATGTTTATAATTTGTGGCAGTTGCGTGACTACGTCAAAGCAATGCCGTATAAGTGCTGTGCAGTTTAGCATATGTATGTATACCTACAATATGTATCAAAAATAAATAAAGAAATTCTAAAAAAAAATACTTTCCAGTGCAGAAAATAATGATTTTTTAAATTTATCATTTCGCAAAATTGCATTTGGAAGTTTTAAAAACCATGTGTAATTATTATTTTTTACGGTACGATGTATCATTTATCAAAAATGCTTCACAAAAACAATATTATGATAATAGATGAGAAACCTAGATTTTTTTAAAGAAAATTTAATAAACATAGTATAAATCGTTTGTTTCTCTTATCGGTATTCGTTCACTTCACATGACCCAGACACCGAAGTCTTTCCAGTTTTATAAATTTTGTGACATTTGGCTCTTTAAACAAAGTATATAGCTCATTGTTGTAACGTCTACATCAAAGTCTATTGTCTAGAACCGGTCCAAAGATACGCCTCAGAAATTTCCTTTCAAAAACGTCCAGTGTTCGTTTATCTCAGCTGCGTATGTTAGCACTGGCCTGACGAATGTAAAATTTTCGTTAATTTACCAAGCTGCTGTGGCGAAACTGGATAACGCACCATTCCCGGATAGAATGGAGGTCCGTTGGTTCGAATCCCGGTAGCAGCTAAAATATTTTTTCGTTTCTTTGATTTTTCTATATGCCTTTTACAATTAATTAATAAATTTATCAATAATTCACTGAACTTTGCTCTGAAATTGCAGCTTCACAATGATAATGTGTTTTTAAATAAAATAACTATTTCACAGGATAATTTGATTTCTCTAATATATATATATATATATATATATATATATATAGTGTTTCTGGAAAGTAGTCTGGATTTATCTAATTTTGGAGTTGCAAAAAAAAAACAGCAATTTGCGCTCTCTCTATGCGCTTCTGAAACTCTTCTGAGATTCCTGTCTGTTATCAGTAAGAATAGAATAGAGATATTATATTTGAAAATAAAATGTGTTTTATCTATTATTTTTCTTTCATCCGATATATTGACCGAAGTACACTTTGTCCACATTACCTCAAATAATCGAGTCTCAATTATAATCATGTTACGATAATAAACTGAATATTGTATTTCTCGATAAGTTTGTAAATAAATCTGTAAATCAGTCTTTGATCTCATTTTTTTCTCTGAACATTATTGTGAACGCGACTTGTGACATAAAGAGATACAAATCAATAAATTCATATTGATTTCAGTACTTCATTCAATCTGAAAACATCAATAGAAACGTAATGAAAGCCGTCGACGATAGGGAATAATTTAATGTTAAAAGTGGAGGCCTCGGTACGGTATTCAAATTTTCACATTTGTGATGAAATCTCATTTTTTCTCGTAAATACGTTTTTTTACGGCTCTCTGTATTCCGGCCCGCTTGAATACATTAACATTTCTATTAGTTGTTGTCTACGGACTTGGAAGATTCTTAAGGCAGAAATGAAAATATTTCACCGATTTATGTTTCAAGTTTTAGAGAAGTTTTTTTATTACCGGCGACTGATATCTTCTAACCAAGCACTGTTTATAATTTAATATAAAAATATTAGCATTAATAAAATGAAAACACTTTGCATAATACCACTATTTATTGAATTATAAACGTGTTTTTATAAAGGTTAAACATATAGAAATTAGAATTCAGGAGCACTTAAGATGTTTAAATAGCAACAACTATTATGAATTTTCTAATCTAACTATTATGAATCCTAATTCTAATAATTTCGTGGTCTGTCCGTCTGTCTGTCTGTCTGTAACTTCGCTGGCTAAAAAACGAAATGTAGATGGAGCTTGAGTCCCGAGCCACCAAATCCAAATCGACCGCAACTTAACGATGTTGCTACCGCCGAGCCTGCGTGACCCGTCAAAAATACAGTACATGTATGAATTAGCAAAGACTCGAAAAATTTGTACTTATAAAAATATTAAAGGGCAGAACTGTGTTTAGTTGTACGCACAATAGCCAGGGTTTAAAATTGTACCATTAACTGCGGGTAGGGGAAATATTAAAAAAATGTTCAAAAATTTTGATACTAAAAAAAAGTCTTTATTACTTTTTTATTTCATGGGTGTCGGCTAAAAGTAAGTACTTATTCTTGTTTAGGAACCGGCAGGTAAAAGTCTTGTCGTTTTTGACGGGTTTTACAGCTAGTTTTTAAAAAAAATATTTATAGCGTTTGTGTTGTTGAATGTGTTGTGTTGTGTTGTGTGTTATAAAAATATCTTTGTCAAACACTTGTTTAATTTGGTGATTTGGTGACGTTTTGCTGCCAGTTTATAAGATCGTAAAAAGCGTTGGCTTATTATAAGATTCAAAACTAACTTTTTTTATATATATTTTTAAAATATATAGTAAAATGTACTTACCACAACTGTATTCTGGGTAAATTTTTAATTTAATTCAATTTATTTGGTATACAACATTTACATTGCATCTTGACAAGGGACCGTTGGCCCTCAAACATGTATTTTCAATATATAAATGGTGAAAGCAAAGTATATTTTTATTATTAATTCATTATAACATTTAATTAATATATCTAGTGCTTAATGCTAGAAGTGCCTATGTGTCAAAAAAAGTGAATTGTTCTGGAAAGAAGATTGCTTGTCTCCCTTAAAGAATAGATTTTTCATTTGTGACAACACAAACACATGTTTTTTAAATTTATTGATCATACCGTGCAACAATAAATAAAAATACACAATCAACAACACATAATCACATACACATTTCATCTAGTTTCTAAACTACTATAGTCAAACATACCCTGGGGAAACTCGGTTGAGTAGAGTTAAGGATAATGCCCGTACTCTTTCATGTAGAGATATCTCAGATAATTCTTTTGTACTTTCTCTACTATAAGAGAGTTCAATGCATGAGCTCATGTGGCCCCCAAATCAATACTATTTATATCAAAATATCACTATTATATCAAATTTCTAATGTTAAACCAATGTTATGGATATTGTAAGGATGATTGATCATAACGCGCAACAATAAATAAAAATACACAATCATAATCATAATACAATACATAATCAAATACACATTTCATCTAGTTTCTAAACTACTGTAGCTAAGCATACCCTGGAGAAACTCGGTGAGTAGAGCTAAGCCCGTAGGCCCGTACTCTCTCATGTAGAGATATCTCAGAAACTTCTTTTGTACTTTCTCTACCATAAGAGAGTACAATGCATGAGCTCATGTGGCCCCCGAATTATTACTATTTATATCAAATTTCTACCATTGTACACTATTCCATCGAAATAAAAGCAGATTACAGAACTGCATCGCTGCAAATCAGAGGCCTTCCTTCAGAACTGCATTCTGAAGCCTTCCATAATAAAATACAATGCGGAACAGCGCTCCATCTCTGAAATATTAAACAATCCATTTGCTTAGACGGCAGCGCATGGAATTGCTAGATTACCGAGTAATCCGCAATTGAAATGAGATTTACGAAAGGGCTAAATATAGAAGATTCATGATAGGTACGTCTTCGGACGAGTTGTGTACACGGTGATCACAAAAGGATTATGGCAGGATAGTCGAATGCGACGGTCAGTGGAGAGTTTCGGTCCATATAATACTTTGTACGGTTAAAAAAATCCTTTCGGAAATGGCCAAGAATATTATTGTTCTCTATGACCAATATAAGCGGAGATAAAAAAGATGGCAAATCAGGTTGGTTAGACTTGAATGAGAAATTATTATGGACAATTTTTCAGAAAAGTGTAATATAAATCTGAATTCCTAAAATTAGTTTGTTTTTGTGTCGAAATTTGTATATCTAAAATCAATGTAATTAGGTAAGAAGAGTGTATTTTATTTACAACAGTAATCATTTTTTGAAAATACCAACATGTTTTGGGGTAAATGGTCCATTCTTCAGCATACAACGTATACTAAGAAATCATAGTATAGATATAAATGTCTTAATATTATATTATAAATAACCAGGTCTTTTTTGTGAATATATATTTTAATTTATTTTCAATATATTATTTATATTAATTTCCCATATATTTGTATTTCTATACTAAGATTTATAATTTTTTAATATAGGTACGTTGTACCTTGATGAATGGACTATTGGCCCTAAAACGTGTTGGTATTTCCAATAAATTAGTGGTGTAAACAAAGTACATTCCTGTTAATTATATTGTAACGAGATGGTAAAAGAGTTATGTCGTACAGAATCCCTGGTAATTTGTCGATGACACAAAAAGATCGAACTATCTAGTACCATCTAGAATACACTACCACACTCTGGAATATAACATACGTCCACGTAGTCTAGGAATGACGGGACCATTATAATTGTGATGTTCTTGCGTGCGTAGGCAATATAACTCGGCCTACGCACTTGGGAATAATCGGGTTCTTCGAGTAATACGCGTTACGTAGGTAACAACATTTATTGGAGACACTACTTATAATACAAAATGTACAACTGATTCGGACCCCGGTGAATCTCCTTCTGCCCGGTGCGGCGCAACAGCACGGGCCCATCTACGCGTCTCGCTCGCACGCTTGCCTCTCACTCATCCAAGCGTCCGCACATTCGTCACAATAATAAACACTAGAATAATCGCACTAGAATAATAACAATAGTGGGTCCTGGCTGCGGCATGTTGTTTTGTCGTTTCTATCGGTGCGATGTCAGCTGCGAGACAACGGCCGGGGCGGCCAGTCATGAGATTATGGGAGCGACATACTAACTAACGTGCGATTTTCAATTGGAATATTCTAGCAAATGATAAATTAAGTGTTACCCAACGATAATAAAACGTTTACAGACGAGTGATAAATTGCGAAGTAGTGTGAATTAGAGATTAGTTTTGCAGATTTATTCGTTTCAAGGACTTTGTCAATTTATTATTAAAATAATTAATCAATAATTAATAAATCTTTGATTAATTTCCAGGTTTTTATTTGTCTCCCAAAGCCACGTCGCGTGACAATATTTTAAAATTTTAACTCAATTTTTTAGGAAAAAAATGAAAATAATTTTCCAAGTGCTGTCATTTGCAAAAAATTTTTTTTTTTCGTTTTGCTGCATAACGGAAATTAACTTTGTGGGACAGCACATCACCATAACCACACAGCCATTTTTAAGTTTCGAAAATAATTTGGTTATGAAAAATATTAACCAATATATGCCATAATCAATGATAATAACTAATTTAGTATGTGAAACAGTAACGCCCAAAAATATTTGAATTTGATTGCATTTTTTGATGCCTCAAAATGGTATAAGCCATTAAAACAATATAAGAACTTTTGTAAGGTAGACAGTAAGTAATGAGGCCTTCGTAGCTCAATGGGCATGACACTGACTTCTCACACCGGGGTCCCGGGTTCGATTTCTAATGTGGTCACAATACATCTGCGTGCCTGGGTGTTTTTGTGATGTATTTCTCTTTAGTAATTTAAGCCCAATATTATTATTAACCTCGATATTAATTACAATACAATTATTATTTACATTCCATAAATTATTATTTAATTATTATTTATATTTCGTAAATTATTAAAATATATGGTTATATGTATACGAAAACCCAATTATCTTAAAATATTGTTCTTTTAGGCTATGCAGTGGTTCGCATTGGTATGATGGTAGAATCTGAACGCACTAATCAAAATTTCTCTAATATTCCACAATCCTCTTGAATCGACTGGGATATTCTCGTTAACATTGGAAATGTCGAGAAAATACCAAAAATGTGTAGAATAGTCTCGAACATACGAAAACCAATTTATATAAAAAACCGAAAGCGAACGCGCGCGAGACAGTTATTATTTGATGTTTGATAAGTGCGACGTAACCAGCGATAAAAACCAGCGAAACCATATCGTCAAAGCAATGTAGTAAGCGCGTGTTTAACCGAGTGATAGATGTTTAGCCGAGTACTTAATTACGAAAAAAAAAGGGCGTAATTTTCTCGATAGTGATTGATGCGAAAGAAAAAATTATAACAGAAGATAATTAGTGCGCATTAAGAAATTGGATTAAAAGTATTTCAAATATTCTAGAAACATTTAGTGACTGAATTTAAGAACAGCACTCTAGTTAAGTTGGTGTTGGTTATCTTCGTGATTAATAAAAACTTTATTAAAATTTTCAAATGTCTCCCACATCCATGTCTTGTGACAGTAGGTATTAATCAAAAATATGTGTATTTTATATCTTTACTTTACTTAAAGAAACATGCATAAGAAATGCATAAATTAATTTTACATGTTGGTATTATGTTATTATTATGATCCAGTTATCGATAGTTTGAGCCCCATTCAAGGAGACTAGTAAGTCCTTTTTTTAGAATACAAGCGTTAAGCTAAGTTTGAAAATAGTAAGAATATGTATTAGATACGTATTCATAAAGCATCTTTTATTCAAGCAAAAGAGTTAACATCGAAATTTTATTGTATTATAATATTTTATTATTTTATAAAGGTTAAAAATATAGAGGTTAAATTAAATTCGGTTTTATAGAGGTTAAATTAAATTCCGGGAAAGTATGGTATTATTTATTAATTTTTATTATGTATTTTTCAAGGAATTCCTATATTTTGCAAAGTTAATAAATAATTATCCAATATTAGAATTATGTGTACATATTTTATATTTTCAGTTCATTACTTTATACCCTGAAGGGACTCGAGTAATAATATTTTTTCTTTATAGATTAGAAAATATCCTGGGCGCTTTTCACAAAAAATTCTAACTGAAAGTAAAATCGATAGGTAACTAAAACGCGAGACAGATTATTTGATAGTTGATTTGATAATTGATTTGTTAGGGAAAGTGTTAGGCATAAAACGTTATATCGTTTTAATGAAATATATTCAATGTAAGAAAAATGAAATAATTTTCTTTTTATTTCATCATTTACTAGTGAACTATGCAAATTGAAAACTGTGGAAAACAGGATTTAAATGTAAGCCGTGTTCAAATTTTAGTTTTCTTAACCTCATTAAAATACCTCTGATCCAAAATGGAGCACAACATAACTCCAAAACTCTTATTTTTAAAACTATTTTATAAAAATTAATGATATTAAACTGCTATTTTTTGTAATTCTCATAAATGTCCAAAAGAAAACAAGACCCAAAGAAAATGAAATGATAATATCTAGCATGAAAGTAAGACTAAGTTAAAACTAGAATAAGATAAAATAACAGCTATCGCGATCCCAAACAGCGGACGCTGCAGATTGAAGCCACAACACGCAAGACACCGCGATTCCTTTGTCCATGACAACTATATAAACGGTAATCTCCAGAGTAGATTATCTCACTCGCCCCGTCCCTTTCTTACGGCGAACTGCTTCCCGAGTGAAGCTTCACTTCTCGGGAAGCTACCTATCGAGCGGAAGCTCTCGCGATTTTATTACTCATTTATTGTTCTTTATTGTCATAATTGTAACTTGTATCAACATTTCATACTACAAATAAATT
Source organism: Agrypnia vestita (assembly GCA_016648135.1). Classification (NCBI taxonomy): domain Eukaryota; kingdom Metazoa; phylum Arthropoda; class Insecta; order Trichoptera; family Phryganeidae; genus Agrypnia; species Agrypnia vestita. The sequence continues at coordinate 85,136 of JADDOH010024822.1, forward strand.
CTGTCAAACCACCGCGACTTTTACATCATCATCATCAGCAGAGATCTCCGAATCTATAAACGGAGTGGTGACCCCTACAGCTTCAGATTCTTATCCAAAACCGGAGAACTATACACCTCCACAGAATATTTATTATAAGAAATGTATTACACATAATGTAAAACATTGTTAAACCATTATATTTCATTAAAACACAAATTTGAATTTCTGATCATCCGGTACCCGAAGGTTAACCCAAGGAAATTAAATAAAATAAAATATATTTTGTTTGTAATATACTGTAATTTACCAACCTTGCCTATTTGAGCTGGAGAATTTTTTTTAATTTTCCTACATTTTAAAAGTTTAAAATTTTGAAAAATAATCTTTTTTGTGTAACAGTCATACATACATATATATATAGACAAATACTAATGTAAATTTCTTGATCCTTATACTAAATTTGATTTTATTGATGTACGCATATACTGTTATCATTTTTAGCAATTCTTACCTCAAAAATCAAACGTTCACGATATGCTCTGTGTCCGACAAAATAACGCTTCAGCATTTTAGATATTTTTTATTTGGAACTGATTTTGTAAACTAATGAATGATAATTGTATTGTCATTTGGAATACGTCTCTCTGCTAAATTTCGGTATCTAAAATCTGAATGTCGCATGTCGGTAAAATATTGATCACAAATTTTTACATATACTAGATATACAAGTGAAGCTGAATAAATGTGAGTAAAAAAAATATTTTTTAAATAAATAAGTTTATAAGTTTATAAATATCTTCAAATTATTTTTAATTTAATGATCACGTAACTAGTAAAATATATTTTCTTCAAAAAGAGCAAAATAATCTTGAGGTGACATTATTAATAAAATTATAAAAAACAAACTTTTTTCTCACAAAAGTGGTGAAAAGAAGGTTAATTTTTATTAATTATAATAAAATACGTGTAATTATTTTTCTATTAATTTTATCTATCTAGTTTTATCAATATACCATATATGAGGTATAAAATCAAAGGCAGCAATTTTCAAAATATAAAAATAAATGTTTTGAGTACAGTCACCGAAGATTAATAAATTAAAATACACTGAATTCTAGATTTTATGTATCTTTCCCTTTCAAAATCACGTCGCCTTTAAACTTATGAGATATATTTCCAATAAATTCTCAAACTCAGTACATGATAAGTTAGTAATCATCGATGACTACATTAATTTTTTTTTGGATATTGCTGCCTTTGCTTTTATACCCCACATATCATGTATATATCTATAATTGGCTTTATGTTTGAATAAATATAAATAAAATAAATAAATAATTACAGGCAAAATACGTACAATTTTTGATGTTGGCGTACTATTGCGTGATGATTCTGGGAATTTGTTGTTCAAAATGGGAACTATATATTCCAGCGTCCTCGATGTCTGCGATCCTCGAAGTGATTTAAAGAATTGTAAATCACAGACTAGAAGCCCAGGTGTGTGTGCGTGCGAAAATTTCCTATTTAATTTTTTTTATGCTTCAACAAGCCAGGATGCGACATACATCACAAAACACCGAGGCTTGAGTAAATCACATGGATTAAATTGTCACCTCACCGGGAATCGAGCCCGGAACCCTCGGTATGGGAAGCCAGTGTCTCATATCCACTGCGCTACGAGGATTTGTGTCATATCCACTGATGGATTTGGAATTAAAATTGTAAGAAATTATTAATGATCGTCATTAAATTGAGTGAAAAACAAAAAAAAAAAACTATGTATTAAAAGAAACACATTCTTATTGTGAAGTTGCAAATTCAGAACAAAGTTCTGTGAATTATTAAACAATTTTTATCAATCAATTAGAAAAGACATACAGAAAAAATCAAATTAACGAAAAAATATTTTAAATATTTAATAAGAGACTACATATAAGGTTAAAAAATTTTCGTTAACTTACCAGAGTGCCGTGGTGAAATTGGATAACGCGCCATTCCCGGATAGAATTGGAGGTCCGTGGTTCGAGTCCCGGCGGCATTAAAAATATTTTTACATTTATTTGATTTTTTCTGTATGTCTTTTCTAATTGATTAATAAAAAATGTTTTAAAAAAACTATGTTATCTCTACGTGAGTTAATTATTGATCCAATCAAAACAAATAATTATTTGTATTTTAACCTAATTAATCCATGTAAAAATTCTATACTTGAAAGTACCTAGTCATTTTAATACTTTACTTATCGATTAGAAATTCTTTTACTCTCGAAACCTAAGTATTAAAATATATATATTTTTTTTCAAATACAGCAAAATAATTTTATGGTGACATTATTAATATAATTAATAGAAATAAACTTTGTTTTCACCACTTTTGTATTGAAAATATTTACATGTTTCAGAGCCCATGGCACCTCCATCAGGATACAATTGTGTAGGTACTACAATTGTATCCTGACGAAGAGGCCATGGGCTCTGAAATATGTTGATATTTTCAATACAAAAGTGGTGAAAAAAAAGTTTATTTCTATTAATTTTATAAATTTATTATTAAATGTACGTAGAGGTAAATAATTAATGTTTTTCTCCTGATTAAATGTTACCTTATTTACTGGCAAGTTTACAAAAGTTCATTAAGGGATCTTTGTTGAATGTAAAGATAATTATAAAGCTGCAGAGACAAAGTAATGCTTTAAAATATACGGGCGTTCATACATATTATAACATTTTCGTCTGCATTCATCTTGTCCGGTAATTCTACTTCCTGAACACGTGTGAATTTCTCACAGTCTCTTCTCTTCATCATTTTCTTTCATCTTGTTCACTTTGGCGCTGCGATATCTTATTTAGTAAAGTGGGAAATTGCGAGCTGGAAGGAAATATGTTGAATATACTATTTACGATAATACTAAGAAGTATTACAAAGTGAAAAAATTAATTTACCCATATTAATTTACTTAGAGCATTTAAAAGTTCCTATTTTTATGGATCCTGGAATTAGCAAAAAAGGAATGAAAGTAGACTGAATGCGGTCACTAAGGCGCTTGTGTGGAAAATATTTGGTCGATTGAGTGAGGAATGAACAAATTAGAATTGAATGTAATGCTGGCTGTAGTGTAGTAGACAGAATTATGAATGGAGTGCTGAGATGGTTCGATCATGTAGCACGTATGATCGAGGTTAAGAAAATATATGGGGCGAGTGTTGAGTGCTTGTAGAGGTCGTTCGCGAAAGATCTGGCATGATCAAACACTACAAATATTGGAGGATGGCCCTGTTAAAAGCCTCAACAACCGTAGAGCTTGCATGAAAAGATGTACGGATGTAGCCGAAGCAAAAGTGGTGTGCTAACATAAAATAATATGGCATTCTATCCTCTCTTCATTCGGGGAAATGGAGTGATGGTTAGTTATTATTATGAAAGTAGGGTATTAAAAAAATATTGAACCTTTGGTCTGTAGAAACACATTTATTCATACGAGCTATACTTACTAAAATATTATCCAAGGTATAATATATTCCTTGATAATATTTCTTCTTCTTTTTCTTCACTCAGAGTCCGATTGCCAGCGACTGACTTTTTTGTGGGCTGGAAGAATTCAAAATTAATTTCCTCTACACATCCACACCAAAAGATTGCTTCATGTTTTTGGGCGGAAATAATAAAGGCATATTATTCGAACACCGTAGTATTAGCGGTGACTTTTGGCTTACTTCGATAGCAATAGGATGAGTTTTTACTTTAAGTATGTGGTTAGGAGGGACTCTTGTAGCACGTGAGCATAATACTTTCTTTCTTACACCGAGGGTTCCGGGTTCGATTCCCAGCGAGGTCATAATAAATCTACGTGTGTGGGTTTAAGTGCATTACAAATTGGATCAGCATCGAGCACACGATGAAGAATAAAGAATAATAATATTGTGTGTAAAAAATAATAATAATATATTCATCAAAACATTTGATTAAAAGCAGCTTGCGTTGGAGCTTGTCGATTTTACAAAAATATTTAAAAGTATAAAATATCATTAATACATTCAAAAGAGTAACAAAATCAAATATTTGAAAATTTTAAGTACGGTTTTGATATTATAATATAACGCTCTGGTGGGAAGCCAACTCAAGTATGACTCAGTTGTATAGTATACATGTTATAACGTAAATGAACAAACCATAGAAAGAATCCAGCATAAATTCTTAATATTGAGCAAAAGTAAATAAAATCTACACAAGTCATTGATTAACATGCTAATGAAAATGCTCATTATCCATAGTCTGGACTTGCTAGAAATCTTAACATTAGAGTTAAGATTTCCACATAAAATTTTCAGTTCTCAAATTTACAGTCCTGTTTTTATTTCTGTATGGCTTAGTGTCCCGAAGTTAACGCGTTCAAAATATATATTCTAAAATACGAGTATTAACTACCACGTGTACTCATCACTACCGAGAGTACTCAGACTGGGCAATGAATTTGTACATAGTTATTTATTCCATATATATTCCACAACAGCTTAACTACTTTCAAAGGACACTTGCAGTCGATTTTGGGTCAGTGATACTTTGTATAGTAACATCTGTTAGTGTTTTACCTTGTAATGCATTTGGCTGCTCATAGGTTTGTACACTTTTGCTTCTTTCGCGTCGTACAGTATTTTATGTAGGCGCCTGGGTGATTTTTTTTTACTTTAAGCTTGAATTATTTATACAGGGTGTATGAAAATTAGTCCAAAATACTTCACAGATAGATTTATGCCTTGATTATTAGTAGAAAATGTTCAAGCAACCATGGCCTAATAACAATAGATAAGCGACATCAAAGTATGCATTATTTTTTCAATATTTCTGGCTTGTTTTTTGTAAGACGTTGGACTATCATTACAGTAGCTTATATCTTATATGAAAAATTTATTCCCTTTAATACGACTCAAATAAAATAAAAATAAAAAATAAATCAGAAATATTGAAAAAAAAATGCAAGCTATAATATTGCATAATTCTAAAACTATTGATATTACCCAGCAATAAAACATATTTTAAATATGTTTTGTTGCTTATTTTTTATTTCCTTTTATATTTAAGTCAGTTATTTTGAACTGTCTGTAATGTCTTTGTGATTGATATTATTTTTGACTACCTTATTATTTTTTATAACAATATTTAACCTGTAAGGGTATCATTCTGTTTATACTTATTTTTTCAATGGCTGTGCACCGTATGCACACAAATAAATAAATATTTACTTGCGGCTGTACGGTAAAGGGTAGTGTAGTTACAGTTAAACTACGAATACAATTTTTCTTTCGAATTGGAGGGGTAATTAAAACCACCCTGTGTGCTGTGACTTTCTTCCCGATGATTTGCATCCAGTTACGGGATCACAAGGGAACACCCCATCCCTTAATGCCAGATCTAATTAGAGTCGCAATGTAGATTGAATTAAACTAGGATTTAACAGATCTTACATGGGCCCTTCCAGTAAGCCATGGTCGAACTTTGCAAACATTTCTTGAAACTTCACATATTGTGGATTATTATACGGATAGATACAACTGCCTGTGTAGAAGAGAAATTACTAGCACATAATATGTTAAAAAAATATTTTGTTCATTAATAACTCAGGCCATTGGAATTATTATGACAGAAGTACAGAATTTATAAAACGTGACAGCTAAATTCAGCCATCAAACCGCTTACAAATGATGCGGATACAAATTATAAATTGCCTTTTAGTGCTTTATAAATATTGCGGTGATAATTTGCATAATTTGAAATACAAAATTAATTGATTAATAAAACTACGCGGAATATTTTATTTATTTAATTAATTAAATAGACTTTTACAAACTATTTGTTTAAATATATTATTCTCAAAGAGTAAGCGAACAGTATTACACAATATGATAAGAAAGACTTACAATTATGTACAAAGAACAACGTTTAATCAGAAAATACAATAGGAAGTTTTTTATTTATTTTCATTTTATAGAATAGAAAAAATTGTATGCGGATACTGATAGGTCATGTTTGAAGATATTTTAATTAATGAAAGCATCATTGGTTTGTATAGCTATTAAGAAAATGCTTTAGCAGCTTTTTCCAGTATTTTTTGTTCGTTACTAGAGATTATTAAAATACCCCATGGCAAGAAGTTGCTAAACATGAGTAGATTGGCCAAACTACTGTCTCAGGTTTTTCATTCATTATGTTCTCCTTCTTCCAGGGTCCCGACTTCCGGGAATCTTTTCCTGAAATTTGAAAAGTAATATCACTTACTTTTCTGGATATCTTATCACATGTCCGAGATATTGAAGTATTCAGTTGTTTATTGGTTTAATGACTTATTTTTCTTTATTTATCCGAAACATAACATCTTCATTCGGAGCTCTGTCCACCCAGCTTATTTTGAATATTCTTCTGTAGATCCACAACTTGTTTTTGTTTACCTGCCATAATATATTATTTTTATTCATTCTTTTATTTATTATTAATATAATATATTATTTATAAGTCTATCTTGAGTGTTTTTATTTATTATTTCTTTTAAAAATTATTTCAATTTTAATATGTATTTATATATTTTAAGAAATACGCATTAAAATTATTTTAATCAATATATTTTTTAAATTAATCAATAGCACAGCTATTGCTTGTATTAATTGTATGTTTTATCAACATTTCAGTATGCGTCTCTTCATTTAAAATAAAATAAAATTAGTGTCAGGTGTTAGAGTGGATGGGTGATTGGGGAAGGGGTTAATAAATGGGAGGGAAATAGATAAACGATCTGGCAAATGGGAACATATTTGAGATAGTACTGTATGTTCGATTCTTCGGGTTATTGATAAAGATTCATTATTATTTATATAATTTTTCATTCCTAGGGCCTAAAAGTTGTTAAATCGTTTTCTTTTATTATCAATACGGAAAATATTGACTCTATGGTTTTAATTAAATCTACATTTTCAAAAATGTGATTGCCGAATTCGTTGTTATATTTAAAGAATATTTTATTAGAATTGGAGAAATGGTCATTGTTTATAAAACATCTACGCAAACTTACTTGGAAACGTATTTTGTGTTATGATTTGGAGTATTTATCGTTATAGCTAGCGCCATAATCCAGGAAGAGTTGCGACCGGCTGTAGGATACTTTTCCATCTTCTCCTATAAGGGCACCTCTCTTCTATTTTAATTCACTGATAGTCTGCTGTAGAGAATAGAAGAATACATTTGTTTCGGAGATAAATTTATTGAACTCCATAATCACGCACATGAAAATAAAAACACTTGATTTTACTTCTACATTATAATTTTTATGAGACGCGTATCGCTTAATGAGGGCTTTATCAATCAAAGATTGATAAAATTAAATTGTATAATTAAAAACCAAGTGTTTTTATTTCCATATGTGTCATAGCTAAATACCTTACAATTAATGTTGTAATAAGCTCATTTAGTACGGCTCAATAAAAGAAACCCATGTGTTGTTTGTTTATAAAAAAATTGAGCAAAGTCATGGACGGCGACCCTGAAAGAGTAACGAAAGATCTTCTGGTTTAAAAATAAAGTATTAAGGATAAAACTGGGACATAAACCCGGTGTTGCAGTAGGCACTTGAAGACATTGAAACAATGAAGAAATTAAGTCCCTATCACAACAACCTTTCATTACCAGCACCATTACCACCACCAAATCAAGCCGACTACCTCGAATAGGATATGTATGTCGGGGAAGCAGCGAAATAGCTATTAAAAAGGATAGGAGTAGTAGACAATGCTCTACAAGAGTTATACGGCCATCAGAAGTAAGAATCTGTCATTTATATGCATTCGAACAATACATTTTTTTGTATCTCTTTCAGTAAGCCTCCGATATTCTTAAAGTGTATTTCGTAATACTTTTTTTTGGGCCATAATCCTAGGATTGGTCTGCGACAAGCACTGGCTTTCTCCACTCCTCTCTGTCACCTGCCAGCCTCTTCATTTCTTGATAGGTGTTATATCTCGCACATCTCCGATAATCTGGTCTACGTAGCTTAATCTCGGGCGGCCTCTACGATTGTTGCCTTCAACATTTTCCTCGACGATGGCAAAAAGCAGGCCCGGATGCCTTATATTATAGCCTATCCAAATTGCTCATTATTGGGCGATTCAGTTCAGGAGCCGCCTCCTTTCGCCTACCCTGTTCAACAACTCGTCGTTTTGGATATGTTCTGCCCAATGGATCCTCGCCGTGCGCCTGTAGCACCACATCTCAAAGGCCGCTAGCCTCTCTGACCTGCTCTGGCCGATGGTCCATGTTTCGCTGCCATACATCAGCACACTTCAGACAAGAGTTTTAATCAAATATAGTAATAATTTCTTAATGTATATTATAGATGTCTCACAGAGACGTAACTGTATATTTTTTTATTAAGGGAGAATAGGTATAGAAGTCTTTATGGGTGTACATAGGACTTACGATCTATCGTACGGTTGGCTTAAGTGATCACTTTACATATATGTAACTTTCGCCATTTCCACCCACGATAGAATACCATGTCTATTAATTTGTGGAAGTTGTATACATTTCAATTATACGAGATATCTATATTTGATTTTTGGAGGTTTTTAGCGGTGTACTTTATCTTGTCTAATGGAATTCATCCGAATTTCTATCACTACAATAGTATACGCCAGAAATATTATTAAAATTTTATTAAAATCCTTTTTTTACCAGTATTTTCATTCAGAATATTTTGAGTATGTCCAAAATTTTCAGAACAGAACTGGATTGTTGTCACAGGGACATTAATAATCAATTAATGTTAATTAAATAAATAAAAATAACTTTGTTATACACCACTTATATTTATTAAAAATCCAACCGGGTTTCGCTACTACCGTACATTCTTCAGGGATCTTAATTGTCTCACCATACAAAAATTATGCGCTTATATACTAGAGTGAAAGGTGAAAGGACGGAGTGCCAATAGTGGGGGTAGGGGGTGGGGTTATACAGGGAATATTATTATTAAGAGGGAACATATTTAAGAGTGGACAATAGGACAAATGTATTTGATTATTAATTATTTTATGATTAAAATTAATGGCTTTTCTTATCTCTAATGCCACTAAATTATCTAGTCAATTACCTATTCCGTTTTTATGGATAATACTAACTCCTGTGCTATTGTTGAACGTGTGGTCTTCTTCAATTAAATGGTTTACAAATTCTGAGATGTTAATTAATTGATTATTGATGTAACATAATGTTAGTAAACTTAGTAAAAACCACTACCAGATTTACGGTCTACCGGTTTCGAGACGTACCCGTCTCTTCATTAGAACCAACACTACACTACTACATTCACAACACTATACACCCCAACCAGTTGTTCAGTAGTTCAATTTCTCTGACAAGACTAACACGCATGTGAACAATAGTGGTGATAGTTTTACAATACTATGGTTGGGGTGTATAGTGTTGTGAATGTAGTAGTGTAGTGTTGGTCCTGACGAAGAGACGGGTACGTCTTGAAACCGGTAGACCGTAAATTTGATAGTGGTTTTTACTAAGTTTACTAACATTCTGTTATTATGTCTAAACACAAGGTTAATGCTTTAAATATTAATAATATTAATAAGAATATTGATGTTCCTGTGAGAACAATCCAGTTCTGTTCTGAAAAATTTGGACACACTCAAAGTATTCTAATAATTTCTCCCTTCGACCGCATTTCCACTGCATTGAGTCGACGTTAATTGTGTTTCCTCGCCATGCCCCGCTCCGGCTGATTGTTTCAAAGCGAAATTTAATTAAGCCGTCTCCATTGGACAGTGTTTTTCGCCCGCGCCCCGAATCAAAAGGACACATAAATCAGCGTGAATATCGCGTGCACACGGATATTTATATACAAACAAGAGTCGCAAATATTTCGCGGTCGGGGAGCTTTCAGACGCGAGACCGCATCCAGCCCCCGGCCTCCTTCATCCCCCGCGGCCGAGGCGGGTGGCAGACCGCAGTTCCGATGGAGTTTGAAAATTCCTCCGAGAGTTTTGCGCCCAGTTTTGACTTTGGGGCCGAGGATACTCCGGCAGCCAATTAAACGCGTCGTGTATGCGGTATGGCGAACGGTTCCATGTCCAAGTCCGTGCGTACTGCGAGAACTCTAGATCTTGCTACGTTTAGTCATTTGGAGGTTGAAGTGTGTTTCACGATCGCGTCGCATCAAAAGAGTTAGGCCGTTCCGTGAGGAAAATCCGGAAAGTCCCGAAAAACTGGCTGAAAATCTTAAGCTACGGTTCGGAATACCAGCTGGCTAACTATTTCGTGGTACGACAAACAAATAATTTAATTAATTAAAATGTATTATAGATGTCTCAACGAGACAATATATTTTTTTTATTCTAAGGCTGGATTAAGTGATCAGTTTACACAATGTAACGTTCACCATTCCACCCATGATAGAATACCACATCTATCGCATTTTTAGAAGCAGTATATATTTATGTTTTAAAACCCGTTTCACATGTATGTTGTAATTTTCAGTGCCACCGACGTCCAAAGCTATTTCATTTCCTTAATCAAATACAGATGTCATAATGCGTTCTATATCTATCATTATCTATATCTACTCTTATATATTGATTTGGAATTTTTTAAGGCAATATCCTTAATATTATGTAAAAAAACAATATGACATCTATCTTATTTTTTGACAGTGAATTGCATATTTTAAAGCTTTATATTTTGCGATAGAAATGACTTTGTGAGCTAAAAATAGTCACTTTTACTTTTTAGACAGAATAATATATACGTATCTATGCATATCAAGACGCTAGAGCACACTGTCAGATATGTGGATTAGGACACATATCGTCAGATATTTTTTACCGACGTTTTAGATATTCCATATCTAAACAAATACATGAAATCTTTTTCATGTAATTATTTAAAAATGCGGCTGCACTGGAGTGTACATGAAGCGAATATTTTTTCTATAAATAATTCGAATAGAGTAATGACCCTTAATAAGTACCTACCAATTAAAAAATAAATGAATAATTTAACATCTCACTGAAAAAATTACAAAATTTCTACCTAAATTTCAGGTCCCAGGTGGCGTAACTCGTTAATGTTATCTTTTGACTATTGTATTTGATATATTCTGACATTATTGTGATTTTTAATTGTTTATGGAGATATTTCAAAAACCAGTAACATTATAGAGGCACAAAGTCTACGGATTAGCTCGTAAATCAATTAAGTTAAAAAGATGAAGAACTTTACATTTTTGACAACCAAACCATTTAAACGCTACCAATTCAGTTATTGCAACTGATATCGAAACCACATCCCGTACTCGGCACTTGGAACTTGACTAATAATTAATCCAGTGAATAGGCAGTGGTGAAATAGAGATTTCTACACCAGATAACACTAAATCTACTGGAATTATTACCTCTTAGTATCTGCGATTCAATTTCAGTTTAATTTAATGATTATCCACGGAAAATTGTTTTTAAAAATAATCATTTGACTATATTTAATTTAAAAAAATATGAAATAGCCCTTTTTTTGGAAGTCGAATTTTCGATTTTATTTTTGAATAATTAATAAAATCATTTTTTAACATAATCTGTCGTAATACATGTTGTTGGTTTTGTCATGGTTTGTTGACCATATTTTGTTTTTGGTTGTTGGGTGGCAACAAAAAAATTTGACATTTTATTTTTTAAATCTTTACTGTAATGTCATTAGCTTGATCCCTATCGTGGTTCTTCTATACCTGCAGCAAAGGTTTACCTCGTTCGAGTCCCCTGTTCTTTTGTGTTTTACAACTTTCTTTTTATTTTTCTCTTAGGGAAGTGACTATTACACTTTGTTTATCTACATTTTGTATGCAATTTTGTGCTCATTTTCATTACAATATACTTGGTTTTGTGTTGGCATCATTTTCTTACGACTTCTTTGGTTGCATTTGTATTTGGTCACATATTGGCAAGTATATCACGTATCATGTCACATTTTATCTGTTGTATTATTTACTATTGTTGACAGTGAAGTGGTTTTATATGGACGCCTCACCACACCGGGTGTATGGTGGGTTCCTCTTCATTGTCATTAAAACAAGTTTTAACGATTAAATGCACTCTTCCTTTGTACGTCAGATATTTTGAAATTTCCTTATAAAATTTTTAAAATTAATATTTTATCGTGACATTTAAATTTGGTAAGATAAATCAATTAGAAAGGTATACGAAAAATATTATATTTAAGAATAAATAAGAAAAGGTTTTATGAAAAATAACCAAAAAGGAGAAAATATTTTTTTGATAGCCGTTGTACTAAGAGGGATCATAGTACATAGTACACATTATACACTAATTCGTAGTTTTCTTTACATTAAATCATGCAATCAATTTGAATTGTGTCAAAACCATGTTTCTTTAGCGAATGTCATTAACCTCAAAACTCACTTTTACAATAATATAAAACGACAGATGTTACCGGCATGTAATATGTCCGATAAAATAACGCGTCAGATTTTTAAATATTTTTTATTTTATAATCAATCAGAATTTATAAAATGAATTAATGATTATTGTACTCTCATCCGGAATACATTTTTCTGCCAAATTTCAGAACGATTGTTGGTCAGGAAGTGGGTCAAATATTGATTTATGCCTAACAGACATGTGAAGCTAAATATAATACGTGTATCGATTTATAGATTTTTTTTGTATCTATGTCTTTCTAGTTGATTAATCTATATTTTTTGTACTCATATATCACATCCGAGTGGTCTCCCGGGACGAGGCTAGAACATCTACCCACTCGATCACCAGGTGAGCGTCTTACCTGCGGATCAAACGAGCGCATCATTTTCTTCCTTTTTGTCATTTTGTCTCCCCACCACAGTTGTATGTAAATATTACTCGGGTAATAAATCACCGTACTCACCCTTGCAATAAATTATCAGAGCCCCCGTATTTATTTTCGGGACATTTAAAGAAGGCTCTTTCGCTTGTCCCAATTTACCTCGGTAGGAGGCATTTTTGAATGTCAAAGTGACACATTTGGACGCATAAAAAGATTTATTTAACTCACCTATAAGTGTTTTAATTTATTACGATGTTGGATTTTTTGTTTTCCTTTTTGATATTTTTTTTCAGAATTGAAGAATTGAAGAATCTTCAGAATTGAAACTTTATGTCAATTTACGATAATTTTTTCACAAAGTATCTTTATCTTTATCTTTAAGGGGGGTTAAGGTTTTTAACTTTTTTTTTTTGAATATTATTTTTAATTTTTTAAATAAATGTATAACATCGCAAGAATATTGTGTCAAAATTTCAAGTTAATCGGAGCAAAATTGACGAAATAATGAACATTTGAGCGATACTCAGACTGATTTTCTATACCTGCTCGGGCAGCTAAGAGACGCGCTCACCTGAGGAGTACCTGTCGTCCTATTGTATTGGAAGAGTTTTGCGTAGACAAGGACAAAAATATGCTGATGATGAAAGCTCTTTGCTGTGTGAACATGGCATCGACGATTACGTGTAAGTATAAAATAAGTGTTGAGTTTTATTTTGAATTTTACAGTGTGCAAAACTTTAAAGCGTTTTCCCCACATTTCACGTTTTCAAAGTCGGTGTCCATCATAACTTCAAAACTACTACACCGATCCTTTTGAAATTTTGAACACTATTTGTACATAATTTACGAGGTAACGCTGGAGAGTTTTTTTCAAATTTGTTATTAATTTTTATTTTTTAATAACAAATTAATCGATATTTTTTGCAAAAAATCGCGTTTTTCCCTTCAAAGTGTTCCAAAAAATTGAAAAATTGAAATTTCAGAAAACGCTCCCAGAGTTACCTGGGAAAACCTATTATCTAACGAATGAACTTTGATTTTTTGATTTCAGATGATCTAGCACCAAGTTATGATGGACACCGCAATTCTCCTTTTTTCGAGACACGTCCGAATAATTGCTGCCATTGCCGTATTTTTTAATATTTCGTATTGAAAATTTTACACAATATTCTTCAAATGTCATACTTTAATGTACTATTGGTTTAAATAAAGAGGTTTTAACTGTGTCGTCACAAAAAATCACAAAAACATGCCTTTTTTTGTACGAATTAACCTTACCCTCCCCTTAAGACACTTTTATCATTAATTGTGTATTATGAAAAACTAACATTTATTAATTTGCGATATATATTTATGTAAAATAATTGTAAAAAAATTATTGAATTTGCGATATTTTTCTTCTGAATATTATTTACATTTCTATATAAAAGTGTATTGTCTATAAACGTATTAACCTGGACCTTATTCCTAAAAGTGTATTTAGTGATTTACGATAGTCTGAATATTAATTATTCTCAATTTATTTTACCGTTTATTATTTTTCATTATTAATTATTAATTAACTGTAAAAAGTGAATTACATAACTATATCATATTCAAATTTTAACAAAATATTCATACTTTGTATTTTAATGTCACTCTTGGACCATCTGTTAGGGTCATTAATGACCTGTCGACGGTCTGTTTGTTAAAAAAATAAAAAATAAAAATAATAAAAAACAAAATAAAAAGGAGCCCCTATGAGCATTTTTTCCTTTTTAATAATTTAAAAACTTCTTGTTGCTAAAGTATTTTTCATTTGTTCTGTTGTTCGTTCCTAATAAAACACCATATTTTTCTCTCTCATATCAATATTATCTTTCGGTCTCTGTCTTTTTACAGTTCATACCCTAGGTGGTTTATACGTTTCATTATATATCTAATTTATGAGGGTAGGTTCGAATCAACGCGAATGAATTTTCAATATTCCATTAATTTGCTTTCATTACTCTCCAACATTTATTTAACAACGAAATATTGAAAAAAAATGCAAACTTTGGCATCGTTTATCTCCGTAACAGTCGAAATTTATTATATGCGAGTATTTTCAATTCAAAATTGAATGCGGAAGTCTCTTTCGAATTTTATATATACAGGGTGTAACAGAGAAAGTCCACAATACTTGGCAGATAGTTTGCTTCTGGTTTTTGTTTTCTGGGGTTTCATGCCGTGTTTCATGATCTTTCTTGCCGACGTTTCAGATCCCATATCATCAGGACTAATAAAAATCTGTGACTCAGCCCTGATGATGGACCGTATAAAACACAATCCAGAAGATTCTGAACGACCGTGAAAACCTAAGGACATTCTTAAGATAGATTTGCTTATGAATCGAAACTGTTTAAGCATCTATGATCTAACATCAATAGTTGAAGGGATATGCAATATCAATTAATTTTATTAATTCAAAAAGTTTTCTCGCGAAAAACGTAAATTTCGCCTACTCGTAAACTCGTAGCGTCTGCTTGTCGCTTGTATGCCGAAAAAACTTTGGATCGATTTTTAACCCTTTTCCCGTGATCCAATCGAGCTGAAACATTGCAGGTAGACTCGTGGTGACGGTAAAAATTATTTAACAAATTTTCGTATTTTTTTAACGCATTTTTTTTTAACAATTATAGTATAATTTTGGATTTTTCGAAATTTTAATGGTTTTTTCGAATTGGAATCAATATAAATGAGTAGTGAGCCCGACGCGTGCGGTAAGCGCGAAACCTGTTTCAATCAAATTGGAAACGATACAAATGAGAAAGTGAATATAATAAAAACTTGATTTTTATTCGCTAGTTTTTTTGGTCAAACCTCGAACTTATTTTACTTTGGTTCGATAAAATAAAGGTGTAACAACGCGATAAATAATAGAGTGTATTGTATTTGGCTTGTAGCCGGCGATATCCGAGATTATATTTAAGAGTGCGCGCATAAATTGGGCGCTTTGTCGCAGTTCGCAGATAACGTCTTCACGGCGGGGGAGGCTGTAAATTAGGGTTAGGCCCCACACACGGAGAATTAAACTCGGCCGCCCCCGGGAGCCAAATTGAATACGGCCTGACCGCCGAAGCCTGCCGGGACCGCCGCAAACACTGTCAATGAACATTTCGGCGCCGGCGAACTGTGATTACGTTCGTTTATATCTCCGTTTTAAAATACCAATTCGGATTTTTTAAATCAAACTTTTGGACCTTTTGCGACCCTTGTCACTAATTTACAGATGTACATAAATTTGTGAACGATATTGGGTTACTGAGAGGGAGAAAATGATTCAGATAATATTGCGTAAGAGAACAACTAAAGTAATAGAAAAATAGATAATGATGCGTATGTTGTGGATTCCAGCACACGGGCGGCATCTGGCGTCCGTGGCAAGCAACCAACCTGCAGGCGGCGAGCAGGGAGACCTCCATTCCCGTTCCGCTCGCTCAACCGCCAACATTGAGACCCGCGTAACGCGTCGCGACTTTACGGATTGTTACATATTAGACATTTAAACTCGCGCGTACTAAATATGCACTAATAACCGATCCGCGGCCCCGCGATCTCTTGATACTAACATATTTAAGATCAACGCCTTTCAACTTATATTGTATCTTGATTAAATAAACTCCTTGTGATTTGTACACGCTACATTCAGTGCATCATTTAGTAGGAGTTAGAAACCCCGCGGCGACCCTGCTATCTGAACCAAGCTGCATCACCAAAACTACCGTCTGGGAATATACCCTAGACACACTGGTTGCAGCTGGTTGTAGTTCAAAGTGCAAACGATATTGGGATCCCTGTGGCCTTGGAGTCGGGGCGACCTAGGTGCGGTACCGGAGTCTTCCCCCGGTCCAGGCCACAGCGGCACTTATAGACTTTCCCATACGTACGAAGAATACACCGACGTTAGTCGGACAGCATCAAAACACCCCCACCCTGTCTGCCGAAGCCCTTATTTCCAACGCATCGTAGAAGAGTATAAAAGAAACGTTGAACCCGCTTACCGCGCCTAGTGCCTAGAGCCTCCAATCCGAATATTCGAATATTCGAACCTCGAATATATTCGCCTGTTTTTAAGTATTCGTTATTCGAATACTTTAAAAAGTATTCGTAAAGTATTCGCTCATATTTATATTATAAGATTTTTAATATTTTTCAAACGAAACAAAGGTATACGAAACCTGAAAGTCATTTACAAGCGATGAAAGTCATTTCACGTATACCGCTGTGGGCTATATAATGATGTCGGGCGTCTTTTGCATTTGACTCTTTTTAAAGTCATGCTTATCTTTATAGTTTTATAACAATAGGCACTTACGTTTAAAACACTTTGTTTCGTCGGCTTTCTATTATTCTTTAGTATTAAGCTTTCATAAATATTTGAGCCGACAAACAAGAAGTTATATATAAAATAATTTTCAAAAAACTTGCACGTGGGGTGTGAGATATGAAGTAGGTAATATAAACATATCTAAAATTTTGTCAGTTATCGAGATATTTTTTTTGTGTTTTTTTTTTAATTATTGTATTTTTTTTAATATATGGAATGTATTTATCATCCGAAGTAATTATTCTTTTCTTAAAAATTTTTCTAATATATTCGAATATTAGAATATTCGAATATATTATCATTAACTATTCGATATTCGAATAGTTGGAATCACGAATATTTGGAGGCTCTAGTAGTGCCGCTCCAGCCTCCTACGGGTCAACACTTCTCTCCAGCAGCCATAAAATTCTTCTGCTGAAGAAAGCCAACTCGTCTGTGCTGCATCGCGTCTCCTGCTTTTAGAGCAAGCTGTGGTGCAATAGGAGGACAAGATCAATAAACCACAAGTAATGCAAAACAGGGCAATGAGAATCATATTAAAAAAAAGTTAATATAACAGAATTGAAGAAATGAGATGAGCACTTAATTGGATGGAAATAAAAAAATTACTTTAGGAAATAAAAAGTACTTATTAAGAACGTTCTCATATTTGTACATAAAATTCTCAGTGACAAAATGCCACACATTTTTTGAACAAAATTATTAGGATGTAGGTACTTAACTATAATACAAGAAATAATAATAGAATAAGATTACCATATAAGAAAAATGTGTATATACAGAAATGTCTAATGTACAGAGGTGTAAAAATCTAAAGGGAGATGCTGGAAAACATGAAAAATATAAATAATATGAATGATTAAAAAAAATGCTATAATTATTGTAAAAATAATATGGAGTTGTAGATTATAAGATGTACTATATTATATTACTTTACAGATTGTATAATATTATAGGATATGTAAATGTAAATGTGTAAGTTATTATGTATAGTAAGTATATTAATAATAGATTGTAGAATATAAAATATTAGTTAATATTGATATACAAGGATGTCATATTAATAAAGTTAAGAAATTAAAAAAAACATTTCCCCACTTATCGCCATCATGGGTGCCTAGCCAAGACAGTGAGCCATCTGACCTCCGCTCCAGCCATTCGGAAACTCGGTTTCGAATATCTATGGAGAGTAGAAGTGTCGCGTCATGTATGCATCCGTTTTTATGTTTATATATTAGCTTGTACGCTTGTAGCTTGCACGAGTAGCTTGTTGGTCTTGTGGTTAGGACACTGGCCTCGTGATCCAAAGGTTGCGGGTTCGATCCTCACTCCAGACTAGCAAGTTAGTCCTATTTTCATAGTACAAGCGCTTAGCTTAGTTTGAAAATAGTAAGAATATTGATGTGACACGTATTCCGTGTTCACATCTCTATTTTTTTAAAATTAAAAAAAAAATATATACGAGAAGTGTCCGCGTTTATATTCATTCAGTGCTGCGTATCCTGTATTGATGAATGAAGTTATTGGACAGGAGATTATATTAATGGCGACTTGAGCGAGTGAGGTGTTACTATTCTTGTATTATAAACCGACTCAAATCTATGTAAACTGAGCTTTTTTATTGACTTGTAAAATAAATTTGTGATTAATCTGTAATAAATGTGCATTTTTATCTTATTCTATATATTATATTGATCCATACCAAGTATTCTTTCCAGCTCCGGGAAAAGAAACTGATCAATGTCCAAGACTTTCAAATTTCTTCCCGGATGCCGGCTGGAATCCACCAATTCTTTTATCGAACGAAACGAGGAAATTAAAACACGAAATGAATCTATAATTCAAGCAACAAAGAGGGAACTTCTTCGAAAAAATAGTGATCGCAAAGAACTTTCTCTTTTATGCTCTCCGATTTTGATTTTTTCAAACAAAATATAAAACTGCAATATAACATGAACGTTCCAAATATTTCTTCATTCAAAATTTTCAATATTTAAACTATAACCTGTCGAGTTCTTACTCGTGTGATATAATAAATAATACACATAATTTTATAGAAATATGTACATAATGAAACAATTTAAATTTTTAAGACATTTTAACAATAAACTACATTACCAAATCACTCGATAGATATTTTGGAGGAAACACCAAGAGTTAATGAAATTTCAAGCGGAGATTATAAAAGTAAATATATCGGTCAAACTTCTTGAAATCTCAACATTGGAAAAAAAAGAGTATCGTCGTTTTCTAACACGTAATAACTTCGAATTCGCGAACCACATAAGGAATAATAATCGTTCTTTTTGAAAGACTACTTGATGATTTTGAAAGATAAGAAATTAAAATAAATTTGAGTTTGTGTATTAATTTGTATCAATATTACTTTCACCACCTCTTCTTCTTTCGTTTCAATATTACAGTTACAGCCACATTTACACCAGTAACTCCGGCTTCTTTTGTCACTACCTAATTAATCAATTTTTTGTTTTTCCACTTAAGTCAAGCATTTTTTCTATATTTGAATAACATTCAATTTAATATTTCTGACACACTCGAAATTCGAGTAGTAAAATATAAAATGGCTCAAGTAGAGATAGTTTTTGTTTTCATACATTTTATTAATTAATTCCTGCTCGATTAATCATTCGAAGTGTACGAGTATCTATATTTTATGCAAAATATAAAATACGAATACATCAAAAGAAAAATATTTAACATGAAACGTTCGTTCGATACTGACTTCTTCTTAAGGATATAAAGAGTTCTTCGTCCTTGCAGAATTTGGCTCTTTCATTCCGCCATAAAATATTATTGGCACTCAACGTTTAATATACCATGAACCGACTACAATACGAGCTTCCTCGAGATTGGATCATCGTTTCCATGTCCCATAATTTTTTTAAAGACACGATTTAGACTTTAGACTCTCTAATTTGTTGCTGTTTCTTTGAAGCCATTCAAAAATGGCCTTGAATGCAGTGATCACTTTTGAAGTTCATTTTAATGGTTTCCTTTTTGACATTGGTGTAATTTATGTATTTAAAAATATAATTTAACTGTAAAACGTTTAAAAACATGTCAAGACTTAAACAAATATAGGAATCTACATATATACATAGCATCACGACAAGCTAACTGCGCGCTGAAATTCGTGCGCAGACAAGTGCGCGCATGTAATATAAAAATAAAAATATTTAAAAAATAAGCTTTTATAACTTAATCTAACCTAACCAACAGAAAGTTATTCTAATAATTTACTTGTTATAAACAAATTTTATCACAGTTTCAACATTAAATCGTATATACGAATCATTTTATAATGTTACGAATTAACATTTTTATTGTGATAAATTTATAGTAAAAATAATTTTAAAATTATACTTAAAGATTTACATATAAATTGTAAATCTATTCCTATAAAACTCAATATTTGTCTGTCTGTCTGTTCTCTATACAAATCTACACCGTTAATCCGATTCGATTTAAATTTTGCATACTTATGCTTTAGGACCCGGTGGGTAACGTAGGTAACATTTCCCCCCTATTATTTTAACCCTTTCCACCTGATATATTTTCGATGCAAATCTGCACCGTTTCACCGATTGGACTCAAAATTTGGAAACTTATTCTTTAGGACCCGGCGAGTAACATAGATGACATTTCCCCCCTTTTTTTACCATTTACCCTTCCCCTGATATATTTTCGATGCAAATCTATACCGTTCGAATCGAACCTTTGTCTACCCCCACAAATTTATTTTCACTTAACCCGTGCAACGCCGGGTATGAACAGCTAGTTCATCATAAAATTGTAATAAGCAATTAACTTGATTAATTTTACCTATAGAAATTATTCGACAAGAGAAAGCACCGAGTCCCAATATTAACTTTATATTTTTTTGATGTACAATATGTTTATGTTTGATTCATTAAATATACTTTTAATTAATTTGTAATTGTTTTTTTAAAAAATTTAAAAAATTCCATACCAAGTTTATTTTGAAAAGATGGGCAAAATTTAGAAAAAAACACAGTGCCGGTCAAACAGAAAATTTATACCCAAGTGTATGTAGATATGTACATACTGATATATGGAAAGTGCATAACTATTTTATCTAGTAGATAAAATATTAATATTAATTAAGAGTGGATATTCACTGCATATGCATATGTCGGCGTTTCTTTCGAAAGTGTGTATTTAAGAAATATGTTTTTGAAAATTTTAGACAGAAAATAATAAGAAAGAAATACAGGAGCATTTAACGAGACTTTTGTAGCCGAATTTTGGCTATTTTCGGGCGTTTGATATAGGTCTTCGTTAATATTTACATTGTCGTCACTTTTTACCATAACCTTCCACTCTAGCAACAAATATGTAAAAAAAAACAAACCCATTAAAGCCAAGTTTATATTATACTTCCTTTCCCATTGAAACAGGTTTCGCGCCTACTCCACGTATCGGGCTCGAAAATTAAATAATTTATAAATCGTTAAACTTTCGAAAAATCCAAAATTATACTATAATTATTAAATTTTTCTAAACGGAAATTTGTTTGATCATTTTTATTTACATTTTTATTATTACATTTTTACGAGTTTGCCTGCAAGGTTTCAGCTCGATTGGATCACGAAAAAAGGGTCAAAAAACGATCGAAACTTTTTTCGGCAGATAAGCCGACAAGCAGACAAGCAGACAAGCAGACGCTACGAGTTAAAAGAAAAGGAGTAATAACGAAGCTCGGATTTAGATGACGTTTCAGTCTCGGCTTGAAAGATCTAACCACGCCATACCTTGAATTTGACAGTTGTAAAACGAATGTGCAGCCTTAACCACAGATATCATACCCGTGAACAAAGAGTTAAGATGAAATACATAGATAAGAGATAAGATAAAATGTCGCTGAGTGATTGAAATAAAGTTA
The DNA here is from genome assembly GCA_016648135.1 of Agrypnia vestita. Lineage (NCBI taxonomy): Eukaryota > Metazoa > Arthropoda > Insecta > Trichoptera > Phryganeidae > Agrypnia > Agrypnia vestita. Next base: position 107,254 of record JADDOH010024822.1, read on the forward strand.
ATAATAAAATACAGGTAAATGATTAGTTTGCCTTGAAAATAAATACATTTTAAACAGATCGTTATCAAAAAATTAAATTCTGTTAAATGCAAACCTTTTAAAATTTATCTATATTTTTCGGTTCATTGCACTAATTTATTTGAAAAACAGATTGAAAATAGCACTTTTACATCAATTAAGTATCTACCGCCAGAATATTGATGTTCTCTATATTACCGACTGCGCATTAGTTTGCTGATTGGAAGGCATTAATTACATAATTTGTAATTAGGCTAAATGCATCATTCGATTTAAAACAGCGCCGTGCGGCGCGTAGATAAATTATTATTTGCATCATTGTTGGTAGCTTAATGTTGTATCATTCTGTCAGAGATTTTGTATATTAATAATGTTGTTCGATACATTTTGCTCGATTATAATATTAAAATTGTGGTTACGCATAATTATTAAATATTAAAAATATCAAACAAAGCGTAAAATTTTGTTATGAAATAAAACATAGTGTTTCTTCCAAAATATTTCATTCTTAAGAGGATTTATAAAACTTCATTATTTTACAAATAATTTAGCAAATGCTGTGCATAATGAAAACGTCTTCTAAATTGATACTGTTTTTATACTATGCACTTGTTTATTTACTTAATAAAATTGTTTTTCTTTTTATTACTTTATGTTAGTAAGAACTCTCCAACATATTTTTTAATTATTGAAAATTTTGAATGAAGAAATGTTTAGAACACGTATGATATTTAAATTTTATATTTTGTTTTGAAAAAATAAATGTCAAAAAGGTATAAAAGGGAAGATTTTTGGAAAAGCCGGAGTATTTTTTAGAAACGGTTAATCAGAGAGCCTTTTTTAGATTCAGGTTATCCAGGTATTATTTAGCTTCGTGCCAGTTTTTTAATCTTTTTTCCATTTGTTTGCTATTTCGAAAAATTTTCCTTTTGACCGTGTAAATCAAATTCCATTAGGATATTGATTTAATATAAATATTTTTCTTATGACATCGCCAATGAAGGTGAGAGTCTAGAAGCTCTTTTTGTAAATCTCCGGAACAATTAAAAAATGTAAGAATCATTTCGGACGATAAATTAACCAGTTATTTCGTCCGGCAAAATTAAGTTAAAATTGTTGTGGTGTTTGTCAATTTGTCGGCGGTAGTTATTCCAGTTTGGATCCGAGAAGAGATTTGAAAGTGGCGTAGTTTTTTTCGGAGTAGGAACGAATACATACCATGATGGATGAAATTTAAAAAAGTCAACCAAGTTTCGCCGCTAGGTGGTAGCGGCATCGTGGTCAATGTTGGCCACCTTTAAGTTTTAAGTAATTCACTTAAACCTTTCAACGTGGATAAATAATTGTAATGTTCTTTCCCGTGTGTGTGGTGAAGAACCTTGATGATCGGAATTCCAATGAAATTCGTTGACGTGGCTTCCAGATAGTTAGTAGTTTACAATTGTAACAGGTACATAAGTTCTGTTCTAATAAAATCAGAGTATTGTTCACGTCAAGTGGTGGCTACGAAATAAGAGAGCTCGCAAAATGGCGCCTATCGCTTTATATCATTCGCTCTCTCATTCTTCTATGCCGTCTGTCACTCTTATTGATCAGACAGACGTCACTCGAATACGTTACAAAAATCAAAAAAACATATTATTGAAATAATTTCAATACTTTTTAATGTAATTGATCACTATGGTGATACCCGCCACCTGGTGACATTTATTTAAAAGCCTGTATTTGTAGTTTTTGAAAAAGGATTGAATAAAATTTCCCCACATTTTACATAAAATAAAAATCTAAAACAAATTACAACTATTATAATAGCAAATATTTGTAATTGTAAAAATAAGAATAACACTTTTTTCTCCTCTTCTAAATTAAATTTAAAAATTCTGGACATTCTTCTTTTCATTCATCTTCACACAGCTGAAATAACCTATTTTTAGAAATAAACACTTAAGAATAATATCGGTCTGGCAAAGTCATAAAGTAATATCGCTAAGAAAAAGCCACAAAATTATATCGTTCTGGCAAAGTACACAAAGTTTGACCTGAGACAGGCGTTCACCTAGTAGGACGGACACAGGTTATAAAATATATAGTTGCTTTTTTACTTAATTGTCGCACCTTGTCGAGTCATTAGGCCCCCGACCCTACAAGGATAAAGGGATGAAGATGATGATGACTTCATTTTCATTCAAAAATTGTAATAAATTGTAGACGGAAATAATAATGGCATGCTATAGCTTTAGACAAGGTTATGCTGTTAACGAGTGAATATTTTTTTTTATATAAACACTTTCTAAGTACCAAGGTAAAAATATCCGCTTTATTTCGAAAACGGTATAATTAATTTGAATTTCATTTCACTATGCGACAAACGAGAAAATGGTGAAAAAAAAATTTTTACGTTGATGATAATGTCGTCGTGAGTATTGAGGAGTGCTGCATTATGAAAAAAATTGCACGCAAAACATATGACAAGTATTGCGTGCATCGGGATTAAATGTTGTATTTTAAACATTTGACATGCAAAACATATTACATAGAAAATGTTCAAAAACTTACGTTTGACGAATTTTCTTTATAAATTATCACAAACTGATTAATATAAACAGAAGCATATTGAATTAAAACTAATCATTAATTGTAATAAATGAACTTCAATGAAATAAGAGTAATTTTATTCTTCTTCTTTTTGTGCCTTGCATTTTTTTGTGTAATTTGTGCCTTTTGCGCCTCGACATTGGCGATCACTTGTGCGAAAACCTCTCTATCCTGCGTTGCCCAGAACAAATCCTCCATCTGTGTTATTCCGGTCCATTTTCTGATTATAATAAAATCAAAAATGACGGTAAGAAAAAGAAAAAAATGAAGAAAAGAAAAAAAAAAGAAAAGAGAAAAAGAAAAAACAGAAAAAAACAGAAAAAAGGGAAAAAACGGGAAAATAGAAGAAAAACAGGAAAAGAAAGGAAAACGGAAAAATACAAAATAGTTTTTTTTGTATTATAAAGTTACGGACGTTCCACAAAGTTATGGGGACAGACAGACAGACGGACGGATGGACAGATTATTATAATTAATTAATTATCCAAATTATAAAATTATTAAAATTGGGATAATTGATTAAAATAATGCCAGTCTATAAGCAGATAATCGCAAATTTCGCATCGCATTGACAAGTAAATTGACCGTTGAAATATACACAAAACACTTAGTATGTTAAGAAATACGGAATTAGTGCGTACGATTTTCACAATACCGTAGTATGAAAAATATACTTGTCTGCTGCATAAAACTCTCAGACGTAAAGAGAGTGAATATAATTCGGCTTTAGTGGGAAAATATTCAATCTGACAATTTCAAGAAATAAATTTGACGTTCGCGAAACCAGTAAAATAGGAGTTGCATTTATTCGAAGTTTTATTCAGAAACAGTCGAAAATAAAAACTCTAGGCGTAACCGCGCATTACGTCTAGAATTTCTCACTTGTATGCACCGCACGCTACTGTAAAATAATTATACATGTATGAAAATAATTAAAAAATCATGATAATATATTATAGATGTCTCATAGAAACGAAGCCATTTTTCATATGGTAAAGTAGGTATGAAAGTCTTTTTTGGATGTTACGGCCGTACCAGCCGTACCTGGTACTGTATTTTTATCGACGTACCTAATTTATTATTGTATTATTAAACTATAATATATACCTAAATAGGAACATACAACTATCTTTGGCTGCCGATTTGAACCTACCAAATTTAATTCGTCCTTATCCCTCGATTGCAAAAGGCAAAATTGACGAAGTGCTTTGGACTATTCTTAACTGTTGGGTACTTAAAAGGAATTAATGAAAACATTTCCGTGGAATTACGAGGATGGGTAGGATGTATAAAACTTGGAAAACGTATTTCCTTCGGAATGGTCCCTATAATGATCTCGTTTGTATGTCTCGCGGGGCTCGGAGAATAGTCGAATAAAAATAAACAACTCAATAACGGCAACTTTTCATAAAATAAGATTTCATTTTGGCTGAATCGGCCGTAAATATGCACGGCTGTGGACCCCCGTAAGCCTCGGAGGCTGGAAGGACCTCATTGTCTTTTCAGTGGGGCCATGAAAATGGTGTGTATTATTTTAACAACCACAATCAAGACCGGTCCCTAGAAATAAAAACAAAAATAAAAAACATATAAGTGAGAGACTTCATTTCGCCTTCTAAGGGTGTCAGACCTTGGGGTAGGCACGTGTCATTACGGGTGTGAAGATATATTAATAAATCGGCTTTTTGTTTGCTTTTGCCGGATGAAGGCTACCTCGTGGTGCGTATTTCGGTTTAATCTATTTTTAATGTTGAAAGTATATTACTGTTTATTATTAATAAAGAGGAAACACATTTTTGAAAATGATAATTTGTGGGGTATAAAAGCAAGTCAGGAATATTAAAAAAAATAATGCAGGCATCAAGGGTTATTAATTTAAAATGTGCTGAATATGAAATTTTAAAGGAAACATACTCATTAAATTTATGGGAAACATGCTTTTGAAAGGTACAGATAGATACATAAAATATTTAATTCAGTATATTCTAAATAAGTAATCCTCAGTGATGGCATTCAAAACATTTATTTATTTTTTTGGATATTGCTACCTTGCAAGTTCTTCTTTGAGGAAAGAATGGTAAGAAAAATATATTATGCAAGTGTTGACGTCGCCAGAAAGAGAGGGCGACCGCGGAAGACGTGGCATGACCAGATTAGCTAGATACTGGAAGATGGTCCCGTAGAAGCCTCAACAATCGGCGAGCTTGCATGCGAAGATGTATGAATGTGGATGAGGCGAGAGTTGTATGTCAGGACAGAAGAGTGTGGCGCTCTATCCTCTCTGCCTACCCCCACGGGGAAACGTGATGGTAAGTTAGTTAGTTAGTTAGCTACCTTCTAACTAGGCAATTCTGTGTCGAGACGGGCACGATATACAACAACACTGCCAAACAACCGTTCTAAATTCCTATTCTACTTTACAATAATTCTCGCAATAGCACTATCATAAACGTCATACAACTTTAATTCATATCACTTTACTTCCATAAGGTAACATTTCTCTTCTATGCCCAACACCCCATCCTCTGCACAATGTGTCTCTTAAATATTATCCCATTAGCTGCATTTTTTTTCCATTGCCATTGGCAGTCTGTTATACAATTTGATGGAGTAATATATTTAATGGATCTCTGCCCAAAAGTTTGGAAAACAATCAAAAACAAAAAATAAATATAAATAACAACTAATTATCGGAGATGAGCGCTGTAGCACCTACCTACCAAGAAATGAAGAGGCTGGCAGGTGACAGAGAAGAGTGGAGAAATTGAGTGCTTGTTGCAGACCAATCCTAGGATTGCGACCCAAAAAAACCAACTAATTAGGGACTTATGTAAAAACAATCTCATTTGTATAATTTAATAGGCGTTCGTAGGATATTACAACTGTAATAGCCCGTTGGCATATGCTGGAGCAAACATTATATAATAGTAATAAAAAAAGTATAAAATAATAAAAAAAAAGTAAAAAATAAAATACATTTTGTTTAGATATAATGAATTTGTTTTCAAGAGTTGTCTATCTATTATCGCAATGCCTAAGAAGCCATGCTTTTGAGTAAATTACGTAGAATATGCGAGAATATTGAAAGCAAAACAATTATTGGAAATTGTCATCTAATCATTTATTTTTTTCGATAGTAGTAATTTTTTATCTTCTTCCTCTTCCTTTTAGTTGACCTATGTGGTCTGTTCTCCAGAGGATAGGGCCTCCGTTGAGGCAGATTCCTAGCTATCCTTCCATTATGAAATCTCTTACGCGAGGACGGGTTCCGTGAGGCTGATTATGTAATGCGATATAAGGGAGTGGTGCTGTCCATTATCTGGACATGACCATACCAGTCCCTCCTTCACTGTCTACTCCATTTGCAATGTCCTTAGACTCGCATATCCTGATGTTCCCAATACGATCTCTCAGCGTCTTGCCTGCTTTTATCCTCAGTGTCTTCATCTCGGATGTCTTCAATATTTATTTAGTCTTAATTGTATCTGATCTTGCTTCAACCATAACGCATGCTTTTTAGATTCTCAGCTTGCGCTTGATGGGCGTATTCTTTATCATAATGTTTTTATCGTAATTAAAATATTACTGCGTGATTTTCAAAAGTGTAAGTGTATCCCTGTAAAATACACATTGAAAATCGCCGGGTGAGGCAGTAAAAATAATATGAAAACGAGGAATAAAGAGCTAACAAGATTGTAAAGGCGCGCTGTAACAAATTACCTTATATTAGTAAAAAAGTTATTAAAAAGTTTTTACTTCCACCGAAGAAATATTACATTATGATGTGATGGATGTGTTACTACTCTTTTTATTAGTCTTTTTCCATACATTAAACTTTTATACATTGACTTACGTATACATTGATTGTATATATATATTACGGACACGTAAATGAAAACTGTTGAAATGACGGTAATTTTACATGTCGGTAAAGAATAACTATTTATTTTTTTCATTCAGAATATTTCGAGTTCGTCCAAATTTTTCAGAACACTGTACTGGATTTCGTCCCAGGGACATCATTAATCAAAATGTTTATATATGTCTCATAGAGACGAAAAAATATTTTTATGGGAAAGTAGGTATGGAAGTCTTTGGTTGTTCATAGGGCTTACGACCTTAAGTTACGGATAGACAGAAATTTAATATTATTTGGAATGGGATAATTTTTCTTCCATTTTTCCATCTATAAAAATATATAGAATTTTACGCTAAGTTAAACATTGTAATACATAGTCACTGAGTTATTTTGGTCAATTCTGTAGTTTCAAGAGGAGCAATTCTTTTCATCATCTCATAATTAATAATTAATAACCACCCAGGAAGAAATTATTATTTTTCAGGCAATATAAAAATTATCTTGTGGACATTATGACATAAAATAAAAAGTCTACCCGCAAGAAACCTGAATAAAATAATATAAGGAAATCACCTTGCTTCAGAAATAAAAACTTTTCTGAATTCTCCAACCACATAATTGATATTCACCATTCCTTCGATAGTTGTAAATTAAAATTACTCGATTTGATTCCTCATAAAGGATTGATAATAATCAGTTTGAAAACCCTTGAAATCCTTTAAAACTTAAATTCTGAGAAAATAACATCACATTCTATATGTCCAACATGTCTCCGATCCTAAATTTGTTTCCTCCAGTGACCAGAAGATCGGCCCAACTACGCGACCCGCCGCCTCGCTCGAATAGGTTTGTGGTAACCAGAATACGAAGTGTCTGTATTTTGGATAATTATTGATGACATCTGATGACGAGGGGCTACTCTTCTCGAAACTATAGTAGTGACAAAAATATCTCGTGTTTAACAAAAATATCAATGTGGTTGTATTAAAAAGTTAAATTACGTTTAATTAAAAAAATCATGTTGCACTACAAAGTAACTGCCATATAAATCAATACTATAGATGTGAATTTGATATTATTTATGTTCTGTTATGTTATTTATAAGATTCCTAAGATTTAATCATAAAATGCCTAATACATTTGACACGTTTATTATTTTTTAATCCTAATGTGGTCTGCTACTAACCTAACCAATGTCTAACGAAAATAGGCCTATGAAAATAAAACCTTGTGTAAGGTTTACGGCCCAGTACGAATATCCTATCCTTAAAGAGTTAAGGTTGTTATTACGGTCGTTAGACATATTTAACTGTAATTTCGGATATTTTATACGCACCGTATGTATTACCGAGAAGCGAATCTCGACGTTTCGTTGGATACTTATCCAACGTCATTAGGAGTACGACCTTTAACCGACCTCCACCTCCGCGGGTAAAGGTTGTCCTCCTGATGACGTTGGATAAGTATCCAACGAAACGTCGAGATTCGCTTCTCGGTAATACATATAATAATAAGGTAATACATGCGTATAAAATATCCGAAATTACAGTTAAATATGTCCAATCCTTAACTAACTTAACCTAGTCAGAGAAAGCAGGACTTCAATAATGAATCTGAGACATCGGGAATGGAATATCTCCTTAGATATGCTGGGAAAAGTGAAAGTATGAAGCGATGGAGTGTAAGTGTAGGGATAGTAGATGAGTCTTCTAACAAGCAAAAAGCCCTTGTACGCAAGCCAACAGGACCTAGACCGAGAGGAAGACAAAGAAGAAAGACAAAACCGGAGATAAGCAGATATTCAGGAGGCTGCACCACAAAGGCGATGTAGAGGAATACATGGTTCTATTGTGACTGCGGTTATGGAGTTCCGAGTTCTACGAAGAAAATTCTGCTCAAGAAAGAAGAAGGTAAAGGATTCGATATAGATCGTCCACGATCTTTTGAGACCCGGTATTTTAACTGGTAACCCTTATTTGAGATTTTATCTGATTGAGTAGATGATTGGCAATTAATTTTTATAATTCAACGGGCAACCATAGGTACTTGACAACAATTATATCTTAGTTATCAATCATTGATACAACCAGATATAAATCCCAAATAACTGTACCGAAAATACCCCGTTGAAATAACGGTTTAACGATCATTACCAAGGGAGGGTTAAGAATTTAAAAGCATAAATATATTTTCGTTGTCTCTCTGTCTGTCCGTAATTTCCTTTAACGTACCTTTTTTATATATATATTTTATTTTTTCTTATAAATAAATAATTTCTTATTCTATCTTGTCATGTAAAAGTATAAGTAAGCAATTTTTGATGTGTATACTATTTCATGAGAAGGCCTACAGATGTCTTTAGCAGTCCATTCAAATATATGGAATGTTTCGATTTGGAACATAGGTACAGTTAAAAAAAAAAGATAATTTTGAATGTTTTTACCAAGGATTTGGTGAACGTTGCATTGTGTAGAATAATCACTTAAGCCAGTTCACAAAGATTGTGAGGTCTGGTATAACATTTTATATATATTTCTCATATAAATTGCTATTTCTCTGTGAGACTTCTATTATTTATCTTAATTAAATAATTTCAATTCAATTCAATTCAATTTATTTCACGATAATATGTACATGACAAACAAAATGTTTAAGGCATACATATTAGGAAGTATATATCAAAAATGAAAGTATTTAATAAATTAAAAATAACATAAAATCTGGTCAAAGGTGTAGGAGAATCCCGCTTCGGAAAACCCCCTCAGACACATGGAATATATCAATACCCAAAGCAATTTTGTTCAGCATAGCTGTGGCTCTTCCAACAGGCATAACCATCGGCAGGTTGGTCCTGTATATTGGAATTTGAAACAATCTATGCTGACGATGTCTAGTGTAATTATCAGGAACATACAAACCAATGCTCTGCATAATTTCAGGATTATCGATCATACCGCGCAACAATCGATAAAAATGTGTAATCAAATACACATTCCTTCTAATCTTGCCCAGGACAAATTCAGTAATTGTGTTCTCAGAACAAAAAAATATTTTCAAAAATTATTAAATTGACATTCGTTAATAGGTTTACGAAAGCATATTTAATATATAAATTAAATAGGTTTTCGAGCCGCCCAATACTCATTCGAGAGTTGCAACCAATAATACCGATATTATAATGGTTAACATAATTTGCATGTTTATGTGTCCGGCTTACAGCGTAATTATATCATAGTGCATTTAGAAACCTTATTATAAATGTATCATATTTCGGCCAGACAAATTTAGTTTGTGAACACACCAATTTTCAAAATAATTGTCCGAAAAATTATTCATATTACTTGCAATATGAATATTACGGGTTATTTAAAAAAAAATTCGAGAGTGTGCTGTTTAAGAGTATGAATATTACGTAACTAGCTGTAACCCGTCAAAAATGACGGTAATTTTACATGTCGGATCCTAAGGAATTTTTCTTAATAAAATTTTCAAATTTTTTTTTTAAAACAAAAAATTTCGAAAAAAAATTTTTTACTATAAAGAAGTTACCGATGTTACACCAAGTTACGGGAACAGACAGACAGAAAGTCGGACGGACAGACAGACAACGAAATTATAATAATTTGGATATATTGCAAGGTAAGCAACAATTTGGTCACCTAATTACGAAATTCACAACTACAGAGTCGAAAAAATCCAGAAAAAATTCCTTAAATCACTGACACACAGACAAGGCCTAAATGAGTTACTCGATACATACGACAAAAGACTCGAAAATTTCCATATAATCTCATTAGAAAGACGAAAAATCACAGACCTTATGACACTCCACAAAATACTAAACACAACAAACTATACTCGCCCTCAATACTCTCGCAAATAGATATTTATATACCTGCCGGGTTTCTGAGATCCCAAACACTATTCCACACAAAGGTCTACAACACCAACATAGGTTATTTCTCTCCTCTACCTAGAATGCTAAACCAGTACAACGAGGTCACGTCATGTAACCCCAACATCGACATATTTCACATGACACAACCTCAGTTTAAGAGAGAAATTATATCGCTCCTGACCGAAAATAGTTTGAGCGTGTAAGACGGATTCTTCGGAAATCAATCTAAACAAAAAATTTATAGCCACAAAGCGCGGGTATACATTTTCTGACTTAGTTGACCTGGGAGCCCACATGCCTATTATGTCGTGCGGAGAATGTGAACTTCGTTCATCTTGTAATCACTTATTGTACTATACTTATATTGTATAATGTATTAATGTTTTATTTTAATGTATTGTCGTAAATTGTAACTGTACTAATCACCTTGTCCTAAATGACTATCCATTAGGGTCATTCTGACCTGTCGATAGTCTTTAAATAAAAAAAAAAAATAATAAAGTTAGATAATAAGTCGAACGGTATAATACTTCCCGGAATGGGATCCTCGTTACCCAAGCCTGGTGGTTTGCTAATGCTTCACCCTGTCAGCTGATACGTTCCACACGAACGCATGGTGGAAAGGAATGAAAATAACCTGATTTCGCTCGCCGCATGCAGTACCGCTGTAGTCTTCCGCGGGTCTGCACTTTTTTTCAGTGTAGGCAGTAGGTACTTCGCAGCAAGAGGATTTTCTTGCCGAAGAAAACCAACTTGCCTGTACTCTGTTCCGTTTTCTGTCTTTAAGCGAGAGGCGGTCAACATGGTTTCGAGTCATGTCTGTCGTTGTCCATTTGTACCGTCGTTTGACACTCTCTTCAAGCCTAAATCCTTGATTAAAACAGAATGTACCGATCCAATGCTTACTCTGTATGATCCATTTTAGATATTTCATTCCTCAATAAGTAAACCATCACCTTTTCAATATGAAACAAACGTGCCTAGAAAATGTTGCATATCAGTTCCGGCGGTGGAAAATCGTGGTAACATTAATAAACAGGCCGAGAGAGGTAACACCCACTTTAGACCCCGCCCCCACTCACTCTCTTTCGGTAGATCCCTGATGGTTCATTCGGCTAATCAGTGCATGTTTATCCCTGACAAGACTAACACGCATGTGATCAATTATTGGTGGAAGTGTAACAATACTATGGTTGAGGTGTGTAATGTTGTGAATGTACTGGTGTAGTGTTGGTCCTGACGAAGAGACGGGTACGTCTCGAAACCGGTAGACCTAAAATCTGGTAGTGGTTTTTACAAAGTTAACTAACAATCTGTTATAATGTCTAACCACAATGTTAATGCTTTAAATATTAATAATATTAATAATAATAAAGAGGCCATTTATTTAAAAAAAAATCTAATAAAATAGTAGTTTAAAATGTAGCTAAATATGTGCCACTAAAAAAAAATTCTTAACCTCCTTGTAAAAATTCCCAATATTTATCTAAGATTCATGCTCGCAAGGTGATGAAATCCCTTAAAGCTTCACAGCAATACGATAAAATGTACCTACAGGAAGCATATCCGGTTCCAAATCAACTAGCAACTGACGGACTTTTCTATGCTTACATTGCGTAATGCGCTTCATTCATCTTCTTCTTCTTCCTCAGCCATCCTTCCTTGATATTTGCTAATTGTAGCCATTTTCCCCCCCACAGCGGCTATATCGTCGGCCCATCTCTTTTGAGGTCTTCCGACGCCTCTTTTATTTTCCCAAGGTCTCCATTTCAGAACTCCGGGAGTCTATCTTGTAGAATATTGCCTTGCAAACATGTCTTGCTCATTGCCATATTAGCTTCGCTACACATTCCACGATATCCATACTCCAGTTCTGCGACTATTACTGCTTACGCCAAGCATGGATCTCTCCATGGATCGTTTGTGCATTTGAGCTTTTTTACACTTTTATTTGTAAGGGCAATCGTCTCCACTTCACACATCATCACTGGCAGTGTGCAGATAAAAATGCTTTTCTTTTTAAGCTAATTGGTATCTCTTTGTTTTCGAAAATATGTTTGAGTTTGCCACAAGCAGCCCATCTAATTTCTATTCATCTTGGGAATTCAGCTGTTTGGTTTTCTTTGTCCGTTTTTATCATGTGTCCCAGATGTATATATTAATATATATCTTTTATTTCAATATTATTGCCATAGATTGTAATGATTTTGTTTTTCTTACATTCATATAAAGACCAACTTTGCTCGAAGCCTCGTGTAGTGCTCCGTTACAATATTTTTAAACCAAAAATACTATAATTTAACATGGCAGTTACTTGAAATACGAGATGAATTTGTAGTGATAAAAGTATAAGGACTGCGTGAAGTGCAAAAATACTTTGAATACTTTGAATTATTAACTAAGATTTGATGTATTAGATTTTCTTTTCTTTCCTTCCAATTGTTATATAATTAGATTACACTACCTATACCTATGATTGTAAATGGTTATCCCTCACCACACACAAGAATATAATTCTTTTTGGTGAGGTATACACACACAAAAAATATCGATTTGTAAACATTTATGTATGATTGTAGAAAAAAATATTATATATATATTATTAATTAAATAAAAAAAAACTTTTTTGAGCAAATTACAAAAACAAATAATTTTGAATTTCACTGTCAGATGGAAAGGGCATTCACCTCCCGTGGCGCAAGCCACCCCACGTTACGGTACATTAAATAATTTATTTGTTTCGTGGATACCGGTCCTCAGGAAAATTAGTCTCGCTCAGTGAGCATTTTAGAACATGTCAAAGAATTCATTTTTCATGGCTTTGCCGCAGCAGGAGTTGAATTATTGTGCTGTTGTTGAACTTAAGTGTTTCGAAATCCATCAAGCCGAAGACTCTTTAAAAACGTGGTCCAGAAACGGATGTGACATATTACATTGGCAATACCGTGTCAGAGACAGGTATTGCCACAAAAAACACAGACAAAGACCTGCTGTCATTATTGAACCACAATATCCACACTTACATATTGATTCTGTCTAAGATGAACCCTACAATAGGATCCGAAACTTCCACTGGAAACATAATATAAACACATAGCTCAAAAAGCTTTAGCCAAAAGATTCTTAACCTTCTTTTTGTTCTGAAAGTACTTACATATTATATAAATTAAAAAAACAATTCTACTTACTCAACTTCTATTTTATAGTTTTCCTATATGTAGTCTATTGTTTCATTATCATATTGTATTTATCTTGTTAATATTTATTCCTTTTTTCAATCATTTTCTCCTTTTGTATCTACTGTATTTTCTTACGAATTTTTCCATTTATATTATTTCATTTTTTGTCATTTTATTCCTATTTAATCAGAGATCTATGCTTCTTTGTTTTTTTATATGATGCTAAAGTCCAAATCAGGTGGTGCAATATTAAAAAATAAATAAACATTAAGCACTTGAATAGAAAATTGCCATTTTATAACAATATTTTGTAGGTATTTGACTTGAAATTACAAATTCAAATTAATATCATATTAAAGCTTTATGATTATTTTTTCACAATTAGTTATTCATTTGTTTTCCTGCCGTTTGTTTCTTTTTGATATCGTTGTGTCTGCGACCATGGAGAAAATGAAAATTCGTTTTTTTATACAATATATGTTCTGTCGTGGCACTTATACGACAAAGACGGCATGCAATATCAATAACATGTATGGAATAGGTACCAAAAATGAACGAATGGCGTATTTTTTTTTGGTTTGATCGCTTCTGTTTTCAAAATTTGGACTTAACAACGAGCCCTCTAAACGACGGGAATGAAAAACGCTTTTCAATAATTTATTGATTCCCGTCCCCAGAATTTCTATAGTAAAGGTATCAGTGAACTTCCATTAAAATGGCAACAGTACATCAACGACAATGCACAATACTTAAATAAATTAAAAACATACTTTTCATGAAAATATTTATTTAAAAAACGCCAATTTTATACCTGATATCGAGGGTGGAAATTGTTTAAATGCAAACTTAATGTTTTGTTAAAAAACATATTTGATAAGAAAGTTGTAAAAAAGGACGGAAAGAGTGAAAAAAGTGATAGCGATAACAATGTTTTTTATGATGTTTGACATCATTTTTTTGGACGCGATTATTAGATAACCTCAGGCAAGTTGTTAGACAAAATTGGAAATAAAGCGCAGAACATAAATAGCGGTGAAAGCAAAAAGTGAACACCATATTCAACAACGGACACAGATCATCAGAAAAAGATAAAATAGTAAAAATCTTTATGTTTAAGCCGTTTCCCTCAAAATTTGTCTTATTTTTTAATGCCATCGCGTCTGGGAACATATTTATTTAAAAATTTAAAGTGATTACGAGCCAGGATCTAGACGACTTTATACAGAACAGATTACAGAACTAGAGTAGCGAATATAATGGGTAGTGTAGAAAAGTTAAAATGCCAATCTGCAGGGCACGTTTCAAAACAGGATGAACAAGATGGATTTCTAGAGTTCTTAAGCTTGGGAGAGCTTGGGAGAGTAAAAGAGAGTAAAAGAGAATAAAAGAGAGTAAAAGAGAATAAAAGAGAGTAAAAGAAAAAATTGGAAGATGGAAGAAGGATGGGCTGACGATGTAGCCGCTGTGAGGAGAAGAAATGACTTTAAAAAGCCAACAACAGAGAAAGATAGAAGGGTATGGAAGAGACCTATATCCAGTAGTGTAGAGATAAAAGCTGAAAAAAAAAGAAAAAAATATATATGTAACGATAACTGTGGCAAGATATGAAAGTCTCCCCACCCTTTCTATTGCGTCGCCATTGATCAGTATGTCACCGTAAACAGTTTTTTTTATTTCTAAATGTGAACATCCACTTGGTTTTTTGCATCTTGATCTATTTAGAATAATTTGTGATGCTGTGGCTTTGACAGTCGACTACATAGTTTCTAGGCCATCGTAGTCATTATTCACAAGAGCTAGGTCATTCGTATAGTAAAATATCATCCATAATTTAACTCTACACGGTTTATGGTCTGTGAAAATTTCTCCAATGCTTTAGGCCTGCATGGATTGCAACATATCCTGTCAGTTTTCCATTTACCCTTACTGTGGCTCTTCTTTCATGTAGAAAAGCTCCAATTATTCTTATTAGCTCATCTAGCGCACCGAATTCCTTAATAAAGCTCCACAAACTTTCTTCGACATCCTTGCACTACCCCATTTCTTCTCGTAAAAATGAATGGTCAAGCTAAATTAAAACGTCTCTCTGATTCTCTTCCAAACGATGTGTCAGCTTAAAGTGCTTTGGTAACGTCAGAATAGCTTAGAAAAATGGTTGGACATAAATAGGTCAGTAACATACCACGTTGCATATCATCCGTGAATCAATTTAGGTACCTATTGCTGTAAAATAAATATCTTATCAGAATCGATACCTGAAACCACTAAACTTTTTTGAATTCAAAGGGGTTTTGGAATGGCTAAGTAATCTCGTGTGGTGTTACTTTATCACATAAGTAGATAATGATCCTTGTCCTAAATGACTATCCATTAGGGTCATTCTGACCTGTCGATAGTCCTTAAATTAAAAAATTTAAATTAAATTAAATTAAATGATGATTTTTTTTGCTAGAATTCAGTGCTTTTTTGATATACGTACCAATTTAATTATTCTATATTTTTAATCTCAAATTTTAATACGAACATTGCATTATCTATTTGTTTGAATAATATTTACCCCTGGTGAAGTTTGTAACAAGCTAAATTATCAAAAAACTTATTGATTATGATATTTATAGTCATATATTTTCACGAATAACTCGAAAACATCATATTTAAATTTTATTAATTTAACAGAGCTTGTTAATATTTTTTAACCAGAACATCATATTTTAAACAGATATGATATGCTTGCATGTATGTAATATATGCACTTGTGTAATATATTTGAGGTTGTGTGTATGCGAGACAATTCCACTGGAGATAATATATCTCTCTCTATATTCTATATTATGTGAGAAATGTTAAATAGAATAATAATTTTAAATGTAAAATACTGTCAAAATCCGCCAATATACTTGTAATTAAATGAAATCCCAATAAATCAAACGAAATAATTTTCTACGCTTATCGGATAGAGTTTTCAGTTATGGTGATAAATAATTGTACACAACACGATTTTACCATTTGACTCGCTCGAAAAATTCAAAATACTAGCGAAAAATGAACAAGGAGGGTTTTAAATGCGAAACCAAATCCGCTGTCAATATAATCAATTAGTTGTTTATTTCCTACCAATGATGCTGTATTGGTAGTCTTTTTTCGTATGGATATCGCAGATAAATAGAAGCTTACTGCAGTAGTGAACGAATTACCTAAAAAAATTTAAAAAACTCAAAAAACTAATTTTTAACTCTGATTTTCAAGGTTGAGGTCACGACTGTAGAACGTTTTCATGCGGATAAAGATTCGAGATTGCTCAATGTGGCATTTAATTTCAACAGAAGGATCCCATCTTTAATTAAATTGCAATCCAAATATGCAACACTTGTATCTTCTCTTATTCTCAAAAAATTTCATGTTAAGAACGTGCAGTGAGCAATAATTTTTCTTTGTTTGCCAGTCCCAATATGCAAGCACTGCACTGGTCTGAAACGCTTTTTATTTGTAAATATGCTAAATTAAGCCGAACTGTACCCTCTTGCGATTTCTGTATTTTTTCATCTTAATTTGTATTTTAATTGAATAAACAATTTAGCCGAATTTCGTCTGGTTTTCGGATAGGTTTGGTGAGATGAAAGAAAAATATCACACAATTTTATTTCAAAACGTATTCACTAGAACACGCGAAACTGCAATGCAGACGATATTTACTTTGAATTTAACACTGAAATATCTTTTTATTTTCTACCCCTTTCGACATTGGCAGTTGGTTCAAGTTTGCAGGGTTGATAGTTTAATCAAAAAGTAAGTATCAATAAAATAAATGTAACGAAATCGATTTGCAAACACTGAGGTCTGAAAATTCACCATCTCTCGGTGAATCACTGCTTGTGATTGGCTTACGGACGATTACCTTTACGTTCCTCGAAGAAGAGAGGTACGTACCGTCAGAGAAAGCTTCGGTAAGCTTCTCTTGCAGCACCAAAGAGGATAGAGTGCACTTCACTACGTGTGGTTGGTAATAAGAGTAAACTTTACTGCGGTGTTGCAGAAAAAATATAACCCTATTTTAGAAAAAATAAAACCGAATTAAAAATGAATTTTCTTTGATATATTAACTCTGTCGTACAGAACAAAAGCGTACAAATAACGTGAATAAAAATAAAATTAAGATATTTTTCCAAAATAAGCGTTAAATTTTATAGAATAGATTCAGAATAAAACCATAATAAATACCAACTAAAAATAAACAACATAAATAATATTATATTCGCACATTTTGGAAAACCCATTAAAAAGACTTACCTACACAATATATCGAGTAAGTTTATTCTTAGATAATAATTGAATATTTATATACCTAAAGCCGCCCTAATTGACATTAGTTTTGAGATTTCTTTGACTCATCTCGATGTTCGAATACTATGAATTTAAATGAAGTAATTAATATTTTGATCCACGAAGTTATATTTCGTATCCATGGTTTTATGGGTTCTAAATATAACTTAGAAATCCGCTAGTTGAGACAGATCTGATGGTTTTCACGAATTACGTAACGGAAACATTGGACGCGAAACATCGGATTGCTCATATAATGATTTCGCCAAGGCTATTATGATACAGTCAACCATGATTATTGGGAAGGCTGTATGAGATTGGTTTCTCGGACGGTATACTAAAATTAATGGCAAGCTGCCTCCAAAACAGAAACCAATTCGTCTCCTATAACCGATAATTTTTTTTTACTTAAATCTTATAAATTTAAAACCAGGTCAGTATTTGGTAACGATGTACAGCTATTTCATTAGAGTGATGAGGCGATCCAATAATATGACTGCTCTTTTGCGATGGTTGTGTGGGTGGTGGGTGGGTGTGGGGGTGGGGGTGTGGGTGCGGTGATAAGCCCCCGAGGGCTGCTGTGCCGGGTGAGGGTGGTCCCGCCGGTAATAACATGAGTGAAGGCCTTAGCTTCCCTAATTGGGTATTGAGCTAATGGCCTTTTTTGCAATTCTCTTAACTAAAACAGTGTAGCCTTTCTGACTCCAAATCATTTTAATCATTGTACTTATAAATAATATTATTACTATAATTTTAATCATTAAAATTAATTGGATATTGTAATTAAAATAATGGTATTTTCGAACATGCGCAAACTTTGTGATGTGGTTACATTTCTTTTTTTAATTAAAACATATTTTATAGTGGAATATGAGAATATTGGAGAATATACAGGAGTATTTGGAAAACATTAATAACCTCGCAAGGCTATATTCCTGCCTTGATTATGAGTCGAAAATGTTCAAGCGCCCATGACCTAATAATATCATTAGTTATGGAGTTATGCAATATCAAAGTTTACATTTTCTTTTAAAAATATTTATGATTTATTTTTTAGAAAACGTTGAACTATCATTACAGTAACTTATATCGATTACGAAAAATTCATTCGTTTCAATAAAAGTTAAATAAAATGATAAAAGCTCTGCAGAAATTCCAATTGGAATGTTTTCCAATTGTAATTCAAAGGTTTTTGTTATTTTATTTGACTCGTGTTAGAGACGATTATTTTTTTATATTTGATATAAGTTACTGTAATGATAGTACAACGTTTCACAAAAAATAAGTCAGAAATATTGAAAAAAATGCAAAATGATGTCCCATATCTCCATAACTATTGATATTAGGTCATGTTTATTTAACATTTTCGACTCATATTCAAAGAAGGAATATAGTGCTGCAAATTTTATTATGTTTTACATATAACCCTGTACATACTTATATGTTTTCAGAGATAGGGAGATGATATGGTGATGCAAAAAAATTTAATGTAGTCATCGAGGATTACCAATTAAGAATAAATTACTTACTAAATGAATTATAGATTTAAGTAGGAAACATAGCCAGTAAATTTATAGAAAATATGATTTTGGAAGGGATAAATACATAATAGAATTCAGTACATTTTAAGTTAGTAATCCTCGGTGACTGCACTCAAAATATTTATTTATTTTTAGATATTGCATATATATTGTAACGAAATGGCAAAATATATTAGATACAGAATCCCTTGTAATATGTCAATGATAACAATAGCATCGAAACCTCTAGAACCTTCCACATTCTGGAACATACTACCGCACTCTGGAATTAGCTACAACATTCTGTAAACGACTAAAACAGCCGAGAAGCGACAGGAAACTTCTCCCAAACACTAGAATAATCTAAGAAGTTCGATACAACCAGCGTTAGCAGGTATAAGTAGCGCGGATGTAGGCCGCTAGAGGGTAGTGTCGTGTTTTGACAGTTTGTTTGGTGCGAAGTCGGAAACGAGCCGCGAGGCGACGGCCAGGATGGAAGTCACGAGATAATCGAAGTGATAAATAAAGGTAAATTATCGAGCGCAGTACCTAAGTGGCCATAATAAATGGAAATAAATTAGTGCGACTTATACGTGCGAGAATTGAATATTCAACGTTACGATTATATTACTATAGAACATGTGTAAGTACAGGTTGTCTTTGTTGATTTGCGACACTCGAAATTTTGTTCTGAATATTGGTCACTATATTTTATTTATCATAAAAAGTGTTTTGTGTATTCACTTTATCTTCAAATTGTTTATAAAATATTTAAACTTTGCACTCTGTCACTCTAAGACCATCTATCAGGGGCGATTATGATCTCTTGATGGACATTTTGTTATATTTTTCTATTTAATTTTAAAATGGAACACAATGAGTTTTCATTTAATCGGTCAATTTTTATTTATTTAAGAAGAAGACAGGATGAGGTTAATCATTAAATATGATGTCGGGCCGAAGCTATGCTGGAATCCATCTGATAAAATTTTCGAAAAAACTTCGAAACGTAAGGCAGTTGGCTATATTTCAGGAATAACGTTCTGTATTCAGTTCAAAAATTTCTTGTGGTTCGTTAAGATAAGTTAGGTTTAGTAAGCTTAGGTTAGGTTAGGTTTATGTTTAAAAGATCCCAGTGGAAAGAATCGAATGGCATCAAATCAACCTCAGCATTTCTGAGAATCACAAGTCCAGGAAAATTTTGGTTTCCTTGCTCTACAGCGTGTGGCACCATCCTGTCAAAGTGACATTTCTTCGAGGTCCATATCGTCCAATTAATCTCACAAAATATTCGATATCAAGCCGCGATATCATATTCCATTTACAGTTACAGCTTGGTCAGACTCTTTCATAAAAAAATAACGGACTTATTACACCTCCAGTCTATAATCTGCATCAAGCAGTGACTATTTGTATTGGATTTTCGTGAATTTTCATTGTCTTAAATTCGACAATTCCGATGGTGTAGATAGGCCGCATTCAAAAGAATGTACGCAAAAAATATGTGTGTTGTTACGATCAAAAGAATGAACACAAAGTATGTTTTTCTAGTAAGTAAGTAACCTATTTTAAACTAAAAAATATATATTTATTTGGAATATCATATTGAGGCTTGTAATACGGGCTTGCCAGGTAACTTTTCCCCGCTTTCTTCTTACCGGATAAAGCTAGGGAATGGTCTTTTTATTGTGGTCGACCTATAGTCTTTGAATGGTGACTCATTAACTGAAATATGAATAGGTACCAAGAATTCCAGCAACTTTTCGAACAGTCTCAGCATAACTTTTGTCAAATTTGTAATTTGTTTTGACAATTAAACAAAACGTTGATCTTTTATTTCATTCATTTTAAACAAAGTCAATAACAGCAGATGACAAATACTAAACATAAGGGTCGCCAAATTAAATATAATAAAATGGTAAAATTAAATCCGGCATACACGGTTGGCCACCTTATACAAAATTTGTCGTAATCTTAAATGGTTATGGTTAACATAGCGAAAATTAAAATAATAATACATTGCATAAAATATTTTTCTGAATTAATAATAAGGGTTCGTATCCCACTTGTAATATATCTTTCTAATTTAATTGAAAAATATATCGTTTGATAATTCCTCTATTTAATTAAAATTAACATTAAACTTCTTTATATTATTTCTTAAAATATTGATATAACATATGATAGCGAAAATTAAAATAATAATACATTACATAAAATATTTTTCTGAATTAATAATAAGGGTTCGTATCCCACTTGTAATATATCTTTCTAATTTAATTGAAAAATATATCGTTTGATAATTCCTCTTTTTAATTAAAATTAACATTAAACTTCTTTATATTATTTCTTAAAATATTGATATAAGCATATTGTATCTTATAAAGATACATGGTAAAAACTACCCCATACACTCATAATGCCGAGACGACAGCCTGGGCAATGAGTACCTACAGTGAGTACGTAGATATATTCCATGACTACTTACAAGAGAATCATGTAGTTGGTTCTGAAAAAGTGATAGTTTCTATAGAAAGATTTATAAATGTTTTACTGTGTAATATATTTAGTTGATTTTAGTTGACTTTATCATTTTTCACAACATATAGCGTTTTATTCAGTTAATTTTTTGTGTATATTTTTTGTTAAATTGCTTATTACATTTCATTGTTACTTTAATGCCTTTGTAATTGTTATTTTGATTGCCTTCTTATATAATTTTGTAATACTCATTTTAATTTTAAGGATGTCTCTGTATTTACTAATTTAAATAGTACTGTATACCGTATGAACACAAATAACAACAGCAAATATAAGGAAAGAAGAAAATTTAACGAGCATTATAAATTGTAATATGAAAGTACTACTTAGGTTCATTCATGCATACAGAGTAAATGACTCATGAGAATATACGATATTCTTCGTATACTCTCTCTATATAAATATTTATGTAGAGAGTGTTTATGCATGAAGAGTCTAAATAAAACGAAATATAGCAGAGTCGGAAGTTTTGAGTGTGTGAAGAGGTAAATGTTATCTCATAAATATACTTTTATATGTAAATATATTTTTAGTAGCGCAAGAAATTAAATAAATATTAAAAATAAAATAATATTACATTTGAGTAAAAGGTGACATTGATTTTGTGGTTTAATTGCCAGAGTCAGTATTCATTAATTATAAAGATTATTAAAACGCTAATATCAATGAAACGAAACAAATTACTTATATAAAATGAAATTTTATCACTGTGTTACTGTGTGACCTAAATAATATGCTGTAGTTCTTCCAGTACAATTCACTGGTAATATGATGTTATGTTTTGAGTTTTTCATTTTCATCGCGCATTTTTTACCGGCACTGTAGCTTGTACTTACTGCGAAGCCAGGCTGCATTTGCATATTCATGCAGTGCTTCATAATCTGAACATGGCTTAATAAAATACGAAACATTTCAAAATTACGTATTACGTTTTATCATTCAACAGAAACGGAGACATTTTTTATTATTTAATTGTTATAAATCAAATTTATCATGCGAATGAGATAGGCTTCATTTGCATGGAAATCGCGCTTCAGCTTGGGGAGGAAATATTCAACTTTCACAATGCAACATGTAAGGTATGAGTACTATAATTTTTTTGTGTAGCGTCTTTTAACGAACATGGACGGTTATATATCTACCAGACAGATATACCTCTTTTTTCTTCCATGTTATCATACCAATAATATGAATTTCTCTCCCATCCCACGCATATGCTCAGATTATAATTATCTTTTGAATTCAATAGATATTTTTAATACTAAAAATGAAGAGTAAAGTCTATTGGTGAGGCAGATACAAGAAATTCGTCTCCCTTCCAGACCATGTGCATTATGTACATTACGAACTCTTTTATGTTTATGTTTAAGTTAAATTAAGAATAATCGGTTAAATGATACTGTAAAATTGTTTTATCTGTCTTTCATATCAAATTGACTTACATTTAATTATGTGTTATCTGTGTCATCCTTTAGTTGTGGGAGATATTTAGCTATTTTACTCCCTTTATATTAACTCGTAGCGTCTGGTTATTTGTTTGTTTGACGCGAAAACTTGGATCAATTTTTAACCCTTTTCCCGTGATCCAATCGAGCTGAATCTTTGCAAGCAGACTCGTGGCGACGATCAAAAAGATCTATCAAATTTTCGTTAAAAAAATAATTATAGTGTAATTTTGGATTTTTCAAATTTTTAATGTTTTTTTCATACAACTGAGTAAGTTGTGCGAAAAGACTCCAACGCGTCTGGTAGACAATTAACCTGATTATAGTAAAATTTTGGATTTTTGGAAATTTTTTATTACTCCCTTTCGTAGTCTCGCCCGACCGAAGCCCAACGCGTAGGTTAAGCGCCAAACCAGTTTCCACTAGTAAATGAGAAAGGGAGTATAATAAAAACTTGGTTTTCATGGGTTAGTTTTTTTCTGTATTTTGTCCTACCAAGAAATTATGTCTCCCTGTTGTATGACCGAATTAAAAAAATAAATAAAATATCGACGACTTTGATACTACAGGATGAAATTTCTGCTTTCTGTCTCGGGTTTGTAATGACAATGATTTATGAATTCCTTATACTCCACGTTCCCCTCAATCAACATATCACACTTATTAAAAACTAATTAATGACTGCTTTCCAAAGGTGTCATATAAAATTGAAAAAGTTGTAAATGTAAGTAAATTTATAAATTACACCGGCATAAAATAAGACACATCTATTTTTGAGTATTAAGTTAGTAACCACAGAATAGGCGGACTGTCGTAAATCTAAGTCTTGTCTATTTTTTATTGTTATTTTTTTATTTCAGAATACGGCTGAATATATATATATATATATATATACAGGGTTATTTGTAAAACATTAATAACCTCGCAGGACTATATTCCTGCCTTGATTATGAGTCGAAAATGTTCAAGATATTATGACCTAATATGAATAGTTCAGGAGATATGCGACATCAAAGTTTGCATTTTTTTTTTCAATATTTATGACTTATTTTTTGTAAAACGTTGGACTATCGTTACAGTAACTTATATCGAATATGAAAAATTTATTCCCTTTAACACAAGTCAAATAAAAAAATAAAATCCTTCGAATTCCAATTGGAAAACATTCCAATTGGATTTTTTTCAGGGTTTTTATCATTTTATTTAACTTGTATTGAAACGAATTAATTTTTCGTAATCGATATAAGTTACTGTAATGATAGTCCAACGTTTTGCAAAAAATAAGTCAGAAATGTTGAAAAAAAATGCAAACTTTAATGTCTAATGTCTAATATTAGGTCATAATAGCTTGAACATTTTCGACTCATAATCAAGGCAGGAATATAGCCTTGCGAGGTTATTAATGTTTTACAAATAACCCTGTATATATATTTATATGTTAATATATATGTATTGATTGATTTATAAATCATCAATTATATTGTGTTATTATTAACATTATACTTGTGAGACCGATCACATATCTACACACAAAAATAATCGGTTGAACAATATTCCGTTCTCGGGACAATCTCCCTTCAATTGCCGAGTGCTCGTCTTGGAAATTTTAATCAAAATAAATATTCCCATTCAATTTGTACACCATCATTCAATTTTCCTACCGCGATATCGTTTGGGAAGAAATCAATGTTCTTCCGCGCCGGATTCGCAGCGTCATACGAAATTTCAATTTTCCACCTCGGCGTGTGATAGTCGGGACTTAGGGATGGAAATATCTGGCGAGGGAACAGGGAGCTTTCCTCACACATGCGGGATTATTGACTTCCCTTAGACGATAGACTTGTTAGGACCCTATATGTCTCATCATATTTTATAGATGGTGCGAGTATGTTTTCCCATGAAAAATGTTTCTCAACTAGTATTTGATTTTCTTTTATAATATTCAAACACAGTTAACTCTCGTTTTTACGAACCTAGATTTAAAAGACTTGATAAAACATGCATATGCCATATGCATAACATGAATAAATGAACATAATAAGTTAATTTCAAAACGCTTTTAAACATTTGTTTATTGTTATGTTAGGTTATTTTTTTGCCGTTAATTTTTAAAATATTTTTCATAAAACACTAGATATTTTATCTTAGTTACCATCACGCTGTTTCTTCCTTGGAGTAGTCAGAGCAGATAGAGTGCCACACTTTGACACCCAACTCTCACCTCATCCACATTCATACATCTTCGCAAACAAGCTCGACGGTCGTTGAGGCTTCTTACGGGATTATCTTTCAGTATCTGGTTAATCTGGTCGTGCCACGTCTTCCGCGTTCGACCCATCTTTCTGGCGCCGTCTACACGTGCGTTATATATCTTTCTTATCATTTTTTCCACATTCATTTGCTCAACATGCTCAAACCATCTGAGTGACCCTTTTTTAATTCTATAAATTCTGCTAAGTTTAGCTTTACATTCATTTCTAATATCTTTATTTTTTACTCTATCGTTATTTTATTGATATAAATAAATACTTCACATCCATAAGTATAGTCTAAGTCTCATCATCATCATTACTCTTGGCTCTACAACCCCTGGTGGGTCTTGGCCTCCTCTAGAATATTCCTCCACTCATCTCGGTTTCGTGCCAGCTCTCTCCAGTTCAGAAGCTCCAAGGCAGATATATCTTTGAGTACGATGTCGTTCCATCAATAAAAACTGGAAAATTAACGAATATGTCATTTTTTGACGTACGCTTTCGAAAAATCTATTTTATTACATAACAGGTTTTCAGCTTTAACGTACATCATCTCACCCGAATTAGTTCGATATATCAAAGATTTACTATACCTACATATGTACATACATAGCAAAATATATCATTCTCTGTGTAACAATGTTCATCACTAACGCTACATGGCACTTTCCTCATAGTCTTAACTCCACAACCAGAATATTTGGCAACTGGTGTAAAATGGTTTGATGTTTGGTGGCGCCACATTATTTGTAGAACATAAATATTCTTTGATTACGCGATAATTTTATTTTTCCTGTAAGTTAAATTTTAATAGACGTTTTGTTGAAAACTGAAGAGAATTAAGTTGAATTTCAGAAATAAGAGGTCTTTTGGACTAAAACGTAAAATTCATACTGTAGGTAATTTGTTAATATTTTAGATGGTTTTCGAAATAATTTTATTTTTATATTTTGGGTCTATTGGGACAGCGAACCGCATCCCGTTAGGCCCTCAGCAAGTCGTAAGACGATTTGATTGATCAGCTGCGACCTTTGGTCTTGCAGGATCCTTAAACGTGATGAAGGTAAGCAATGGATCAGAAGAAAGTCCATTTAAAAATTGCACGGGACATGCTGGATAGCGCAAACCGTGATTACTGGTGAAGAGTCGCGCGTTTATGAAGATCATCGGATTGAGTCAAGTTGGCAACAGCAAGCACAGCTTTCGCCTAGTTTTTCGGGCTCCCTACTTTCTCGACATGGCTCCGTGCGATTTTTGGCTGTTCCCCAGGTTAAGAATGCCGCAGAAAGGGAATGAATTTGGATCAGAAGAATAAATTACGTGAATGCGACGGTCCAGCTGAACCATTTAAAAATGCGTTTCAGATGTGTTTCCAACATTAGCTGGGCTGCTGGTAAAAGTATGTACATTAAAAAGACAACACATTTGAAGGCGATTACCTTCACTATAGATATTACGTTCGAATAAACGTGTTTCTGTTCTATATATTTTTATTTAAAAAATCTTTATTTTCTACCCAAATCGTAATGTATTTAGATGAATAGAACTGCATTCAAAA
This sequence comes from Agrypnia vestita, assembly GCA_016648135.1. NCBI lineage: Eukaryota > Metazoa > Arthropoda > Insecta > Trichoptera > Phryganeidae > Agrypnia > Agrypnia vestita. The sequence continues at coordinate 134,439 of JADDOH010024822.1, forward strand.
TATTTTAAATTTTTTTTGGATATTGGTGTCTTTACATTTTTTTTTATACCCCACATATTATGTCTCTAATGTAGTCCCCTCAAATATATGAAAGAATATTATATAATATAATAATATATAAAGAGGAAAGATTTGATTGTGTCTTTGAATTGAATAGGCTCCGAAACTACTGGACCGATTTGAAAAATTCTTTCACATTCAGAATTCTACATTATCCCTGATGAACATAGGCTATAGAATATTTTCAAAAATGTTAGGGATCCGTATGAAAACTTCGATAATGTAACCCAACGTGTGAAAAAATTACGAAAAAATAACCTTGTTTTGCGTACGCTGCGGAAATTATTGCCAATAGAGCAAAGTAATGTACTACAGTTTTATAGAGGACATTAATGTCTAAAAAAATTCTGCGATATCATATATCTAAGTATTACAGTTATGTTACAATAATTTATGTTAACATTAGATGGAAACATTGTTTTTTAGAGAACAGCGGACTCTTTGTTTTCCCTCACAAACTTAATTTTTACTTAATCGCCGGGTACGACCATCTAGTATGAAAGATTCCAGATTTGGAGCATATGTACACCATCCTCACATTATGTATACACACATACATAATGTGTGGATGGATGGATCACTTAAGCCAGCTCATACAGGTTGTAGTCCTGGGTCATCCTACAAAAAGCATTTCCATACACTATTCTCATACAAATAGATTCGTCTCTGTAAAAGTTCGATAATTTATCTTAATTAAAGAAAATGTATTTTCAATTTGTTCGCGTCTGATTATCTCTCGAGTAATTTTTGTCGGACGAACAAATGTCATTAGTTGAGTAATAATGTCGGAGGCTGCGCGATATTGGGTTTCGATTAAGCAATTAAAGCAACATAGGAAGCTGGCAGCGCCAGCCACCCCTTGCAAACACAATCCTTTGATCTCGCCCAGGGGCGGGGGAGGTATTGTTTTATATGTGTGGGCCAGGAATATAACCTTTTGAACTTGGTGTCTGTGGTGTGAGCCGAACGTACGTTCTACAAAATCCAGCGACCGGTTTGATGCTCTTAGTTTGAGGAAACTTTACCTCTCGCAGATTAAGCCGATACAAGGACCGAAAGTTTAACCCCTCCCCGTCAGCCGTCACAATAGGAAGAGTGTTGAGTATTGTTGTATTTGATTAATTAATCGAAATATTAAAAGCAAATTAATTAATCAATTAGAAAGACATAAAGAAAAATCTAATCCACGAAACTACTACCGGGATTCGAACCCGAGTCACCTCCTTTCCGGGGCCGGTGCTTTGACCACTAAGCTATAGGAGCCTTGTAGATTGCAAAGTAAAGTGGACTGCTCTATGAACAAAAAAAAAAATTAATCAATTAATAAAAATGAGAATTACATGTAAACGATATATTCACGGAAATCTACAAGGCTCCTATAGCTTAGTGGTCAGAGCAGCAGCCCCGGAAAGGAGGTGAAACTATATTTGTATCATAGCTTGTGCTAAACATTTGTTTTCTTGATTCAATTCCTGTGCTTTCATTAAAAATAAGTTTGAAATTACTTTACTTATACTTCATATATATTTTATCAATAAATTAGTACCCAATTTTAGTACCTATTTTAGACTAGAAAATCCCAAAAGTTTCGAAACCATATTTATATTCAAACAAATAGTATTCGTTGTTTATGAAGGTTCAATAATATGCTCTATAAAACTCCACGGATAACGATCCAGAAGAAATAAAATAAAATAAAATTGTATTATACATTTATTAGTATACTAGATGGATTTCTTTATTTGATATGTGAATATTAATCACGTAATGTAATGGAACCTACTCTTTTTATATTTATTATGTTTCCGTGAAGAATTCGGTTTATTAGCTGTCAAAAATATAAAATAACCACGGAACAAATTCAGATTAGTGCCGAGAGCAAAAACGAAATTCTTTAAATGCTTGTGCGTCATTACCTCCGAAGCAATACGGGTACAAGCTATTTTGGCAAATAAAATGCGTACACTTGTGTGATGTTCTGTCAATTCTGTCTTCTGGGATTGGAAGTTGTGGATGAAGGTTATGGGCATATGAATACGCTGCCCAAACCAGTCTACAGATCAATCTCCGCGGATTTCTTCCCGAACCTCAAGCATACTGTAGTATTACGTATATTTAAGTTAGTCTTGTGTACCTATTCTGCAATAAACTTGTAAGTAGACATCCTCTTTCATTTATTAATTATCTATCCCGTTATTAGCTAGAAGCATCTCTACACTTACAGGTTGCTAAAACAGTGGGTGTGTGTCCTATGACTATACCATACATCCACAAGGTCATTCGCTCGGACAGGCGTTCATCTAAATACATTTCCATGAAACGAGCTTACGGTTCATTTGGTGACGTTACTGCTGGTCTTCAGACTATCTCAGGTCAAATTTCAGTCAAAATTAACGCACTATATACGTTCTATAGACGTTTCAAGCAATTGAATTGCAGAAATTGCCACGAAAATGAAAATTAAACGAGGACAATGACCAACCCATCGATAAACCCAATATCATCGGAAAATACGTGGTATCGTTGTGGAATGAATGTGTGCGAGTTTGATAAGCGTGTAGTCAACTCAACTGAATAATCCTATACTGCATGAAAAATAGCAGATGAATAACTGCGAAATGTTTCATGTACGATTTTCGCACTGATAAAATTAAAAAAATCATTCTGTTCATCTGCGATGCCTGCACGCGTGTATGTCATAAAACTGCCAGTAAAACTGCGAATAAAAATCCAGAACTGTAGGCATTGTCATTTCTGTAATGTCATTGACAATAAAATTGACATAATGCGGGCTTATGGGCCTGGTCATTTTTAGACCGATGTATGTTGTAACTTTTGAAAATTTTAAGCGACTGTTTCTAGGTCATGTTTAGGAAGGATTATTGAATGAAAAAATCAAAAAAAAAGTTTGTGAGAATGAGAATTAATTAACTGCAATTCGCAGAACTTTTTGCGTCGATTGGTGATTGTGGACGAAACATATATTCACCAGAGTTGAAGCGTCAAAACAGTGGATAACTAGTGTACCGAAGAAGACGAACATCATATCAGCTGGGAAAAGTAAGGGTCACTAATTTTGGGTTTCTCGGAGAAGCATCCTGGTCGACTACTTAGAGAAGGGAAATACGATAACAAGATACCATATTATTGGTTATTGGTAGAACGACCAAGATTGGCACACCAAAATATCGCACCGTCAAAAGAGCATTTTATTGTCGCTGTCAATGCGTATTTTGCAGTCTTTCACAGAAGCTGCTTGTTCGATGGAATTAAAACATGGAAAACTCACTGGACTATGTACATAGACTTTAATGATAATGCTGAGAAACAAAATCGATTTTTTCAAAAAAAAGGTGAAATAGCTTTTTTACCATACTTTTCAATCTAATCTAGTATAAATAAAAAAAACTTACCCATAAAAACCAAGTTTTTATTATACTCCCTTTCTCATTTAAACAAGTCTCGTGCCTACTGCACGCGTCGGGGTCACGACTCATTTGTAATGATTCCAATTTGAATAAACCAGTAAATTTCGAAAAATCCAAAATTATACTATAAATATTAGAAAATTTTAAACGAAAATTTGTTAGATCATTTTTATTATCGCCACAAGTCTGCCTGCAAAGTTTCAACTCGATTGGATGACGGAAAAAGGGTTAAAAATCGATCCAAAGTTTTTCTGGCAGACAACAAACCGCAGACGCTACGAGTTAAAAGAAAGGTACATTTTGACGATATGATCAATAATTTTTCCACTACATGACTACACCATCACATCCAGGCTTCTATCATCTTTTCTGTGATGAGTAAACTTAAAACTTCTGATACTCATTTTTTTTCCGTTCGTGGGATTTCTTCACTGTCCCGCAATCGGAAGAAATGACTCCGAAGATCGTGCGGCCATCTTGTATTTATTTACCATCTTGTATCTAAATCTTTATTTTTGATTGGCATTTTTGGTCCACAAAGAGCATCCTAGCTAATGAAAACTACTTTTGCAGTCGGCTTTAAATGAAACTTTAATTTTTTTAAATAATATGACGTGGCATGGTTAGGAAGAGGACAAATGAAAACACTGGAAAATAATTAGCTATTTATTAATTATTAACTCAATGTACGAAATTACTTATCATGTATTAAACCTAACGCTATTCTTTAATCTAGACTATTTCGCAATATCTTACTTCGTCTATGAACACTTTATTATCGCTCGTAGAAAATTCGATTCTCGCAGATAGAAGTAGCACTAGTTTATTTCGCCACTAAAGTACTCCGCTCGATTATTTCGCTTTATTTACCGCTTCGATTATCTCACGACTGGCCACCTTCGCATCGAACGACGTGTCGAAACACAACAACTCACTGCGCTGCGGCGGAGTTCCTTATTTATATAAAAATGCTGGTATTTTCGAACTTTTTAGATTATTATAGTATTAAGGAGGAGGTTCTCGTTGCTAGGTTGTTCTAGTCGTTTGTAGGTATTTGTAGACTTTGCCGAAGGTTGTAGACAATAGTATTGATCCTACGATAGTGTTGTGATAGTGTTGTATTGATCCTACGATAGTTGAGCAATAATAATAATAATATATATTAGTATTTATGTGTGGTATATCATGCATATTGTACGCTTGAAAATTTACATTAAAAAATACGATTAATTCACCGTGTACACAAACCATTTATTACTATACTTTATTTTGTTATGTTCATCTTCGTCTAGAGTTAGCAAATTGTTTGTCAACAAAAGGTTCTTAACCTGATACCCTCTCCTGTATCGACTTGAAAAGGCTGATCAATTCCTAGAAGCATCAACCCCACAACTGATTGTTATGTTCGATAACCGGATAACTTGTAACATATAAGGGTTAAAATGGGTAACTGTAGCTTCTCTACTGCGACTCATTCTGTATCTATGGAACGAGACATGCTAAGATAATTTTTGGAGATTTGATTGAGATAAGTCTCAATAATGCTTACAAGTGTTGAGTATTTCCGTAGTACTTCAAAAATCATTAGTGTTGGATATAATTATTATCAAAAACAATCATATAAAGCCTCAGAATTCTGTTCCTTTTCTTATATTATCAAATATGTAGCTGTACTTCTGTATGTATTAAAATTAATATTTGATCAAAAAGTCATTATATCAGAACAGAATTGTAGTTAAAAATCATTTGAAATGGTATTAAAAATTATGAAATATTCAAAATTTCCATTAAATATTGTTCTCTTTTTATTTTACGCAAATAATTTATGAGCTGATTTTTCTATACATAAATTGTTTATTGAGAAAACTATTAGAAAAAGAAAATCTTAATAAAATGGTTAAAAGTAGAATCAAAACATGTGATTTATTTCCATACAAGTGTATAGATTTTGATTTCATGATAACATCAACTTAAAATTTGTTAAAGCAGACAAAAATCAGACTCGATACGTGAGCACAAAAATTACCTTAAACCATCAATCCTATTCATTCTGCACAATTAGACAAATGCATTAATTTTACAATATTTCCATTTTAACTGTTGTTGGTGTAATTCTTATTCACCCATCTGACATACCGAACATTAATGGTCAATGGAGAAAAATTAGGAATTTGATGTACCTACAATAAGCGCATTAGTGTGTGTAAAGAGAAACTACAAATGTCTAGAGTTGTCTCAAAAAATCTCATCTGCATCTCAAAGATTATCTCGGATCGAGACAGGTCATTAGTTACGACGCTTATATCTTAAAATTTGGTTCTTCCTGGTGATTTCTGGTAATTCAATGAAGTTTTATAATATATATGAAGTCCTCAATATACCGTGATAGAAAATATATCCATAGGCATTCATGCTCTGAAATCGTGAAACCGTAAAAATATTATGTTTTTCAATAATGGATACATACTATACATTTGGAGCATTAGAAGTGAAAACGAGATAAATATTACAAATGTCTTACAATATACAATATTTAAAATATATCCATAGGCGTTCATGCTCTGATAAAGGATAGGTAACTCCTTTTTACAATATAAATTATATAAAATATATCTATAGGCATTTATCTGCCATTACAAAAATTATATTAAAATTCAAAACGCATATTTACCAAAAATTTTGAGCATTGTTAGTGAAAAAGGGATAAATATTACAAAGAAAAACTTCATTCTTACAATAAATTGCATTTATCATATCCTATTTCTATTTTTAAAGTTATTGAAATGCGACAAGGGAAAGTTGCATTTCAGCGACGACAGAAGAGCTCCATGGGAATGAACATGACGCGGCCATTTTTTGTTTTTTATATTTCCAGTAAAATAATAGGTTAATATAAACCTCAATAAATGCCAATAAAAAAAGCATTTCTACCTAAATTTGAGGCTCCCAGGGTGGCTTTACCCCTTAAATTATATTTATATGCATCACCCCAATATTCCATATTGAAAAATTATAGTTTTATTAGTGGGGTAAAAATTGCATAGGGAGTATTACGAGTCAGATTAATTTCGCTGATCAAACAAACGGTAAAATATGAATTTTATATTTCACATATTTACGAAAACATTACAATTTTGTCGACCGGCGTGATACGAAGCCAAGAAAGGGTTGAGACATTTGAAATATTTTCAGAACTACCTGCTTATTAATTACGGGGAAGTTTCTCGAGTCTCGCGGAATTCAGGTAAAACTTAAATTGAGATTTGTAATAGCAGATAAGACTTTCATTGATAAATCGGCCGCGAGCGATCTTACCGAATATAATTGCTATATTGTAACACAAGTAGGTCGGCAGATCTAAAGACGATCGCTTCCATTCAAATTTATATAACGTAATTAATTAGAATCATGTGAATGAGCAAAACTTGGTGTACGTAATAATTGAAATGTATTATAGAGATAAAGTAAGCTTAGTTCTGCGAGGCTGTGGGGATGCCGGGGTTTTCAAATTACTCTCACGGGAGCAACTTCAATTTGGATATATCTCATTTTGATTAAATGTATTTTGTGATAAAGTCTATTGATACTTTTGCATATATATAAATCATACGCGCTACGTGATTGTTTATCATTTCGCCAATTCGATTTAAAAATTTTGAAAACTGATGAAAATATGCAAGAAAAACCGATTTTCACTCGAATGGGAGTGGAAAAGAGAGAAGAAGAAGAAAAAATTAAAAGTACAAATTTTTGCGCAAAAATTAATTATCTTTCATATTTTTTTAACAAAATATTTTTATCCTACACACTTGCATCGAAAAATGCAAAAATGCGCGCGAAAAGGGTGAAAAAAACTGAAAAAAATGTGTGTGTGTATGATATATAAGTGCCATTGATAACATATACTTTTGATGTGTAACATCTTTTCTCTCGCTTTGCTGCAATCTGTGGGAGTGATTTCGTGAAAATGGAAACAAGAAGCCGGGGATGCGCGCTCTACTTTATTTGACCAATGAGCGCGCGCCGTGATAAAATTTGCCGTCAGATGGTGCCAACCATTGCCAACCCATTTTCCGAGAGGTCGGTATTGTATTAATAAATGTATAATGTAAGTTTGTAAAATTAAAGAAAAAACCTTCTTGTGTTGCTCTATTAATAAATAATATTAGGTCCTTACAAATGAAATTGGCGTTTTGCCGTACTGGCAAATTTGATCTCAAATATCTTCTCTTTGGTTAGGAATTCCAAATCCAAATTTATACAACTATTTACTCATATATTTGTGTTTTGAAAATTATAATTCATTTGTTTTTTCCTCAATTGTTTTTTTCTTTGCGTCACTCAGTTTACAAAATTAAAAACTTGAAATATCGCGTTATTTACGAGTACGAGTTCCACCGTGGCACCAGTGCTACAGAAACGGCTCGAAGGATTAATGATGTGTATGGCGACGGTGCCGCAAAAGAAAACACAGTGCGTTTTTGGTTCCAACGTTTTCGTTCTGGAAATTTCGACCTGCAGAACAAGCCCCGTGGACGGCCGGAGACCAAAGTTGATAATGAAGAATTGAAGGCTATTGTGGAAGCGGATCCATCGCAAACCACATCCGAGTTAGCTGCAGGCTGCGGTGTTAGTGATAAAACTGTTTTAATCCACTTGAAGCAAATTGGTAAGGTGAAAAAGCTTGAAAGGTGGGTACCTCACGAATTGAGTGAAGCAAATCAACAAACGCGCGTTGACTGCTGCGTTGCATTACTCAACCGGCACAATAATGAAGGGATTTTAAATCGAATCATTACCTGTGATGAAAAGTGGATCCTGTACGATAATCGGAAGCGCTCATCGCAATGGCTGAACCCTGCCGAACCAGCCAAACCATGCCCCAAGCGAAAATTGACTCCAAAAAAGTTACTTGTGAGCGTTTGGTGGACTAGTGCTGGTGTCGTTCACTAAAGCTTTCTTAAATCTGGCCAGATGATTACGGCAGATGTCTATTGTCAGCAACTGCAAACCATGATGGAAAAGCTAGCTACTAAACAACCGAGGTTGGTTAATCGCTCTAGCCCACTGCTGCTTCATGATAACGCTAGACCACATACTGCACAACAGACGGCTACCAAATTAGAGGAGCTTCAATTGGAATATCTAGGACATCCACCGTACTCTCCGGACCTTGCCCCAACAGATTACCATTTTTTTCGAAATTTGGATAACTTCTTGCAAAGGAAAAAATTCAACTCCGATGGGGCAGTCCAAACCGCCTTCAAAGATTTTATTGATTCCCGTCCGAATGGTTTTTTTAGTAAAGGGATCGATGAACTACCTATGAGATGGCAAAAGTGCATAGATAGCAATGGTACATACTTTGATTAAATAAATATATTATAATAAAAAAAATCGGCTTTATGTTCCTCCCATACTAAACGCCAATTTCATATGTAAGGACCTAATAATAGACGACATTAAAAGTTTAATCTTTAATATGTCAAATATTTATTTAATAACTTTATCACAGCTGTCATGACAACATAGTAAACTGTTTTATCGACATCGCCGAAATTCTTTAATGACAGCTCACTGTGCGGCTAAATTTAATATTCAAAAATGCACATACATTTTTAGTATGCACTTTTTTTCATATAATATAATTCACAGCTGAAAATTTGTATCAAATATAGAGTGTAAACATAATTCTTTTTGAAACTTCTACAAAGTTTAAACGTTTATTAATGAAAATGCGTGTTACAGACTGATAGGTTTTAAAATAAATAATTAAAAATAAAAAGTCTGTCATTCGTCAATTTTTTATATTTTCGATTAAAATAATATTGTAGATATTGAGCTTTGGTAGTATTTCCAAATGTTTTCATTGAATTCAAAAAGTCGAAAACAATTAGAAGAAATAAACATGGTTACATTGAATTGACTTATAAACACGACAATGTAATTATATCCGTTTACCTCTTCAGCATAGCGACAGCATGGGATATTGCTTCATTAGTATATGACAATTAGTATACATTTGAAATATTGTATTTATCCGCCTAAAATACAATCCGTTTGCCAAGGAAATGGTCCTCTGTAATCAAGAAACAAAAAGCGTTTTGATCATTGGAACTTCATATATTTAGTGTTCACACAATTTAGTGTTAACACAAGTAGTATCCGGTTTTATTTTAATTTTAAAATGCGCACCAAACGTAAAACAAATATTGTGTCAAAGTTATACTTCATTCAAAAGGAAATTTTCTATTCTATAATATATATAATTATGTAAAGTAGATAAAAGTGAGCTTTTTCGACATCTATTTTTTCGAATCAAGACCTGATGGTTTTTATCGTAGAGGCATCAAAACTTGTAGTTGGCAAGAAGTTTGTAAATAATAAAGGAGAATAAGTTGTTTCTCATTTTAATTTGTAATTTCTTTTATTGTGTCCATTTTTCTTCATTATTTCGAAACAATCAACTTATATGTACATCCAATGTTAAATAAATTTAAAATAAAATTATCTAAATTAGTGTTTAAATGATATTGTTTTCTATGATATATATATAATATATATAATATATATATATATTTAATACGAAATAAATAAATGAAATAAAGAGAAATACACAAATATCAAATAATAAAACTGAAAAATTAAATGCTGGAACCTGAATTCGAACCGCGGACCTCTGTGTTTCGCGCACAGCGTGTTACCAATTTCACTATCCCAGCGACTTAACAAGTCGTCAATATTTGATAGTTATATGTTTCTCTTTGAATTATTAATTCACTTATTTATATATTTTTACTTAATTACTTTTTATACACTTTTCACACAAACGATCAAAATAAATTCATAAATATAGAAATATTACTTTTGGATTACGTTTATTTGGAAATTTACGACTGAATGTTGAAACAGACTTGATATTTTAAAAAAAGTACGCAAAGGAAGCAAGGGACTTGGTTCAGAAATAAAGTTGAAAAAAGTTTGTTTTAATTTCCAATTAACAAAAATGGGAATTTTGAAACAGAGGGGACAAACAAATTCCAATAGGGGGTGAGCGGAGGGAGGGTGGTATCACCTAATCCAATCATTTATTCAGAGTCGACTGGCAAATCTCGACTTCGTTAAAACGGTTCAAAACTTTCCCAATTATTTTCGTTATATGGTCTAAAAGTTTTTTTTAATGAACACACGTGGATGGAATACGAAAAAATGGGATTTGTCATAATATTACGTGACGGCATTGCGCGCTGTCAACACACTTTTTTTTAAATGTTATCAAAATTTTATTTCACGATATGTTCATTAAAGTTCAGTTAAAAAAATAAGAAGAATCAAAAAAACTTTTGTTTAAATTCCTATTATAAATTATAATTCTTGGCGTTCTATCTTTTCGAGGCACTTTATGAGTCATACGAATATAGTAAATGTGTGACTGGATTTCACCATTATAAACAACGATTAATTTATTTATATGATTTTATGATATAATTACTTATAATGTCGATTGTTTTCGAAAAATAAGAAAAATAGTGTTTAAAGCTTTCTAATAAATCATTAAGACAAAGTAAACAAATCGACTCACTCTGGTATCTATAACCAAAAATAAAATGACTCATTTTATATAGGAGAAAAAGTCGTAATTTTAATACTAGGATTAAGGAATATACAATAATTTTTCTGAATTTGCGTATCAAATTATTTGAAATAATGATTATTTTAATAAAAAATGCAGTTGTCGATATCCTCCATGTTGATAATAAAAGAAAGCAATTAGATAACTTGGAGGTCCTAGAAATAAGGAAGACTATTAATAAAAATAAATCTATTATTAATAACCAGAAGAATCTGACATACAGTCCTACCTTAAATATGTTCCCATTCACCTTACCGTCTGTCTCACTCTCCCATCCCATTTATTACTCTCCTCCCCAACCACCCACATACTTTAACACCTGACCCTAATTTTATATTAATTTAATTGAGGTGATATATACTGAGATGTTAATAATACATAAATTTAATACAAGCAATGGTTATGTCAAATCCCCAATTAAAGAAAAAACATTTAAATTAAAATATTCTTCAAAAACAGATATAATTAAAATCACCCGAAATACACAATAAAATTAAATAATTTCATACGACAAGAACAAGTCGATAAAAAGTATAATTAACCATATGTTGTAATGTTTACTGTTATGTAGTTTACCCTAAAGAACGAACAATGGTTCCAAAACCGGTTTATATTATCAAAAATATAGTGGTTTAAATGGATTTTAATGTTCAATTTAATAAGAAAAATAACTTATCAAACAAGTTATATATTTTTCAATAGGCGTGGAATCCCTTGTTACACAGATAGAATTTAAAATGCAATTATTTATCAAACGCTTGGTAGAGCCTTTCTAAAAAATTTCAGAACTAATTTTTCAGCCTTGCTACGACATAATTGAAATGCACTTCTAATATTTACAGTAAAAACATAATAATCTTTATTTAATTTATTTTTATCGTAACCCATCGAAGTTATTTATTAAAACCTGTCGGTTTCTAAAACTAATCCTTAAAATAAAAAAGTTATTTAATGTTTCTCATTTAAAAAAATAAAAAATTGTTGTATCTATAGAATCTTGTAAATAAAATTATGCTAAAAAAGTTAGGAAAATGAAGATGCTTAAATTTAGCTGGTTATTTTTTATATTGAATTATTTTTACACCCTGAACTCATTTCTGTCGACCTTAATTATCCTAAGTAAGACAAACATTATTTATACGTAAATTATGAAAATCCATATTTTTCTCAAAACTTTGATAATTTTCCATTAAATGATTCGAGAATACAGAAAATTAAAATTGTTATCACCTTTAAAGTAAATTTCTGTATTAGGTGAAAGTTGTGAGAAATCGTTCACATGAAAAATAATTTACGAAATACCAATTGAAAAATTGTAAAAACTGGCGCTATGTAAAAAGGTATCAACTTGGATAAACGCGAAACGGTTACGTGAAGGCTTCACAAAGATGTGGCGGTGGCTTGATAGCACTGCGAAGATGTAGATATCGGGCAGATGGCTGCTGCGATGGTTGCGGGTTGGCTCGGACTTCACACAACTTGGCACTGTGCTATCCCAGACGCTAGTGATCTGGACCAGACACGGAGACGCGGGAGATAACTCTGCTACCAGGGTGACGAGGCCCGCCGGGAGTGCCTCCCAGACAGATAAGCCTGCATGAAGGTCTCGCAGGATTAACGGCTCAGAGAGTCTGTCCAGGGCGGCTATTATCAGATCAGAAAACCTTTTCAATTACAATCGCTTATTTGAAACCCTTGCGGTTCGTCTATTTTTTGTGAACATCAGGTAAGTTGTTAAATTGGTAGAATTTCAAATATTGAAAAAAAATTCGCTCACTCAAAATGTTAACATTTTTATTAAAATCATTTTATTAAATTATTAGATATTACTAATAAACAAATTAAGTAGAAAAAATAATAATCTACCACTATTAATAAAAGACAAAGACCAAACCAATGAGCCTGTTATTAAAAAAAGATGCATATTAGGAATAGGACAGAAAAGTGCATCTTAAAATGCTCTTATACTGTATAAAAAAATCTCAAAAGCAACCAAAAACCAGCAAAAAAAAAATACTTTCACGAGATGGTAAAAGCGAGAGGAACTGCACATGGTTGAAGTCTTAGAATTAATGAACATTTAAGAATAAACTGAAAACTAGTGGAAATCGCGACAATGTTCGGAAGGCTTCTGGAAATCCAGAATCCTATATATTACGCGAGTGTGAGTTGTGCGAGTGCGAAAGACAGAGCTGCTATTTTTGACAGCGAGCTGATACCATAAAAAGTGAAACCAGCGGGCGAGCAATAAAGTGTTCTACAAGTGGCGAATATTCTACAAGACGAATATAAAGCGTTACACAGACTAGTGCGAAATAAGTGATAATTAAAGCACAGTGCTCCAGTAAAGTTTTAATGTAGTAACTTTTAAATTAAAAAAATATTTATAATAATTAGAATGTATAAAATAAATTGTTAAAATTTTATTTACTACCGCCGCACAGTGGTCGGAAAAGACAATCTGAGCGAGCGAAATTATTTTAGTGTTTATTTGTATTCTATACCCATTAAATAATAATAATAAACCAATTTAAAGATATAAAAAATAAAATAAATGTAGTATTGAAAACTTGATTATACCACCTAACCACACTTTATATTTAATTCTAAACTTGTCTTTATGACGTCCACAATTGATCCACTTTCGACTTGTTTGTCCACAAAAATTTAACAAAGTTTTTTTATTATACCTTGTTGTATTAATCGCCCTTAAAACAGCTTTTTTTACTTCCTTTAGAAAAGTCTCGCTACTTTAACCATACTCCAAACAGTTTTTTCCTTGGTGATCCGAGAGCTGGAAAATAAATAAATTCTGAATATAGGCGTACCAAAATGCACTCCGATTGATTTTTAATCGTAGCCAAGGTGTTAGAGAACGATAGTTTACAACAATTAGAATCAATACAGGTCAATCCCAGTTTTGGCAGTGTAAGGCATGAAGAAAAAATTTACGATATTTTTTTAAAAACAAATCGTGGCTTTGTAGAATATTAATTGAATAAAAATGTGGATTATATTTAAAAAAAATTACCTAAGTTTATCGTTTCCATAGTTCGAAAAACAAAATTCAAAAATATAAACACACCACTTTGGTACAAACACTCGTATCCGACTGACAATAACTCAACTTTATTTTTTTGCAACATGTCACTACTTGCTAGACTAGATACGAGGGGTTTATTCTGGGTAATTAGCTATTAGTGGGACTTTATTACCCAAGGAACTAAGTTTATTTCGCTGCACATATTTTATTTTTATTACGACTTTTTCCAACCTTTGTGCGCCGCAATCTTGTGACAACATATAACAAAGCAAAGGCAGCAATATAAAAAAATAATTTATTAGAAGTTACAGTAGCCGGCAAACATCTTGAAATTCTACGGCGTAGTGGGGGGAAGTTTGCGCATCTACCTTTCCACCAAAGAGACCCAAATTTCGTCTTCTGCGCATTCCCCCACCACGTCAAATAATTTCAAGAAGTTTGCCGGCAACTGTATCTATGCTTACTAATTAATAATGCACTGAATTCGAAATTTTATAAAAAAAATAGTGTAATGATTTATTGGAAATGTGATTTTGGTAGGGGTAGATACATAAAATACATTTTAAATTAGTAATCTTTTTTTAATAATTTTTTTTTGGATATTTCTGCCTTTAATTTTATAGCCCACATATATGAAAATGCGGTTAAAAAGTCCCTAATACAAAAATACATAGTCACTTGTTCTCTTAAGATCTCTTTCATCAATATAATTTTAAAAAGGATGACATTATTATACGTTGTATTATTTGGTTAAGGTTCAATATAAATGTCGATTGCCAGCCCCATAATTCGAGACCATTCTTTTTTGGGAGGTACATACGTTATCACGAATATTTATTTAAAAAAAGTAACCCAAAAAAAACAAGTTTTTATTATACTCATTTTCTTTGTAAAATATAACAACAATTAAAGACGAATTAAAACATATAACATAACACTAAACTTACAGTAATTTAAAATATTTCTAAAATGTCAGATGTTTTGAGCTTTGATAAGACACTTCATGCTTTGAAGATTAATTTTAAAAACATTTGTCAGTCAATTTAGATTTTCGACATTCCTAGTGAAATACCAATTATGAATACCGACGGAGTAATTCAAATTTAGAAAATATTCCGCGACGTTATTGGGCCGCCGTTGCTAGTAATCAAACTTTCGTAATGATTCCAAATTGAAAAAACTATTGAAATTTTAAAAAATCCGAAATTATACGATAATTATTAATTTTTTAACTAAAATTTGATAGATCTTTTTGGTCGTCGCCACGAGTCTACTTGCCAAGTTTCAACTCGATTGGATCACGGGAAAAGGGTTAAAAATTGATCCAAAGTTTTTTCACCCGGCGAGCCGGCAAGCAAGCAGACGCCACGAGTTAAAAGAAAGGAAGTAAAAATGAAAAAAAATCGTTCCAAAATTGTTTTTAACTAGTTTAAAACAAATTTGGAATGAAGGTGTAATTCAAATCTAATGTAATGTATAAATTTCTTTTAAAAAGGCGGATTTGTAATTTTTTCTACATTTTCAAATAGAAAAAAACAACACTCCTAATTACGAAATTGTATCTCAATTACGACTTCGTATTATTATGATTATAGAGTATAAATTATTTATAAACTACTAGTAGGAATATTATATCTGACTAATATGAAATGCTGAAAGGTTTACAATAGGTAGTATTTATACATTTTTAGATCATAACACGGGGTTTATTAAACTTTTAAAATTCACGAAGTTCGCGCTCAAAAAAACTACGTCAAGCCAACTGTGTTTCTTCATTAATTAAGTTATATATTCTTATTATAGTACATTTAAAACCATTATAAAGTACCACTTCACTTTTTAATCGTCTTTTTAGCTAATTGATTAACAGATTAATGCAGAAAATAGTATCATTTTGTTTGAGCGCGCATTTTGATTTCCGCGCAAATTGAATTCGCGTTAAGCATGGATTTCCTGTATATATTTACCTAATGATTTAAAAACAACGCTTGTATGGGCTGCAGGCTAGTGTTTAAATAATTAAATGTATTGAATGTACGTAATGTCATAATATGATTAGGTTGTATAATATTATAATCAATTTAATTGAGCTAGATTCTACATGATATTATCCTGGTTAAATTTAATTAATTATACGCAAATGTGCATGGATATGCGTATTATATATAGTTTGACATATCTATGGAAACCTTGATGATACGACGGCAGTGGAATTTTAACGTAGTCAACTGAAATAATGTCGTAGATACATGATAACGCTTTGTACTTAATCGAGCAATTTCTTCTACCAGCTGATAATTGTTACAAGAACAACTCTTAAAATTATGATAAAATTATACAAATAGTTTAATTCAAACAGTGTAATAATAATTTTGATAGAGTATTTACTTACGATATAATATTGATTTAATTTTCTTAAATTCAATTTTATTGTAAGAAAAAATGTTTAAACTTGTTTATACGAAAAATATTATAGTACATACATAATATAATGCAGAACAATAATTGAATATCGCAAATGAATAAAGCACTAAGGTCCAGAATGTTAATTTTAAGATAAAAAGTTAAAAAGCGAAGATAGTATTTTTCTTCACACATATTTTCATTATTTATATATTAATATTTTCAACACTACTACACGCCGGTACCTCACGTGAGTTAGTCATTGTAATACTTAAAACTATAAAATACTCATGTCATTTGGCGAATGAAAAAATGACGCGGCACTTAATACTTATGCGATATGCATTCCCATATAACTAGGAAATTAACATAGATAGGACTTCAGTGCAGTGTTTAATGTATTGGCGAGGGCGTATAGTACTTATCTGTATACATAATATATTAAATTATTTTTTTTGACACTTGATACTTTAATTCATTTCCAGTATTTAATTGATTTCAATAATAAAAACAATAACATTTTAATAAAAAATAATATATTTGTGCACCCCGATAATTGCACTGTACGACCCATCTCTACAGCGGACAATGATGATGATAATATATTTTTATATAGATTTATATATATTATATAGATTTTTATAAATATTATTATACACAGAAGACTAGCTGTGCCTACGCGCAAGCGTAGATTTTTAGTAACTTTTAGTCATATTTTATCAATTTGTGTATTAACCTCAACATATACATATACATCGTAGGCAGCCTTTATGTAGAACTTCTTAAGTTCTACAACTTCTGTATAGAAATTGTTTAAACATATCTTACGGTTATGGTATCGTTCGTAAAAAACTCATCGTTCGATCATTTTTGTCGTCTTTAGTTGTTAAATAGGTCACCACGAAAAGCCCTTTTATTTTAACGGGATAATATTGTATAGCCTATATTCACTCCGAAAGTTCATTCTGAATATTGGTGAAATAATTTTTAATATCGGATGAGTAGTTTCGGAGATTACCTCAAAACTTATAAACTTTACCTCTTTATACAATTAGTATAGATTAAAATCATTTTGTTGGAGACATAGCGTGTAAAAAATACCTCATCGAATGATATGTACAATACTAACAAATTAGACATTTTTTTCATGCACTCGAAATGTGTTTATCCGTGTGGCGTTCTATTTCATGTATTTAAATACGGAACAAGTTGAGGGTAGATGGAAGGGTTGCCAAAGACAGAAAAGGGATGAAACCCCAATCATTTCGGATACAAAGTTCTTATCAAGGTATCGATGCCGAATAGTGTTTTTGCTTCGGTACTTTCTGTATTTTGGTCGGCGGGTTCGGAACACCGGATGAACTTTGGGATAACGGAATGCTCGTGGTTTAATGGTCACCCGTCCAGAGACAAGCATTTTGCATAGTCTAAAAAGCACTTGGAATGTGCAAAAAAATATGTATACGAATTGGTATGCATTTGTGTGATTTATCAAAATCATATAAATTCTAAAAATCTCACGGAAAATAGTGTTTGGATGTCACATTTTTATATCATCTATTTTTTATTAAGGATAATATTAAGTGCATTTTTATATTAATATAATATTGTACTAATAATAAGCAAGGTGAAATTAATTAATATTATTTTATAAAATATTTACGACATTCGTTCGACAGTTATTCGACTCAGATAGATAGTCCAAGTGTGACACTAAGCACCTACAGTATAAAGAATTGGGTAGGCAGTATCGGGAGTAACATTTTTTGGCATACATTTAAAAAAAACACGTCCTGTGTTGTATACCTTGCATTAGATAGAATGCGCATGCGCATTTTTGCGACGTTTTTAGTGTTACTACCTACTACCTACTAACCTACTTAGATAAATAACATTTTGTTAAAATGTCTGATCACAAGGTTAATGGTTTAAATATTAATAATATACATGTAATACTTTTCACATACTGTCTTTTGAAAATAAGTAAAACGATTCTTAGAGCTTTGAAGATGAATTTTTATGTATGTAAATAAATTTGATTTTCGGGTCATGTCCGAAAATTCGTTACGTTAGTGAACATGGGTCGTCAGCATGACGTACATGATCAGCTTTGCGACAGGCGTCGTTCAGTATATCTCCTACCGTTGCCGATATCGCTCCTAACATCGTTAATTGGAAATGTCAACATCAACCGTCAGGTGTCGCCAACATACGTCCTTCAAGGACGAAATTAATTACTTAGTTTAGAAACCGTTTTAGTTTATGCTTAGTACTTATCTATCGCTCAATAATTAAGATTAATGCGGTTTATTCTTTAATTGCAATAAAATATCTTGAGTGATTATAGACGTCTCGAAGAGACGAAGTAATTTTTATGGGAAAGTATGTCTCGAAGAATTTTTTTCGCCTAATTTTAAGTAATGGTCTGGTTGCCTCATATATACTGGCGTTCATAATATAACGGCGTTCGTTTGAATATTTATTCCAGTAGAGTACAATTAAGAGGAGAGCTTAAAGGTAAGGTAGTTAGTTTGTGATGGTCGACATAGAGATAGATTTAATAAATTTAGAAAATCTTAAAATAATAATATTCAAAAAAAAGCCAAGTATGGACATCAAAAATATATTTCTTCTGGTTTGAATCGGTTAAAAGTAAAAGCCTGATATATTTCTTCTTAAGATTCTATGTATTACAAGAGGCTAACAAAATATTGAATATTCAGCTATACAAGTAATATTTTCTTGGATCTTTATTATACCATAGATATAATTCTGTGTTAAATTAATATTGTTTGCCAATCCTAATAGACTCGATCTTGTGAGTAGGTGCGAACGAGCCTTTATTATTTATGAATAGGAACAGCAAGTCTCGCGTGTAGCGAGTGCTTTACCATTATCTTAACGAAACGGACCAATCACAGGCGCGCTTTGCCTTCGACGGGTTGAGCCGGAGGCGACCGTCCTGATGGCTGAATCCGGCCAATGGCGAGCGCCGGCGGTGAGGTCATCGGGCATAGGATGAGTCACTGCACTAGCGTGGATTTCAGAGGTATGGTGAAATCGTTACTATAAAAGGAGCGAACACGATGTACTCAGCCCCTTCAGTTCGAGACCAGACTTGCGAGCGGGAGCGCTGCCCAACAGACTACCGACGGAGCCCCGAGTTCCAGATCATCAGTTGCGAGCAAAGGAGCTGCCAGCTTGAGAGAAAGCGGGTCTTGCAGCGGCGAAGTATAGAGATTCCACCATCCCGCAGCACCAGAAGGAGGATTCCGCCACAAAGAGTAACAGCTAAGGATCATATTCATATTATCTATTACGGTTAATTATTTTCACTATCGAAATGTATTTATTTTGGGAATATTTGAGTTCGGAATAATTATGTGTAATTAAATATCACGATTGCTTGTGTGATATTGGTTCAAATCGTACAAGAATTCCGTTCCAAACGGGTGTATTTTTATGCAAAGCGAATTTCATACCGTTTATGCTAAAATTTGAATACACGGATTTCTATATGAATTACTTAGTAGCATTATAATAATTACTGTATTGCATAAGTATTGCGCAATCCGGTCTTCAGTTAACTCTTTATGATTTGAGTACCTCGGTACATCTAGCTTAACAAGTAGCTTCAGAATGACGAGTAAAGGACAGAATGGGGAAGTCTAACTAAAGATTGGGGATATCTGGTTTGTGTTAGCCTAGCTGGCTGAGGGGTGGATGATTGCCGGCACTTGGGCGTGGAACCCGCACAAGCCCCTGCAGGGCCCCTTAAAGGCGGGGTCCTCCTTGTTGCTCGGGGTCGTCAATAAACCGACCACCTAACCTCATCTGGCGCAAACTACTTAAACCAACAAAAAGGTTCCCTTTGTCTTTGGAAGGATTTCCATGCTTGAATGCTGTAAAACCTTGATAGAAAACGTTAACTTCTATTTCGTCCTCTGTAAGAAAGACAGGGCCAGAATAAATATAAAAATCATTCACTCATATGGAATAGCTGGGATATTATAAATATGTTACTAACACTCTAACATTTGTCCAAAGTAAATGTTGCAAGATGCAGAATCGTGGGACGCCGCTCTGAAAAGGCATAATGAGATTGCACAATAATTTGTAACATCGCTGACTATGCCCGCAAAGGAGGCTAATGTCGTCATCAATTCGTACCAAAAGAGTACATGATTCTTCAAACACCGGCCTAAAAGAAAGGCGCCTCAAGACAACACACATCATCAGAAACTCGTACCAAAAGAGTACGGCCTCTCAATTATAAGCCTAAAAGAGAGGCGTCACAGGATCACATCTCGTAAAGAAGAGATAGAGTCTCGGGATGCAGTAAGTTCCGGAGGAACAAGGGGGGCCGTTTAGTCACTTAGGAAGTCGGCCACCGGGTTTAGGCGGGCGCGGAGCCTCAACCCCTCTCAGCAGAGATGCTGAGGGTTTAAAAAACCAAAATTTAGCATTCAAAGAAACTATTATTTCATATAAACTCACGGGCTGTTGTAGAATCCTTTCGAACAAACCATCCCCGAGACCTTATCTACTTATTTATAAAGAAGTTTCGCTTCAAAAATGTCGTATTTCGTAAATAGCAAATATATGTATTATTTTCTCACGCAATTAATATGAACAGGTTCATGCACGTCTAAGACGGAACCATTCAAGGTAAGAATATGCTAATACAAAGTGTTTATAATTATTAATTTCAGTGTTATTTAATATGTGTGAATTTTTCCCTTTGCGCCGTTCGAACGATTTTACTGGTTTGTCTCAAATCGAAAATGTTTTATTTCTAATACACGAATTCTTCTGGTGAACGTATTTTATTGTAACATAAATGTATAGATTATTAGGTTCGTTAGATGTTTTTATTACGTAATATTATGCAATTGTTTCCACACTGCTCCTATAAAAGAATTTGAAGTTATTACGATACACAACGGGGTCCTTCATCCATTAGACGAATCATGTGCCAATTCAACGACGTATTACGAATAGTATATATTGTATTTATCGAGATTTAGTCGCATTTATTATTTCTAGTGAGGTTTTTAGTATTGGTTCCAGGCGCCATTATGAGGCGGAAATAGTTCATATTCATAGCCCGACTGCAATAGGTATTTTTGTCGCGTAAGAGGTAGCACTTTTAGAAATATAACTATGTTTTATGTTTCGTCCCTGACGGACAGGATGGTATAGCTGTGGCTATTTAGGTAATATACTTAGTAAATGCAAAGGGCATTAGGTATTTTCAATATAGTATGCGAACCCAAGATGTTAGAAATATTTTAGTTAATATTGCATTCAAAAGCGCAATTTCCAGTTAATAATATATATTTCAGTTAAATGTATAGTTAGCACAGGCAGAGTATTAATATTGTATAGAATACTTTAATTTTAATATTTCAAGAAGGTATAATATTTTATTCCGCGATCCTTTTATAGTTACAGCGTATCTGTCGACCTCAGCCGTTGCCACCCGAGCCATACAACTATTTTCTCTAACATCATACGGCAAATGACTTTATTCATTGCAATGAAATAATATTATTTAATTATTTACAGTTAATACGTATTTTTAGTTAATTTATCGTATAGAACAATTTCTGATAGTATAGAACATTATTTCATATGAAAAGTTGAATTTTAGTAGTAGTAATATTTCTGTATTGAATATTTAATTTTTAACAACTGTATCGCTACATCATATGGTTGAAGTCGACCGGTTGCAACCTGTCGCTCAATCGCGCGCGCTCACATATAAGAATAATGAAATATTTGATAATCCAAAATATTGTATTTTGAACGCGACGGTTTGCTACTTACTAACCTTCATTATTTAGTAGGACCCACATTAGGGTCATCTTACATCGTTAGCCGTGAAAAGAATATGATTTACATTGATTTGCAATGGAATGATTTGTATTATAGATTTGCTTCGCCTTATATATTCAACACACACCCCATGGGATGTCTACCTCTGGTGCCGGACCAGGAGCTATACTAAATTATTATTACTGTCTCCCGGCTCGCGCTGACTACTATCTCCCTGGGTCCTTAAAATTTGATGTATTTACATTATAAAAAGGTATAATAATAATTACATATATATATATATATATAATATATATTATATATAGGATATAATAGATATTCCCGCTATATGTTATTTTAAAAGCCATAAATTATCTTGTATACGGTGCAAGCACCCTTGAAAAATTAGTGGAAACAGATAGACATTTTTGCAGGTTAAATAGTATTACAAAAAAAAACACAAGAAAGCAATCAAAATAAAACATAAATCACAAAGGAATTACGCATTTTAAAATATCAAAATATAAAAAGTAATTGTATAAAAACTTTAATGAAATAAAACATTATAGGATGCGAAAAATTAATAAGTCAATAAACAAAATCTCTGAAAAACCATATATGTACATTGCATAGTAAAATATTAGAATATGTTTCTATGAAAATTGTCCCTGTCTTATAATCGACTGCATGTTTCTCTTGAAATAGTCATGTAATGTTTGTACAAACTCACTGTACTCATTTCCCATACTGTTTAATAAAATATTAGATTATGTTACTATGAAAATTGTCCCTGTCTTAGAATTGACTGCATGTTTCTCTTTAAATAGTCATGTAATGTATGTAAAAACTCACTTCCCAGTCTGCGTAGTTTTGGCAGGGATAAGTATATGCGATGTTTAGTTCTCGTTTTAATATTGTTATAAATTATTTATAATATTATTATTTTATAGTTTAGTTTTTAACGCTACAACAGGCCATGATGCCCAATTATTGTATTGAAACACTTTTCAATAACACCCAGACTTGAGAAAATCACATAGATATCATGTGACCTCACTAGGAATCGAACCGGGTACCTCCTGTATGAGAAACCAGTGACCGCCAATATCGTAAATTAATATATGTTTTGAACTCGTCATCGGAAATCTAAGACATTGTTCAGAAAAAAGATCAGAGCTGTCAATTTGAGAATAGATAATTTTGTACAGAAATATAACGATTATATAATTTTTCAAATTAAAAATAAGCCTCTGTATTTTGACAACAAGTTGGTAAACGAAGGCAGCCTTCAATAACCACCCCCGGATTTCCGCATATCGATATGGGAGGTATATTCGATGTTTGTATCACCGGATATTCTTTGGGCACAATAGGGACAAATCCTACGGTTGATTTCCGGTGGTTAAATATGATATGAAGGCATGGATGGTATCTGGTATTTAATTTAGCTCATCCCATCCATAAATAGTATTCAAATTTAAACCAGTCACAAAATTTAAATTTGTGTATTATATTTGTGTTAAATATTTAAAATATGATATTTAAAAATATTAAAAGTTAAAACTGACTGCAAAAATCATTTGTTAGAGTCAAATATATCAAATGTCAAAGCACTTTCAACTGGATCAAATCACAGGCATATCATTAAAATCCTTAGCCCCATTAAGCACTACCATTAAAAAATGTTACATGTTAATTGATTGATTAATTGATCATTAATCACTTTTTCTTCAAATGTAGCAAATTTATTTTGTGGTAACATAATTATAATTAATATAAATTAACTTTGTTTAAACCACTTATTTAAAATAAGTGGTTTAAACAAAGTTAATTTATATTAATTATGATCATTAATCAATTGGAACATTCAGATAGGTACATAGAAGTATGAACATAAATTATAGGTAATTGTAGGTTATAATAATTCTAGAGTCCTCAATCTTTGCATCAGTTATGTTAATTAAAATGTTACATTTTAATTGATTGATTAATTGATCATTAATTAATTGAAACATTCAGATAGGTATATAGAAGTATGAAGATAAATTAAAGGTAATTGAAGGTTATAATAATTCTAGAGTCCTCAATCTTTGCACCAGTAACATGCAGTAGGCAACACATATTTTGTACCTGTATTACCAGTTATATTCCAAATCCTCCGAACTCAAATGTTATAAAATCCTAACTTTCTTACCTACTACAGTGTATTTCAGAAAATATTTCAGGTTTGATTGATACTATAATTAATGATTCTACCAGTTCTTGGGTTAATACTATTTCTACTGATTAAAGAAAATCACAAAAGCGAAATATACAAGAGGGCGATTGCTCGTGGCAGAAATACAGGACGTGCTAAAAATCAAGCTTTGATTGTTCCGAAAGTAACAAACAAGTGTGGAATGAGAACAATAGAATTTTGTGGAATTTAGAAGGTGATTGATGTCAAATGGCATGGACTATCTATGAACAAATGTATGAATTGAAGTTGTAACGATATTGGCCTATTCAAATAGACATTGCTGAAAAATTATACGAAAATATCTATCTGCTAAAGTTTATAATAAAGAGAAGCTTCACAAACCGTTAAATACTCTATAATTAAATATTTTGCCGGATAGGTAGGTGCGGACGAGCTTTATTATCTCTGCACGCGGGCGTGTAAAGCAGGCTTTATGTTATTTTGTTTAACGAGATTGTCCAATCACAGACGCGGGCCGTGAGCACCGAATCTAGCCTATCAGGAACGTGGATTCGCGGAACGAATTCGACGAATCAGCGGCTTTCTGAGTTAGACTTTGCTTTTTACACGTTGGTTGGAGTCAAAAATGGCGAGAAATATAGACTATATAAGCCATACAAATTCGAGGATCGCCCTTCTTTCTTCAGCATCAACGTTGGCCGGAGGCTCTTGTGGAGAGAGGACGGAAATACCATCAGAGAGTCGCAGAGGCAGCAACACTCGAAGATACAGCTAAGCATTTTCAATATTATTTATTTCTATTGCCTTTTTCGTGTATTCAATTTAGAACTTTCTGGATCGTAACAATTATTGATACATGCTGTGGATTGTTTTGTTACGTATTTTGGGCCTAGGGATAATTATTACTATACGCGCTTCGGATTTAATGTACAAGAAATCGTACTGTTGCTACGGTGATAATTCCAGCGGGGGAATTATTGCATAACGCTGATGAAATATGTAATTCTGTCGCTGTTCATATGAAAAATCATTTAAATTTGATATTCATATATTACCAAAGATATAAAGGCTTTAAAATGGAATACTTTACTGACGAAGAGTGTTTCGTGTTTGTTTGTGGGTTTTAAAATTCAGTATAATTATGCATATTCAATGTCGCGAGGTTCAGAATGTGCGAGAGGTTCTTCAGGGCGGATGTATTCTTATGCAAAAGAATGCTTTGTTATCTATACTGGCGATTGAATACACGGAATTCTATATGATCTGTATTATTTTGGGGATAATACGGAATTTAATTATGTGTTTTGATATCACGATTGTAGGCGTGATATAGGTTCAAATCGTGCGAGGAATTTCCTACAAACAATATATTTTAAAAATGCATCTGGAGTTTATATTTATTTTATTAAAACATGAATGTGTGGTTTATTTGAACTCGTTACATGTTTGTATTGCGTATCATTAGGCAATCGTTGAAAACACGATTTGTTCCTATCAAGTTCTTATAAAGACGTGTTTCGAATTGTATATATTCCTTAATTGCGATGGTTATTCATATGACATTGTTTATTCATTCAATATTAGATATTTGAAATGTTTCTACCGCCACCTAGCGGGAATCAAGAAAGGGTTTGAGCCTTCGCTAAGGATTGGTCTATAGTAAGCGGCAGTACGTGGCGCGTTTCATTTGAGTGTAATAAGTTTGATTTAAAATTACTTTATGTCTTGATTTACAAAGGAAATTTAAGTTCATTTTTTCTTATAAAACCGGCCCATATATGAAATTGTCAAATATATTTTAGAAATATACGTTACTGACACCTGATGGAAGATTTAGGAAACATTTTGAGTCTCCGCTAACGAGAATAGCAATAGGGGGCGCAATATATATATTCTCTTAGTAACGAATAATTAAAATTGGACTTCTTTGGTTTTTATATATTCCTTGTTTCGCTCCATTGCAACGCTAATTGAAATTGTTTTATCTTCATTAATATATATATCATGTTATATTATACGTTGATACGGCATATTTATAGACGGAGTAAACATAAACATCAGCTTATTTGACTACAGAGAGGAAGAGTTTGTTCACAAAGGGCATTAGATATTATCAATTTCGTATGCGATCCCAAGATGTTAGAAATATTTTAGTTAATATAATTTCTTTGAATATTTGCTGCGGAATAATATTTTATAAGAAGTTCATAACTACTTGTCAACGGACGATCTTATAAACATAGTGTATATTGCACAATATATTGAAATCAAAAATCTACGTATTTCCTAGGTGGCGGAACTCAAACATACCTGTAATTATAATTACCTTTCGATATATTGCTACGCCTTTTAATCGGTTAACCCAGCTTGGGCGAAGTGGGAAGATTAGGTCCCACACGTCAGGGCTAATAATGGGCTTCTTTTGCGTTTATTGTTTTCTGTATTCGTTATTATTTATTAGGTGGAAACGTGAGAAGATGTTTTATTTTATTCATTCAATAAACATAATATCATATTTTACGAGTCACGATAATTATTTATATGACAAATTGTTTAATTTTATTCATTCAATATAAATAATTTCATATTTTTACGAGTCATCATAGTTATTTACTTATATGACAGATTGTTTTGTTTTATTCATTTAATATAAGTAATATCATATTTTTTACGCGTCGCCGTAGTTATTTATCTATATGATTTTATTATTATTAGTGATGCAACGAATACTAATTTCACGAATTCGAGTATCAAGCCTACTATTCGGTGAATACGAATGCGAATGTTTCCACCAGGTGGCGGGACTCAAACATACTTGTAATTATAATTACATTTTGATATATTGCTACGCCTTTTAATCGGTTAATGGATAGTACATGTGTAATGTTTACGCCTGCATGTGATATCACTATACAGCGTAGATGAACTATATTTAAGGGGTTTATGTCCTGCATGTGCTCGGCGTAGAAGGAATAGTCACATTGTTTTATTCATTCAATATTAGATATTTGAAATGTTTCTACAACATTTTCCATTATTGTGGGCAGTTCGCGGTTTGATCAGGGGTAGTTAACCTTCGGTCTTCCGTAACCGTGATAGTTTTTCATATGACATTGTTTTATTCATTCAATATTAGATATTTGAAATGTTTTCTAGAACATTATTCACTATTGTGGGCAGTTCGCGGTGTGTTCAGGGGTAGTTAACCTTCGGTCTTCCGTGATCACGTTATTTACTAATATGACAGATTGTTTTGTTTTGTTCGTTTAATATAAGTAATATCATATATTTTTATGAGTTACCGTAATTATTTATCTATATGATTTTATTATTGAGAGTGATGCAACGAATACTACTTTCATGAATACGAATATCAGGCCTACTATTCGGTGAATACGAATGCGAATATTTCCACCAAGGTGGGGGGAGAACGCAAGCATACTTGTAATTGTATTGTTTATGTCTGCTTGTGATATCACTATACGGCGTAGATGAACTAGTTTGAAAGGGCTTATGTTCTGTATGTGCTTGGCGTAGAGGGAATAGTTTTCTTGTTTCTAGGATCTAATACAGTTTTACAGGTGCTGATATTGAAATATATATATATATACAAGGAAAACACTATTTTGGGAATCACTAACTGGATGACAGATATTGCAGCACACATACACACAAGGAGGACGTTATGTTAAATACATGACTGGAAAGTTGTTATTGGAATACACAGGCGCCACTAGAAGATATGGGCAGTTTGCAGAGAACTTCAACTTCTGTCAGTTAAGGACCTTTTACTATTACTATTCTTTCGCCTTTTTGCATAACCGTGGATGAACTAGATTGAAGGGGTTTATGTTCTGTATGTGCTCGGCGTAGAGGGAATAGTTTTCTTGTTTCTAGGATCTAATACAGTTTTACAGGCGCTGATATTAAAATATATATACAAGGGAAATGAAGGGCTACACAGGCGCTGGTAATTGCTCAATTTTGGAGAGTTATATTACTTCGGATCAGGATGCCATCTCAGAAGCAGACCAACTACAGAACTAAGATAAGAACCTTTGATATTATTTATTCCTGATGTTTTCTTATGTGTATCAAATGGAATGTTCGTGCTATATAATTTGTCATTGTCTCATGGTCACTATTCATTTCATTACGTGGGTTCAGAGTTCGACGGTAACGGACGCGGAAACAAATTAGTACTGATGTCGGGACGTAACGTCGGGATTATATCTTAATTATCTTTAGGATAGAAGCGAGGTCATCATACGTGCATTCTGCATTTCAAACGTTTTACTAACATATATAAATACATATTATTGCGTTTTACAAATTGAATATGATCGCGGGAAATAGGCATTCCGTCCGGTTATGCAATGTTAACTTCCAACGTAGCATAATGAGATCTTATTACCGGTGCTAGACTCTCGAGGTTAGTCACGTGATTGTTGTATAAATGGAATAGTGAAGGGGATTGAAGAATGAGATACACTCGCGATACAGGTAGTTGTATGTAACTGGGATCAAATGACGGGGTGCGTGTTCTCGGTCCAGGGGATGACCGGGACTGCGGAGACACTCTGGGTGGGTCTAAGTAGAATTGCGCAAAGCCTCCACACAGTTAAAATGTGTTCAGTCAAGCAAAGGTGAAGCATTTCGAATCGGACCAGAGCGTCGTGCCTCAAACACAGCCGGAGGGAAGAAGCCCCTACGTTCTTTCACTCCCTTGGCCCGACGAGCTCGAATTCCGGATATGAATGTTCATGAATGTCAGCTAAAAGACTCAGGTAGCCGTACCTCAATCGAAACCTTCGTTCGGGACCTCATCAACGTACGAGACAGGGCGTTCCGCATGGACGAGCAACTATGAGAAGCAAATGAAGGGGATTGAAGAAAGAGATACACTCGCGATACAGATAGTTGCATGTAACTGGGATCAAATGACGGGGTGCGTGTTCTCGGTCCAGGGGATGAACGGGACTGCGGAGACACTCTGGGTGGGTCTAAGTAGAATTGCGCAAAGCCTCCACACAGTTAAAATGTGTTCAGTCAAGCAAAGGTGAAGCATTTCGAATCGGACCAGAGCGTCGTGCCTCAAACACAGCCGGAGGGAAGAAGCCCCTACGTTCTTTCACTCCCTTGGCCCGACGAGCTCGAATTCCGGATATGAATGTTCATGAATGTCAGCTAAAAGACTCAGGTAGCCGTACCTCAATCGAAACCTTCGTTCGGGACCTCATCAACGTACGAGACAGGGCGTTCCGCATGGACGAGCAACTATGAGAAGCAAATGAAGGGGATTGAAGAAAGAGATACACTCGCGATCCAGATAGTTGTATGTAACTGGGATCAAATGACGGGGTGCGTGTTCTCGATCCAGGGGATGAACGGGACTGCGGGGACACTCTGGGTGGGTCTAAGTAGAATTGCGCAAAGCCTCCACACAGTTAAAATGTGTTCAGTCAAGCAAAGGTGAAGCATTTCGAATCGGACCAGAGCGTCGTGCCTCAAACACAGCCGGAGGGAAGAAGCCCCTACGTTCTTTCACTCCCCTTGGCTCGACGAGCTCGGGCTCTGGTTATGAATGTATGTGAATGTAATAACTCCGTACTCAAGGACGAGATAGGACGTTCCTCATGAACGAGAAATTATAAGATGCAGGTAGCAGTTCGACAGTCAATACTTATGCTCGGGGCCGCTTTAATGAACGAGATCTGTTAGCAGTTTAACAATCAATTTTTATGATCGGGACCGCATTCAGGCGCGCGATGGCATTACTAACACCATCATTCTCATCAGTCACCACCTTTTCTAACTTGCTGTATACAGAGACCTTCGGGGTTCTCTCTTCCCGGCCAGCGAGAAACATATCAGGAATTACACAATCAACTGTAATAATCATGCTGTTTTACCATCATTTAATATCTCTAGTCAATAAGACTACACCGTGGGATCAATCACATCAACTATATTTGGCGATGCTAACATGGCTCTGACTGACGCGCTCAAGGGAGAGTCTTTTCCAGTCACCCAGTTAGTTCATTCAGCCCTTTAATCAGCAGTAAACATCATAATAATCCGGCTCATGTAGCCGCAACGTGGGATCCTCATCATATACACCAGTCAATTTGACTGCCCCGCGGGACAATATACAAACCTTAATATCAGACGCGGGATTTCTTCCTGATATGTTTGTCGCCGGGAAGCGAGGACTTCGGGGATTCCAGCAGGAGCAATAGAGTCTCGGCTTGATCTTGGTCTGCAGCTTAGTGTGGGAGGTTATGTCTAAACAGGAGTTAACCACCGGATGCGGCGATGCTCTGGGGCCGCATCCCCCTCCCCCCTACAGGGGGGGGGGGGCATCTAGAATCCACGTTTGAACAGAAGTGGTTAGACACTTCTTAAATTTCACTTACAAATCTGTATCTTCCATTCCCTTAGAATCTCGGGCTGCGATAATGTCAGACAAAGCTTGCCCTGAGCCTCTGTTGCGCCTAGTTGTTGTGAATATAAATATGTTTGTCTTCCCCTACTATGTACTATGAACAGATTGAGCAGATTGGACAACGTGAGACGCGCTATCGGTAGGTTTCTTACTTGTGTTTTGAATATAACGTATGCTATTATATCTTGTAAATCTGTCATAAATGGGTGCCGCATGTGGTTGTGCTGACACTGTTCTAAGCTGCTATTATGAGATGTTGATAATCAATGCGGGCGGAATCTTTGGCGTATGCCGTTAACTTGGCAACGATTGTATTGTTTTATATTACAGTATTTTAACCCCGATGGTATTATAGCTATGGCGGTTCAATGTGAGGGAGTTTTGCTACTAGCGTTTATTCCTAGGCCACGCCGCATATAATTGGCTTTTAAGCCAACTCCGGACGTGGACAATATCGGTTATCTCTCATATAGGCGAAACTGTAGAGTTCTAGAGCGGTTTCTAGAAGGACGAGTACGGATTAGTTGCGTGCGTTTGTTGTTTCCATAGTTAGGTAAGAATTCGATCTATATTAGTCTAGTCGCGTTAATAAGAATACGAATCTCACCACATATCAAAAGAATTTTGGATAGCTACGGGCACAACGGAGGAGGAATTTTCCTAGCCACTAGATAGATCACGACTGGCCAATTTTGAAAATATAAATTCTTAACTAAAAAAAAATAAATATAATATTAGCTTTCATGTAAATATACTTCCGAAGTTCTAAGTTCGACTTAGGTTTTATCTAGTAGCTTAAAAGTCACAAAAGTTGTAATAAAGCTCGATGCGGTAGCTTAAAGTCTCAAGCTTTGGGCTTTTCGTAAAACTTATATTATTAAACTTTATAGTTAGGTATTTAGCTTAGGTGTACAGGCAGGTACGTTACATGTCCAAGGTGTTCTTCTTTCCATTTACTTTAATTAAAATACCTGGAATAAAATTCCTGTGCAAGTCGTACTATCATTAGTATTAATCTTTTATGATTATTTTCCTGGCCTTAGTATTAAGGATAAAAAGTATTACTGTACCGGACCTAGTTACAGACCTGTTTAAAAATCTCATATTCATTTGATGATATTTTCAAATGTCACTTGGATTTTAAACTAATGGCATAACCTCTCTTGTAAACCCTAATAATTGAGTAGTTGAAAATCAAAACCTAGTAACCTAACCTGACTCTATGAACTTTGTTTATTGATAAATTAAAGAAAACAGTTGCACATTTTTTTATAACTTGAATAAGCTGGTTTTTAACAAGAAATAACTTTAGATATTTATCAAATTAAAATCATAACCTTTATTTAGTAGATACGATGAGTTAACTTATATATTTAAAATGTAGGAATAGGCTTATAAAATATATAAACATTCAAATCTAATAAAAACAAAAATGGTGGTTGGGACTAATAGTCGTTGAGTTTTAAAATAATGACAAAACTTTATTCTATCTGGTCAAATAAAATGGAAAATTATATTGTTTTAACGTCTGTATTAATTATCATTATAATTTTTTATTACTATCTGTAACCCAAAAATGATGGTTCTTTTACATGCCGGTTCCTAAATAATATTTACTTATTTAAGGCCGATACCTATGAATTAATAATAACGGCTTATATCAAAATATTTGAACGCCTTATTCCCCGTCAGTTAATGGCATAAAAATTTAATGGCATTAAACCTTGGCGATTGTGCGTGAGTAAAACTAACGAGACTACATAATTAAATAATTAATGCTGTAAATAAAATAGACTAATAAAATAATAAAAAATGAGAAAAAAATCCGGCACTGGTAATTGAACCCGAGTTCCCCAGATGGGAGCCGGGTTCCACTACCACCACACCACTACACCAAGCAGAAGACGCCATCGGTCGCGGATGAAATGTTTATAAGCACTTAATGTACCTAAAGAAAATATATTTTATTAAATATATTGTGCGCTATATGTTTTTTTTTGTACAAATAATTAGCGTCTTAGCTAACTTCTACTTATATGTATTCTAATTTTTAGGGGTCCCGCACATGCGATGGTGGCAACTTCCGTAGGTCTCCGCGTTCGAATTCGCTCACCTGGGGTACAAGTCCCATCTCTGGTTTGTTTGGTTACTTTAGCCATGATTTCGAACGAAATTACGGACGTTACACGAAGTTACAGGGACGAATGGACGGACAGACAGATGGACAGACAGACATATGGACAGACAGATGGACGGACGGACGGACAGACTGACAACGAAATTATTATAATTGGGATTTTAAGTCTAAAAGACAATAATTTCATGTCAATACATTACAATTTTTCGAAACTCACAAAAATAAAAACTCATTATCTGTGTTAAAATATCGGTGAAAGTTACGATGTTCAGGATCAAATAAAAAATTCATAAATTTAACCATATTGAGAATATATCAAGGATTTAAGGTAATAATTTTGGCTCATCATCCATTTTATGAAATATGAGTACGCCGCGCCGCCGGCTTTACAGTAATGCAATCGCCAGGCCCGGCCCTGCTTGGAGGGTCCGAAACCTTTAATTAAAACAATAATTTTAATTATTTTTATACTTATGTCTAGAAACGCAATGCGTTTTAAGAACGCAAATAAATAAAATCACACATGGTTTAGAGAATGAAATGAAGGGCCTCACCAGTGTCAATGGTTGCATGTATGCATACTTCATTTGGGTTCCTTTCTGTGTTCGATGTGTGTACGTCGGTGTGTAGGTATTTGTTGTACTATTTAGTATTATATATGTCAACCGCTGCGAGCTTTAATGTGTTATCATTAAGTTATCATCTGTTTTCTTATTTTGTGTGGAGCCAATGGTAGTGCAATTGTGATAGAAATGTATATTAAGAATTCTTTTAGCAAGAGTCATACAAAATTTCTCGGCAGTTGACCTATAGGCAAGGAGTTAATTATAGTATAGCTAGCTAGTTACAAATTACTATTCAAATAAGGTACAAAACGTTTGATTGTATTTTTAAATAATTGATATTTCTGTCTTAATAGGTACCTACACCTTAAATTATCTGTTAAATGTAAATATTTTATATATTTTAGCGGAAATATTTTCAGAATATTTTGAGTTTGTTCAAATCTTTCAGAACAGTGCTGGATGTATGTCACAGAGACATTATTAATCAATTAGTGTATATTATAGATATCTCACAGAGACGAAACTGTATTAATTATGGGAAAGTAGGTATAGAAGTCATTTGGGTGTACACAGGACTTATGACCTGTCTTTTGGTTGGCTTAAGTGATCACTTTACACAATTGTAACATTCGCCATTTCCACCCATGATAGAATATACCATGCTTATTCATTTTTTGGAAGTTGTATATATGTTCAAATTGCGTAGAAAGCTTTCATATATGAGTTGTAAGCGCCTTTTCCATGCGGCCTGTACAAAGCCATTTTCATTCCCCTAAATCGTCTCTGTGAGATATCTATAATTACACTAATTGATTAATAATGTCTCTGTGACATAAATCCAGCACTGTTCTGAAAGATTTGAACAAACTCAAAATATTCTGAATTGTAAATACTGGTAAAAAGGAATTTAACAAAAATTGGAAATAATATTTCCTGGCGTATCCTAGTGTAATGCAAGTAATTCGGATGAATTTCATTACACAAAAAAAAAAGTATATTGCTTCCAAAATTCCGCAATCAATTGTAGATTTTCTCATTAGCGACATCTGTGGGGATTTAGGGGAATGAAAATGGCTTTGTACAGGCCGCATGGAAAAGGCGCTTACAACTCATATATGAAAGCTTTCTACGCAATTTGAACATATATACAACTTCCAAAAAATGAATAAGCATGGTATATTCTATCATGGGTGGAAATGGCGAATGTTACAATTGTGTAAAGTGATCACTTAAGCCAACCATAAAAAGACAGGTCATAAGTCCTGTGTACACCCAAATGACTTCTATACCTACTTTCCCATAATTAATACAGTTTCGTCTCTGTGAGATATCTATAATATACACTAATTGGAAATATTTTCATTAATTTATTATTCGGGTGAATAAGTTAATTGATTTCTACCAACTTTAAAAATAATACTTACTTTTTTCATACAATATTAAAATTGAAGAAGTGTACAATGTCATACAAAAGTGGTAAATACGTGTTTATTATTTGACCGCAAAGCAATAAGAATAGACTCAAAAATGTGATAAATTTGAGCCTTTGACTATTCGGCCAGCACGCCGGCCCTGGCGATGCCCCGCGGTACATGTGGCCAGTATTCGATAATAGCGATCATGCCTTCCGCTCCCGAATTACTAAGTCTGGCACTTGGGGTGTTAGCCCGGTTAAATATTGCGCACTACATAATGATTATCTTCGAATGCAGCACTCGGTCAGCGGAATATTCGGAATCTCCATTAAATCCACTTTGGTCCATTGCGAATCGCCAAACAGTGGAAATGTGATGTCGACCCACCCATCAAAAAAAATAGGGTAGACCCTCGCGGACTTGCTAAGATGATCCCCTGAATTCAATGAGATTTTTTTTATCTAAACGATAAAAATCTCAACCTTTTCAAGAATTACTTTTACAGCAGAAGGAGCGTACAGATATTTGAGGAATGTGTATTTCTTGCAAATATTTCAAATCAAAGTTGTATTAAACATTCTTATTTTAAAGTAGTTATTTATGGTTTTTGCGTTTAGTTTGTAGAATTCCATGTTCATTTTTAATGAAGTTTAAAATAAATAATTTTAAAAAATAATGTTGTTATTAAGTTCTGCAGGTTAACTGTTATTTTGATGTGACAGCTGTTTCGGCCTGTAAGACTATTTGATAATGGCCTTACAAGCCGTAATACCTGTCACATTTAAAATAATACTTAACCCGCAGAACTTAATGATAATATTTTTTTAAATTTAATTTATTTTAAAGTGAAAATTTTCTGGTTTGAGATTTCTGGGATATTGTTCAGTTGTTTCTATGACCTTTGATGGACCCTGCAATAAGACCCTGCAATAAAATCTTTCTGATCGTCGGTCAGAAAGATCGTGGTAACGCGGCATAATGTCTCAAAAAACACAAACCAAAAATCTTTATTCAAAATTTTGATGTAGGTACCTACTTAAAATTTAAAGGTATTCTGCAAAATTCAGATAATCATAAATATCTTCAACACATACACAGAAATTAAAAATCTTTATAAATGTATAGGTATTTCATAAGCACGTCATTGTGTAATAGAAAATTAATGGCTATTTGAAAATGGAATAATGGATGTTTTATTTGCAAAAGAGTATGTTTATGTATACGTTCCAAATTGTTTATCTTAAATGGTTAAATTAGCGAAATAATTTATCAAGAGTGATATAATTGTCTTTGGTAGAATCGATATTAAGATATGCTAAAAGATCTTGGGGCTTCTTTAGTAATTCAAATATAAAGCCTTTACAAAATCTTCAAACTGCCATCGTAGACCTACAGGTTTTTGAACAAAGACAAAATATTCAAATGGTGTATTCATCCATCAATATTTTGCGTGTTCATGGGTTAATTCTATTACTGCCGTTAAAAGAAAATCATGAAATTGAAATTTACAAACAGGTAGTTGCTCATGGTAGAAACAAAGGATGCACTACAAATCAAATTTCGACTGTTCCAAGAATAACAAATATGTAAATATGGATATCTAGTTCCTATGCTCATGAACAAAATACAAAGCATTTTTCCCAAAGGCCTAGACTTCAAAATCAGTGGCAGAACTTAGAAAGTGTTTGACAGTAAACGGCATAAGTTACATATGATGTGATGTGTATTATCATTGTAATGTCAATGAATATTTAGTTTTTGCCATATTCATATTATTATATTTATTCATTTACATAAATGTACATTAAGTGTTTTTTCCTTACTTTGTACTTTTGTAATTAAAATTGTTTTTGCTTTTTATCTTTTCTGGTTAGAAAATGAATAATATTTAATAACAGTGTAACATGAAATTGTGGCAACCCGTGAACGTGTGAACCCGCAGACAAACGTCTTTTAAGACGTTTTAAGGGACTAGTTATATTCCAAAAATGTAAAGAAAATAAATAGATAAAATAAAAAAATGACATATTCCGGTGTGTAAACAAGTATTTTATGAGTAATTGAATGTTACGGCGTTTACCTTGTGGAAATCCATTATGAACAAATAATGAAATAAAACAATCAACTTTGTTTTCTTTCCACTTATATTTAAGTCACTTGTTTCACTACATGTTTCGGAAACGTCCGTTTCCTTCATCAGGTGAATTAAGACTGAGGTATGTAGGAATGGTTGTCTGGTGTGTGTGTTGTGGATTCGGAAGTGGAGGGGGTATCTAAGTGGTGGGAGATCGGGAACATTGTAAGAAGGGGTGATGTGAAGGGTTGTATTTGATTATTGATTATGTTATTTGTTGTGTTTGTTATTTGTTGTGGTTGTTGGTGTGCACACACACCAGACAACCATTCCTACATACCTCAGTCTTAATTCACCTGATGAAGGAAACGGACGTTTCCGAAACATGTAGTGAAACAAGTGTCTTAAATATAAGTGGAAAAAAACAAAGTTGATTGTTTTATTTCATTATTTGTTCAAGTATTTTATGCACAAAATATGTTCTGTAAACGTATATTTCTAATTGATTCATCTAACTTATATTAAATGAAAAAAAACTTAGAATAAAAATATTTTTTGTTTGATGTTCTTCAAAACACGGCAAACAATGCCACGTCATATGAAATATTTCTGGGATTTTCCAGATTTCTTTATATGGTGACATGCTACGTAGACATCGCTTTCTTCGGCACTTGTCTGAAGTACTGGAAGTAGAATATTTCGGTCGGTAGTAAACTCCTCAGGATTATATATATCAAACCATCCACCAGATGATGTCGTTTTTGGCTGATGGTGATTTTCAGCTATTTGTAATATTTTCAAAAATACTGTCAAAGTCACTAGGTAATTTTTCCCTATTTAAAGTCAATATATACAATAAGGGTTTGGAGAGCAGTGTTCATCAGGTTAAAAAAATTGTTCCATTTTACTGTCTTCCTATAAAAAGGTTCACAAAAATTTATGTTAGCACACATTAGAAAAACATTTACGATATTCTAAATCCCATAGCAGGGGTAGTGTGCCGATAGCTTTATTAGTGGATCATTAAAGCTCGCAAGAAAAAGTACCCCTAATAATAATTGTAATGTAAGTTTGAA
Organism: Agrypnia vestita; assembly: GCA_016648135.1. Lineage (NCBI taxonomy): Eukaryota > Metazoa > Arthropoda > Insecta > Trichoptera > Phryganeidae > Agrypnia > Agrypnia vestita. The sequence goes on from JADDOH010024822.1 coordinate 172,736, forward strand.
TAAGCAATTCATCAAAAAATCGAAAACGTCCAAAAAAACATTTCTTCAGCATATTAACTACAAATTTAATTTGAAACAAATTTCATCATACATTTAGTAGTGTTAAAACCGCTTCTGTCAATAAGCCATTCGTAGAAGTTAAGCGGTTCAGGAATATAGTATTTTATATTTTTTTTTATAAAATCTTAGTAATTTCACGTTTTTTTTTCACAAATTGAGTTAGTCAAATGTAACAGAAAATACTTTATCCGCTACATAACATATTTAAAATTAAATATCATTACTTACACCAAAAGCATGTCATCAAGTTAAATACTATGATAGCTATGAAAATTGGACTTAGTTGGTGATCTCCCGGGATAAGGCTTAAACAGTTATAATTTGTAATAATACGTTATAAATACAAAACCATAATATATATCTCAATAAATATACATTGAACAATTCATAAATTGCATTAATACATACACGAATGAGGAAAATTTATTGAGATAGGATGGGAAAAATTATATAATTCCGATAAAGAACATCAAATTTTCTACGCGCTACATCTCACTTACATGCGTATCTCAATCCCAAATATTTCAACGTACTGATTATAAAACAATATTCAATAAAAATCTCTTAAAAAATTTGACGACGATAGAAATATTTATATTAAGAATTATTTATATGTAGATAAATATTATGCATAAAAAAGCAGTCTAAATATGGGCAGTGCAGTGGTTCAAATATTGGCTTGTAGGAAATTTTGATAATAAAAGAAATATCTAGTCTAGAACATAGTCGTCCAGTTTAGAACACTTAAAATTCATATAAAATAATTAATAAATAAAAATAATTTTATGACAAATGATAATAAACAATTTTTTAAATATTTATGTACTCGTGCCATAGATAACGAATAGCATAAAAAAGATTTTCAATATTAACTTATACTGATATAAAAATATGAGACAACATAACAAAAAATTATTATTTTATTTATAAAAAATATAGTAAAATCAACTATCAAACTTCAAACATTCGATAAATATCCATTAGGTATTTGATGTTTTTCCCAGAAAATATTTGAATTTCTCTGTGATGGATATGTCGAGATTGCCTTTATAAGAAGCACATGTTTTTGACATTTTCCTAACAGTCGGATAACACTACCACACCGAAAAGAAATACAGTTAGGAAAATTTATTCAAGCATGATAAGGTCGGGATATCTTAACAAATTGACCAGTTTGCCAGTAAATAAAGGGCTTTACCGCCGGGGGCTGACATCCTATTTTCAGAGACGATTTCGTACCATTTTATAGGTATAACTTTTACAGCAGTTGATAAATTGAACTAGAAATATTGAGAGAAAATTTTATTTAATATAGTAATGGAAATAAAAGTTTAAATTGGAATGGATTAAATGAATGAAATTAAAATGGAAATAAAAAGTGGTTAGGACACTGGCCTCGTAATCCAAAGGTCGCGGGTTCGAACCTCACTCCAGACTAGCAAGTTAGTCCTATTTTCATAGTACAAGCGTTTAGCTTAGTTTGAAAATAGTAAGAATATTGATGTGACACGTATTCCGTGTTCACATCTCTATTTTGGTAATTGATGAAAATAAAGAAATAAACTTGGTTAAAGAGATGATAAAATGTTGTACAAGATACAAGCATTTTAAATCAAATATTTGTTTTCTTCATCAAAATTTATATATTTTTTCGTTTAATACATTAAAATCCCTATTAAATATAGTTTTCACATATCATGTATTTTTAAATATTTTATTTTCACTTTGTAAAAGCAAATATATATTTCGACGACTTCGCGGTGCAGATGGTCTCGGGTCACGGTGAGTTCAGGTGCAATTATTAGATTGAGGACTTACTAGTGACCTGTGGTATACCTGCGGCCGCGTTAGGCAGACGCCGGAGCACCTATTAAAGGAATGCCCTATTTTAGATAATTTTCGAGATGACTATAAAGTAACCAGTAAACGCTCACCTTCTCAGGAATGCTAATAACTTGTCGTATTTCAGAGCTTTTATTCGGGTGTGAGTCTCCCGCTGGGAAATTCTTAGAGGATCTCTTGCTGGAGCGTCACTGCTGTGTACTGGTTTTTTTAATTTTTCCACTAGCGATTTCCGTCATTTCGAAATTTCTACAGACGTAATTTAATTATGATCATTACTCAGGTTGTATCTGCCAGCACTGGATCTCCGGACCGGCGAGTCCCTTAATGTTTGTGCTTGTTATTTTATTTTAATTTTTCCCGGAAGAGAGTGAATTACTCTAGTAACTGTCTCTAAGGTGCAATTATGTATTCATTTTAATTAATCTTGCTCTTAAGTTGTGTGTTTTACATGTTGTGTCTTTATCCTTATGCTTATTACTATGGACACTACGGATTTGGCATTCATATTTTATACTGTAGCATTTCCTGTACATAAGTAGTTTACGATTCCCCTATGGGAATCGTAAATGGATGATAAGTGTATTCCAATTGTTATTTGTCCCTGCGCTTTGGAGGCAGAGGTTTTGTGTGGACGCCTCCCTGTTCCTCTCACATTTCCACGAGTGTCGCCGATACGGGCGGTGGGTACGGCCACTTTAGCATTAAAAAAATGTCGAAAATGGGTGGCAAAAGTGTGGGGTCGATATCGCAGCTATTGCTCATAGAATGGCCCTGGGTGTATGGTGGGTCCCTCTTCTCTGTAGGCTTGCTCGGGAAGACAGATGGTCGCGGGATAAATCTATTGTTGTATTCCTCTTCATCTTTACATGCCAAAAGCATACATAGTCAATAAATTATTAAAATATTATCAGAATTACATTTTTTTAAATTTAGCTTTTAACGCCAAACTAGTTCTAAATATATTTTTGTATTATTTCTGGAATAAGATTGTGATGGTATTGCCGCCATATTACTGAGAATCCAGACCCTCACACGCTCCACAATAGCACCATAGATTTACATACGTGTTCGTACTATATATAAGTCTACTACGCTGCTGATACACACGAGTTAATTCTTTGAAGGTACTGTACAGGGTGTGACAGAGCTATTCCACATTACTATGCAGGTAGATTCCATACTAAATTATCAGTCGAAAATGCTGTAATATTAATTTTCTTATATTATGGAGATAAGCCACTTCAAAGTTTTTCGAGACAGATAACTCGTCCACCCCTGACCATGTGCATTATATACATTACAAATCCTTTTATGCTTATGTTAAAGTTAAATTAGGAACAATCGGTTAAAAGAAACTGTAAAATTGTTTTATCTGTCATTCATATCAAATTGACTTATCTATAATTGTCTTTTCTGTGTGATCCTTCAATTGTGGTAGACATTTAACTATTTTTTCTGTATTTTGTTTTACCAAGCAATTACGTCTCCCTGTTGGATGACCGAATAAAATAAAATGAATTAAAAAAATACAAAAAGGCACAGTTTTCTCGTCACTTTTATAACTCATCCCTTGAAAGGAACCTGTATTCAAATATATCGTTAGCAAAGCGATCTCAGTTGAGATCATTTTGCAGGAACACATGAAAAAATTACTTAACCAGACTCAGCGGTAGCCTGCAATCAGTACAAATAATTAGTTTTTCAACATTACGATTTTCAATTTATCTGAAGCATTCCCAGATTACCGCTAGGGTTGAACCTACATTGCAATGGGATGAAAACGGCCAGGTTCGGTTAGTTAATGTAAGGTTAGGTCGTATAATACAGGCCGCCCGGGAAGCGAGAAGTCAAATGGCACATGCAACCGGCAGCTTAACATCGACACAATTAATTAAACCTACCACCCCTTACCGTTAACATTTGACTCGGTCGGGCCGAGAGCTTACGAATATAATTTAGGGAAAGCCCGGCGGTCATAACGGTCCGTGTCAAGAATCGCGGCTGCTTCATCTAAAATTCAACCACGGAGTAAAAAATATCGAAATAACGTCTCCCGCATTTGCATACGCACAGCTTATAAAACGCACTTTGTTTATTAGTATCAGCGCCCAGAAATAGCTGGCTGGAGTCCGAGGTCGAGGCCTAAGAGGCAGCGCCATCAAGACTGAATAACGCCTTGGAGAAGCTAATTTGAGGAAATTAAATAATGAAATGCAGTCAAAATAATACATTTCAAAAACGATAATTTTGAATATTAAAATACTACATCCTGTTTTACAAGAGAGAATGTTATATTTTACGAAAACCAGATCAAACAAACGTAAATAAAATGAAGATGATGAAATTTCTTAATTGAAGAAAAAGTACGACAGAGGAAAGTATTAACTCCAACAAAAGAAATAAAACAGAGACAAGTCATAATTTTAACTCAAATACATGATGACATCTGAGTTACTAATTTGGAATATTTTTTTAAGGATTTCTTTCGCTGTTATGACTTTATGAATTCTTTTTCTTGCAGTGTAAGTTAATGTCATTGCAAAAATCATTCTGAAATAAAATTTATGCAGCCCAATAACTCGGTCAGTGTCAGCCCTGTCCGCCATGCCTGCCCTGCTGTGAGCCTAGCCTAAAGGCAAGACTTTGCAAACATTTGTTTGTAGAATAATAAAGCATACCAATAGATTTTAATACAGAAATACAATAATTAAATGCAGAAAATAGGATTTTATAATAAACGAATTCTTTCATTTCAAAAGTGAAGTGAAAAAATTATTGCCATTTTGCTTGCATAATGATTCCTTTAAGTAGTGCTGTAAAATTGTCACTGTGTCCGATTGATTACAATAATATAACTGTTCTGAATTATGTCTAGATTTATTACAATGTTGTGCATTTCTTATTAATTTTAGTTTTATTGTCAAGTTATTGCACATAAAAGTTTTAAAAAATTCGTGTTTTATTTTGAATTTACTGTATCACTATCATCATTCATCATTCATTTGTAATTACTTTTTCATTATTATCGATATAAATTATTTTCACGATAGTCCTACATTTTGCAGAAGATACATATGTTAGTTTTATTATTCATCATCATCATCATCATTCTTGGCACTACAACTCTTGGTGGGCCTCCTCAATAATTTTCCCCCACTCATCTCGGTCTAGTGCCAGCTCTCTCCAGTTTCGAAGCTCTAAGGCAGAGATGTCTTTGAAGACGTTGTCACTCCATCTTAATTTTGGCCTTCCTAAACTCCTTCGCCTTATTGGCCTTGAGTTCAGCAGGGAATTTGGTACTTGATGCTCGGACATCCTATCCACATGACCCAGCCACCGAAGTCTTCCCAGTTTTATAAATTTTGTTACGTTTGGCTCCTTAAATAGAGTATAGAGCTCATTATTGTAACGTCTGCGCCAAATTCCATTTTCCAGAACCGGTCCGAAGATACGCCTCAAAATTTTCCTTTCAAAAACGTCCAGTGCTCGCTCATTCCTCTTAGTACTCAATAGTATTGTTATTATAAGTCGTAAATAAGAAAATTTTCGACTGATAATTTAGTATGGAATCTACCTGCTTGGTAATGTGAACTAACTCTGCAACACCCTATACAGTACCTTCGAAGAACAAACTCGTGTGTATCAGCAGCGTAATAGACTTCTATAGTACGAACACATACATGTATGTAAAACTGTGGTGCTATTGTGGAGCGTGTGAGGGTCTGGATTCTCAGTAATATAGCGGCAATACCATCACAATCTTATTCCAGAAATAATACAAAAATATAATTACACCTAGTTTGGTGTTAAAATCTAAATTTAAAAACATGTAATCTGATATTATTTTAATAATTTATTGACTATGTATGCTTTTGGCATGTAAAGATGAAGAAGAATACAACAATAGATTTATCCCGCGACCATCTGTCTTCCCGAGCAAGCCTACAGAGAAGAGGGACCCACCACACACCCAAGGCCATTCTATTAGTAAAAGCTCCGATATCGACCCCACACTTTAGCCACCCATTTTCGGCATGTTTTTAATGCTAAAGTAGCCGTACCCACCGCCCGTGTCGGCGAAACTCGTGGAAATGTGAGCGGAACAGGGAGGCGTCCACACAAAACCTCTTTTTTTCTCCAAAGCGCAGGGACAAATGACAATTGGAATACACTTATCATCCATTAAGTGGGAATCGTAAATTACATATGTACAGGAAATGCTACAGTATAAAATATGAATGCAAAATCCATAGTGTCCATAGTAATAAGCATAAGGATAAAGACACAACATGTAAAACACACAACTTAAGAGCCAGATTAATTAAAATGAATACATAATTGCACCTTAGAAACAGTTACTAGAGTAATTCACTATCTTCTGGGAAAAATTAAAATAACATAACAAGCACAAACATTAAGGGACTCGCCGGTCCGGAGACCCACTGCTGGCAGATACAACCAGAGTAATGATCTTAATTAAATTACGTCTATAGAAATTTCGATATTATGGAAATCGCTAGTGGAAAAATTAAAAAAAAAAACAGTACACAGCAGTCACGCTCCAGCAAGTGATCCCCTAAAAAATTTCCCAGCGGGGGACTCACACCCGAATAAAAGCTCTGAAATACGAAGTTATTAGCATTCCTGAGAAGGTGAGTTATTACTCTTTACTTTATGGTCATCTTGACAATTATTTAAAATAGGGCATTCCTTTAATAGGTGCTCTGGCGTCTGCCTAACGCGGCCGCAGGTATACCACGGGTCACTAGCAAGTCCTCAATCAAATAACTTGCTCCTGAATTCACCGTGACCCGAGACCCTCTGCACCGCGAAGTCGTCAAGCACCGGAGGGCCGCCTCTTTCCTTTTCCCGAACCGATACTGAAGGGATGATGGTATTGGACCACCGTCCCTGAACTGCTGCATCCCATCTTTCCTGCCAGCCTCTAAGAGTCTCACGCCAAAGCTCTGCATAGAGTTCTTTAAACGTTATTGTACCTGAGGGCCTAAAAGCGCGGCCATAATACAACACCCCTAGACCCCTCCTCAGCGTGCAGCGAGGCGCCGTTTCCAGGACCAGTAGTCGCAGATAAGACCCCCGCAAGCACTGGAAGCGCTACACTAGAGATGGTCCGATTTGCGCCCGTCTACGCCAGCAGGGGGCTTCTCTGACCCCTGTTTAGGGCGGAGGAGACAACTGCATACCTCAATCTATGCGCCCAAACCTCCGCCGCATATGTGACCTGGGCCACATATAAGGCATTATAAATTAGGCGCACAGTAGCGCATCCGTATACCCTACTCCGCCGTGGACATCCTTCTCAGCGCACCAAAGAAAAGAGCAAGCTTATAGTGGCGTACCCGTCCTTTCCTACGGTCTCTCGGCCAGCACACATACACACACAAACATACATACAGGAACGCCCACACAGTCGCCCGCCCATCGAGACACCGCAGAATCAATCGCGTTTATATCAATATTCACGATAAAAATCCTCAACCCATTAAAAAAACCATTAGTAATTACAAATTACATTTGTTAAAGGAACGTTGGTTTTAAATTATACAATTTGTGAATTTTTAGAAAGCCCTCCCGCTAACTTTCCCCTCCGTCGGACTTTTGTGATTTCCAAATCAAATTAAAAATTACAGCCGTTCGGGCGTCCAACCCGCAATTTCCTCAATTAGCGCAATTAATTATCAGCCCGCCACTTCGCGGTCGCAAACAATCGGGATTGTTTCTGCTTCCGGTGCCGCTCCAGTCGGAAACTTTTTAATTTGGAACAGTCGAGATCGACGCGCGCCGGGCTCCGGCAGGGGGCGCGCGCTCTCTTAACGGCGCCTTACTCTGGACCCGCATATTTACAAGCACCGAGAGGTACTTCTCTTTCAACATAGTTGTGATATCCTTTCTATAATATCATATCTATATTTCACGCATACAGAGGGAGCCGAAACATTTATAAACACTTCAAAAATATGCATCAAAATTGTAATATAAAATTTATGCAGATACAAAGCGATAACTTATAGACTTAACTCAAACTTTCAGACACTTCCGGTAAGGTGGTCGCTCTAACTGGGTGAAACCTTTTTAAGGTTGCTTTATTCTGGAATCTCATATTTGCACCGCCCGGTCACTAACAATGCCAAGAGAATTACAAATATTTTATCATCAATATCAAAGTTCCGTTAAATTTAAATATATACAGAGGAAACCAATAAAATAAATACACACTTAAACAGTTGTCATCTTTGGACTTTTCAGATCCGAATTATGGGAGTAATGTCAGGTATGACCTTTATTATCAAACCTAATGATTTCGATGTCCGTCTAGCACGTAATTATGTTTTATCTTCTGAAGATGAGGCTTGATTATGATTTTATAAATAAAAACACTTATAAATCAAAACTTTTGATACTGGTTAAATATTTTGAGTCAAGCAGCAACCAATGTCAATAATAAACATCATTAGTCTCTGAGAAAAATTATTAACGTGTTTAGAAATATGGTACGGCGGCCATATTCGTTCGAAATTTTTAGGATTTAAGTAAACTTATTACCTATTATCTTTTTAATTAAAAGTTATTTCAAGGATTGTCTAGGGTCTTTTATGACCAGTTGCTGGTCTGAATATGAAAAATAAAAATAAAAATGTATGATGAACTCGCTTGAATATACGTATCATCGTAAATGTAAAGGGTGATAAAAATAATGAAAAATAATTTTATTTTTTTATTTTATTAAACAATAAATTGAATAAGATGGGCATATACGTCAACAATGTGATTCATTGTATGTTATACAGTGCTCGAATGAATTATTTCTTTTAATTTATATAAATAATGGTAATATTTCTATGCTTTATGACAAATTCTACACCGATCACACAAAAGAGTAGTTCATATATTGAGCATTCACAGTGCAGCGTAAGAATAATAAATAAGATTGCAATAAGAAGATTTGTTTCAATCCATGCACGAACTATGAACTAAGGTAAACTTATTAATATACATACAACCTGGAACCACGGCTGGTTCTAATATGTTTGACTTGTTTAAAAAAATTACTACGAGCTTGTAAATTTTAAACAATTATGAAAAAGTACTACTTACTTTCTTACTTACTTACTTACTTACCATCACGCCGTTTCCCCGCGGGGGTAGGCAGAGAGGATAGAGCGCCATACTCTTCTGTCCTGACATACAACTTTCGCTTCGTCTACATTCATATATCTACGCATGCAAGCTCGACGGTTGTTCAGGCTTCTAACAGGACCATCTTCCAGTATCTGGTTAATCTGGTCATGCCACGTCTTCCGTGGTCGTCCTCTCTTTCTGGCGCCGTCGACACTTTTATCATATAGCTTTCTTACCATTATTTCCTCATTCATTCGCTCAACATGCCCAAACTACCTGAGTAACCCTATTTTTATTCTCTGTATTATGCTACGATCAGCTTTACATTCATTCCTAATATCTTCGTTCTTTACTCTATTATACATGGATTTGCCACACATACGTCTAAGGGACCTCATCTCCAATGCATTCAATCTACTTTCGTTCCTCTTCTGCCAGCTCCAGGCTTCACTTCCATACATTAGTGTCGGTACCAAATACTCTTAAAAATGTCTTAATAAATAAGTTGCGCTAATTTAAATTACAAAAGGTCGTTTTTACTTAAAAGACTCAGTTTGAAACATATTTAAAAGATTACTAGGGGATTTAATTATGCAAGAATGAATACTTTAACTGTGGTATATAAGTGTCTTAAACACACGCAAGGGGATAAATTCTTCCGCTTTGACTCAACCCCCATTCCTAAAGAACGAGTCGGGTGCATCTCTGTAAATTTTTGTACTCTGTGATAAGAACAAAGCTTTGAGATTTTGATATTTCTTTTTCACAAACTGAATACGCAGACAGCTTTTCATATTTCCGCGAATCTCGTTAACTGAGCTCCACAAACACACCATAAATTAATGGTATTCATATATTATGTACATTTTAAATTACCATCTGGGTTGAAAACGGTCCCTCAGTTGAGCAGTCCGCTGGCGAGGAACACATTATTAACCAAATTTGTATTTGGAATCCTCGATGGATTTCTCTCACGTGATGTCATCTATATTATAAAAAAGTCATTTCAAAATTGATAGACGGCATGATTGACTAAGTAAATACTAAATGTTCATTAATTAAAATATTTTAAATTTATCATGCATTCTTGTTTTCTTGATTCTGCCGAAGCCAAAAGATCTTAATTATACAACGAAAAGTTCTTGAATAAAAAATTCACGAACTGTGCACTCTGGCGCAATGAAATCTGCATTGCTAATACTGTCTGGAATTTTTGTGTCAAAGCTCATATACTCGAATTTTTTCTGCAACGTCATTTACATCAACAGCTATGGCGCTTTCAAATATGCACTTAACTCAGTTTAATTCACATAGGTATAAAGCCTTTTTATCTATTTATAAATTTTCATTTTACGATTTTTTTTTAATGAAAATTATGTATTCAATTAATAATAATTGGCTATTGTTGTCAATGCACTTTTGCCATTTTAACGAAAGTGATGCCACATTATCTAACAAAACTTATACTTGAGGAAGTTTATGGCACTTCGGTCGCGTCCATATTTTTTCCGGGCGGAAACATTTCGTCAGCGCTCGAATGTTTTGTAACGTCACATGTCTACCAACCCCAGCAAAACATGGCTACTACCATCTTTTTCCTTTTTAAATTCCAAAAATTTATTCAAAAAGCCCAAAAAATCTTCTTTAATGTAAAAAAAATTATGATATAATCTACATCAAAGCAAGCATGATCTGGGATTGCTTCTACATCCTAAAACACAGCTAAACAATAACATAGAACATTGAAAGATATTATTCATCTTCTTCCATATGATTGAGAATAAAACATGAGATATAAACGTATAAGCGAACCGGCGTCCCTTTACTCCGAAGGGGTAAGTACACATTTATAATCATTGACTTAGAAATAAATTTATTCACTTTTAATTGAAATCCATATGAATTTCACATCCAAAATAAATAATTTTAAAACCAACTACATTGAGAAGTTTACGTATTCAACATTTCTGAAAGATCAACATATAATTTACATCTTCAACAAATCTTGAATATGGAAATTTCCGGTAAGCTTATTATTTGCATCAACCAGAGTATGCGCATATTATGTTTATATTTATATTTAGGATGTAAAAGAGCTAGCTAACAATACTTGATAATACAGCAACAATGTTCTAATATCATTTAAGTAACTAATCTTAACTTAAGTAAAAAATTTATTCTACTTAATACAAGTCAAATAAAAGAATTTGCAAGGTTTAAATAATTTTATTTTTTCCTCTTGCATTGGAATTAAATTATTCAATGTAAGTAATTTAAATGGTTGTCCAATGTTTTACAGAAAATAAGCCAAAAAAAAAAATGCAAAATTTAAAGTCGCTTTCCTGCACAACGATGCTTGAAAATTTTCGACTAACAATTAAGATTGTAATCTTCTTGTTAAGTATTTTGAATTAGCTCTCTTTCACCCTGTACACGTATGCTGTAATTCAAGCGAGACTTTTTTACATGTTTTTGTACTTTTTAAATTTAACAACAATTAAATAATATTACTCATGGGTGGAGTGATACAGTTTTCCAAGCAGAAGGTTGGACGTGAGATGGACAAGAACTCATGAATATTAGTTTTCCACGTCCCATTCCGACCTACCAGACAGTACCTCTTTTCCCTTCCAACTTATCAAACCAACAATAAGAAACCTCTCCCATTCCACGTACATGCTCAGGTTATAATTACTTTTTAAATTCAATAGATATTATATTATATAGCACTTTTGAGTCTATGTTAAAGATAAATTTGAAACAATCGGTTAAATGAAACTGTAAAGTTGTTTTATCTGTCATTGTCAAATTGACTTATCTATGGTTATGTCCTATTTGTGTTATCCTTTAATTGTGGGAGACAATTAACTTTTTTTTTAAATTTTATCTTATCAAGCGATTATGTCTCTCTATTGGATGACCTAATAAAATAAAAAATTAATTTAGTATTTTTTAGCAGTTTTAAACCAAATATCTATCAATCCTTATCTTACGTATGGGTGGCAGTAGAACTATCTTTATGTATCTTTGAACTACCTCGAGCGAACACTAACCGTCACAGCCTACATATATACATATATACCGACACGACCGCATTTTCGGCAGAAACCTGCAAGTCGGTGGGATTCATTTAAAGTACATATAAAATTTAGACTTGGATGTTATTCGAAGCGCCTTTTCGTTAATTGTATTTCTTGAAGAATAATTTTAACCTTATTCTGTTGAAGACTGTATTCGAATATCTTTATACTTGCAATTATATGTACTTGCATTTAATTAATGCAAATTCAGAACAAAGGTCTATGATATTTAAATAAATTTGATGAATTAATTATAAAAACATTCGGAAAAAACCTATTTACCAAAAAATATTCGGTTACCACCAGAATACGAATCCATAACTTTTAATTTTTCGATAAACAGAATTTCAAATATATATCTTAGCATTTGGTTGAACTAATTTGTTTAATTAATAAATAATTCGTTTAATCTGTACAATCAACACTTTCATATTATTTAACAATACACTTTGATGTTGCATTGATATAATTTTATCTTCAATACAAATATAGTGTAACGTTATTTTGTATGTAGGTACGCTCTTTATGTATGTATTGTCCACTTTAAAAATATAGACGTATCATTACCAGCTGCTAAATCTATGTAAACTAGTTTATGAAAAAAAACGAAAGAGTCTCAGATTTGGAACATAAAGGTATATAGAACTCTCAAAAACTTAATGTGGGATGTTCTTATGATGGAATTGGTGAACATTGCATTATATAGAGTGATCACTTAAGTCGGCTCATACGGGTTGTAAACCCTGGACCATCGTATAAAAAGTCTTCCATACACATTTCTTATATAAATTGCTTCCTCTTAATGGGACTTCTATAACTTTCTTTATTACAAATACATTGATTTAGCCAAACTTTTTACAGTTTTGTATTTAACCAATTAAGAGCCGTATGTTAGGGCCAGTTTTTGAAAATGAATTTTGGCCTGGATGCTACAACAATGAGCTCTATACTTTGTTTAATGTTTTACACGTTTTAAAACTTTTTAAAATTATTTATTTCGTGGTTAGACATGTGTATAGGATAACCGAATAGCAATACCGAACTCAATAAATACGAGTTCATTGGGGCGGGAGAGCTTGGCAAGGCCAAAATTAAGTTGAAATGTCAATTTATTCAAATATCAAAGACATATCTATCTGTCTTTAAACTTCAGATATCTAAACAAATGTCATGTAATAGAAATTGATGTTGGTAAAAAATGTTGATGTGGTCAACACCCGATGGGTAGATGTCGATACTTATGATGAATAATCCAAGAAATATATTATTTAAAAATATAATCATTTTACTTTTTCTTGCCTGCTTTAAATTTATACATTATAGAAAGTCATCTTCTAAAAAAACATGTTTGTTTTATGTTTGTACTATGCCTTTTAGAATATTTTTTTTAAACTGGAAACTGGTTAAATGTACGGGAATATTCGAGAATACTGGAGACAAAACAACTATTATATTAAAGAAAACACATTATTATTGTGAAGTTGCAATTTCAGAACAAAGATCTCTGAATTATTAAGCATTTTTTTATTAATCAATCAGAAAATACATACAGAAAAGTAAAATTAACGAAAAAATATTTTAACTGCTATCTAGATTCGAACCAATGGATCTCCATTCTATCCGGGGATGGCGCGTTATCCAATTTCGCCACGGCAGTTTGGTAAGTTAACGAAAATTATTTCGACCTTATATGTAGTCTCTTTTTAATTGATTAACATTTTTATTCCATTTTTAAAACAATTCACTTTTTATAATGCAAAAGTCTTCTTTTGCATTATAAAAAGTTGAAATTTGAGTTTTCTGTATGTCTTTATAATTGATTAATAAAAATTTGTTTAAAACAATTATTGTTAATAATGTCGCAGCAGGTCATAATCCCTAGGCTACCTTCTTAAGACTTCCATACACTTTTTCATATAAATAGCTTCGTCTCTGTGAGACTTCTACAATTGATTTTAATTAAAATTATTCCTCACTCGACAAAATTCAGTAATTGTGTTCTCAGATATACATACAAATATATTGTCCAAAGCCATATTGTTCAGCATAGTTGAAGCTCTTCCAACAGTAATAATAATCGGCAGGTCATATATATGGTAATGTGAAATAATATATTTTGACGCTGTCCAGGGTTAATTATAAGTAGGTATACAAACCAATGCTCCGTATAATTTCAGGATTATTTATCATATTGCGCAACAAACAAAAAAATATTATAAAAAAATAGATATCTCATTAGTGACATCTGTGGTTACTTAAGGGCAATGAAAAATTAAATTTAAATATTAAATCAGATGCCGGTCGCGCTAAGGATTACTACAACACATATGAAACATGTTGTAAAATTTAAATATATACAACTTCCAAAAAATTTGATAGACGTGGTATTCTATCGTGGGTGGAATTGGTGAACGTTACATTGTGTAAAGTGATCACTCAAGCCAGTCTTAATGGTCGTAAGCCCTATGAACACACAAAGACTTCCATACCTACTTTCCCATAACAAAATATAATTTCGTCTTTGTAAGATATCTATAATATATCTTGGAAAAATATTAAGTAATCAAGTATGTATCCCTTCTAGTCTCTAAACTATTGTAGCCGCCATCACCAGCTTGACATTATGTATGATGAAACTTTGTACATTCTCGTAATTATATAACAGTACCTATTTTAAATAATGGTAACATAATCCTAAATAGTAAATTGGGAGGTTTTGTAATACACGTCATGTATCTCTATCGGCCATGACAGGCTATTCGTGTAACCAAAACTCAAGATAACTTACCAAAAGGGATTTCTCGCATCGACGACTCCTTCTTAAATTACAAAGCAATCGGTTTTAAACCCCCGGGCTTAGGTCCAAGATTCAGGGGCTAGAGGGAGCTCCAGTTAGCCCCGGAACAGCGGAGTTTCATTAGGCGGAGGTGCGCCGATCCTATATCGGGTACAGGATACCCTTCTGGCTGGGGTACGCTAAGCCTTCATTAAAACATCAAGAATTAGATACCAGTGCAGTGCAGTGCCTTTGGAAATAATAATTTATGATTATCTATCTGACACGCAAAGGTAAAGCTGACACATGGCTATAACGTCTAATAGTATATATGCAGGGTTATCTAGGAAACAATAACCTCGCAGGATTATATTTTTGCATTGATTATAAGTCGAAAATGTTCAGGCAACCATCATTACGGTAACTTATTTCGAATATGAAAAATTCATTCCTCAAGTAGATATATATATATATATATATAATATATATTTTATTTTTTTTCACTTTTTAAATATTTCGTATTTTGTGGGGGTTATTATTGATTAATCCTTAAAATCGTTAAAGGAAGTATCTAAAAGTGGTACAGGTTTGATGTGATTTGATGAGGCTGTCCAGGGAATCCAAAAAGAATTAATGCAGTCATCGAGTATTATTAATTTAAAATGTACTGAATAAGATATTTTATAGGAAATATATAGCCTATAAATTTATAAAAAACATCATTTTGAAAGGAATAAATACACATAAAATCTATAATTCATTCTTTCACGTTTCAGTTACATTCCAAATTAGTATTCTTCTGTGACTGCATTCAAAACATTTATTTTTTTATTTTTTAGATATTGCTGATTGGATTGGAATTTATCGAGTTTGATGAATTGAAGCTTAATCAATACTTTTTTTTTATGTATTAATTAATTGTCTATGGTTATAAGAAGTGTGTTATATGGAGGTATTTATGCACAACGCTTAATAGCCACAAAATGTCAAAAATGTGTTGTATACCATAGACGTACTATAAATATAGACTAGTTACAAACCAAAATATCTGCTATACTGAACGACAACACGAATTACTGTGAACACAGACGAACATTGCGGAAGTTGGTCTAAGGGTGTCCAAAATGTATAAATGTCCGCGCGATATATATGTGTATAAATATATAATATTAATACAATACACAACCCTGTTTACATATGTATCTCTTTAACACGTATGCTGCGCTATAAGAAAGAAAGAGAAAATACCATACAGTAAATACCGCAATTCACTACAACTTCATATGCATTCGTTCTTAAAAATTATGTTGTATTGTCCTTTCTTATACGTGGTTATGAAAATAATTTCTATCTCTTTCTGACTGATACATTTAGTACGTAATAGAAGACAGCAGAAACTAGATGTCTCAGATTTGTTTTTTTAGTGACTAGTCTATATTTATAGTACCTACGTCTATGGTTGTATACCTACGGGTTTGGACAGCTCACTATTATATCTATAAAGATACACATAAGTGGTGAAAACGTCCAAACTCTAAATGCTTATAGTTTTTTGTAAATTCAATATTTTTCTAATCGACATTACGGCGACCACCATAAAATTACCTCAGAAAACCTACAAAACATATTTTATCCCTCCTTTATATTAATTAAATAAGCACCCAAGATAAGTAAATACTTTTTAATCCAAGAACCACAAGACTTTTTTCACAAGAGAAAATTTAAAACAGAAATGACAGCCGGTTAAACAAGTAAACATGCTTAAACTTAAATGTTATATTAATATTTCATAGACTTAACTAAAGTTCCATAGAATAAATAAGCTAGGTGGCTTTTAGAAGCCATTTTCTCAATTCCATATTTTTTAGGTTGGACGCTTTCAGCATAACTACGTCCATTATACAATAACTGGAATACTTGAATGAGATCCCTTAAACGTATGGCAAATCCATGAATGATAGAGTTAAGAATGATGATATTAGAAATGAATGTAAAGCTGATCGTAGCATAATACATAGAATAAAAATAGGGTCGCTCAAGTGGTTTGGGCATGTTGAGCGAACGAATGAGGAAAGAATGGTAAGAAATATATATAATGCAATTGTTGACGGCGCCAGGAAGAGAGGGTGACCACGGAAGACGTGGCATGACCAGATTAACCAGATACTGAAAGATGGTCCTGTTAGAAGCCTGAACAACTGTCGAGCTTGCATGCGAAGATGTATGAATGTAGACGAAGCGAAATTTGTATGTCAGGACAGAAGAGTATGGCGCTCTATCCTCTCTGCCTACCCCCACGGGGAAACGGCGTGATGGTAAGTTAGTTAGTTAGTTTTGTAATGTTTCTAATACTGTAATCTAATACTGTATCTTCCCGCAATTCATCAACCGATTTGTTTAGTAAAGCATAATTATTGAGGTATATGGATTCCCATTTATTGATTTCTTACTTTATCAAACATCGAATTACTGTGTACTTGCATTGCATTGCCGTAGAAAATAATTTAATTATGAGGCGAATATTAAAAAATTGAATAATTTAGAATTTTTATTTTTATATAGTAATTGTCGCGTTTTAAATATATAAAAAACTAACTTTTAAGTAGTTTTTGAAGACTCAAAGTGGATGCATGCAATGAAACGAATGCTGCGATATCAAATCATTCGCAATTCGTAAATATAATACAACGCAAGCATTCTAACACAATAGTCTTTTGGTATTGGCATTGATTTTAGTTCTTTTTTCACCCAAACTAGAACCCAAAAATAATGTGTCATAGTCGATAACGATTTGACAGTCGAAAACTCATTACATTTTAATTCATTTTCATTACTATGTAATATTAAAAATAACTTAAATGATATATTTTTTTAAAAAATCTAGAGATGTGAACATGGAAAACGTATCGCATTATTGAATATTCTTACTACATATTTTCAAACTAAGCTAAGAAAATATGACTAACTTGCTGATGTCCTGAAATGAAGCTCGAACCACCAATCTCCAGATCACTAGGTGGACGTCATGACCATTACACTAACAAGCTACTCAAGGCTCTCTATTAAGCATTATGAAAATAAGTTTACTTTAAAAAGTGACACCCAACAAGCGTGATTAGGCTGAAAAGCTAAAAGATTTTATTACGTTTCCAAAGTCTGCACCACCGACTACCATAAGACATTAGCGATATAGATTGCAGTGTGGCCTCATTCATGTATCGGCTATATTTAGAATGATAAATAAAAACAACAAATATAATAATTAATATCCTGGTAAAAACATATTCTTCTGTTGAAGCTTGATTTATTATTATTAGTAATTACAATTTCTGCATTGTACGTTACATTTCTTTCTTCTTATTTTTTTTATTTTATTTTGTTATTGCTTTCTACTTTGTATTATGCATCTATATCAGGATTTGTAAATATGAGGAGGACCATTTTATATGGTTTCTAATATAGTTTATTATGGGTATACTGACTTACGTAATACTGAAAATAATTATATCTGTGTTCAATTTTACAATTTTTTTTATTATTTTTAACGCACTTTTATCTCTGTCTATATATCTTATCACTAATTTTGAAATATCAAAAATTATTATTCATACAAATGTGGTGGCCAAAGACGCGTACATATACACGTGTAAGGAGGCACAGCATACGCCGACAATTAAGCACGGCAGGTTATCGCCCCCGACGCAAAGGTCGAAATCAGAACGCTGAATCCGTGAAACGAGCGACAATGTAAGCCGGACCAATGACCGAGTACACAGGCAACGTATAGCAGAGGGCATGATAAGCGAGGCAACTCACCTTGCTGACCAGACTAAATATTACCCACACGAGCGGCCGAGTAAGACGAAGTCATAATACACCGAGTCCTTTGTTCACGACAACTATAAAAACGGTAGTCTCCAGAGCAGACTATCTCACTTTCCCAGTGAACGGCTCGTATAGCGGAAGCCCTCGCTGTCATACCTTCGAACGTCACGCTTTCACTTGTGACCTTTGTACCTACTGTATTCTTTATAACTTTTGCTTCTGCAATTCAATAAATTCTGTAAAACCATCGTGACTTTACATCACCAACACCGCTTCAACTCATCCTAAACCGGAAGGCTTATCCACCTCTACACAAATAATTCGATTTAGTATAGCAAACTCATAAATTTTTGAATCATGCTGTATTGATCTTATTAATCAATAATTACTACCTACCTCAGAACATCTTTATTTAAATACCTAGCGACACACGCGGTAGCCAATAGCCTTCCTAACATTTAGAGGATTTGTGCTTGTATTTTCCTGATATATTTCAGTAATGTTAAGCTATTAACCAAAAAAACTGTATTAATTGGAACTTTACTGAAAAAAATCTATCACCCGAAAGTGTGTCATCACTTCAAAAATATTATTTGAACTAAGATAAATGAACGGAACCTAATACGTTATTGAAAACGTCCATAAGGAGCGTCCACGAGCTTCTCAAGAGAAGAAACGCTAGTGGAAACTTAACACCTATGCTCGAGAAAATCTATTTGGCAAGTGGATCGTGTGACGGGAATTCCAAAATCGAGCGTCCATTTGCATTAATGCATTTTGAAGCGAACCAAGTGGAAAAGTTTTATTAGATGATGGGGAAGAATCGCGCCCCCAATCTCCCTTACCTTCACATCACCATCGTGATTTTATGGTCGTGGCCTATTTTGATGAAAATGTCTCTGGACGAGGACCTAGGTTTGAAAAGCCCCTACGATTTCGTGCCACCGGGTTTTTTTAGGGACAAGTCAAAGATATACTCTAAATCCGGCAATAATTCAAAAGTTTAGGCAGTCATTGAGAAATAACACAATATCAAATAATTCTTTATTATTACAATTTCATTAATGTACTTTATCAATAGTGTCTGAACATGAATGCCTGATATTTCGAACATGTATGAAAACTAAAAAAAAAATTCATTCATTTTCGATAATTTTAATAAAACGTGTAATTTAGCAAATTGACATAAAATTTATAACCCTCCAGTGTATGGATATCTTTTTTTAATAACAGTTATATATTGTTGCTTTTTGTGCTATTTTAGTATTGACATTATACTAAAAAAGCAACAAAGTATTACTGTTATTGTGTGTCGAAAAAAACTGAACACACTTTTTAGAGTCGTAAACAGAATTTTTATTACTCAAATTAACATATTTTATAATTCAAAACATCAAAATAAATGTATACATATTTTTTTGAGTTTTCATAGTTATTATAAAAATTCTAAATTTTGGCCATGCATGTCCAGATACTATTGATTATGGTTATGGACTAAATTTTGTCAGGTTATAGGGATATTGTATACTTATATAATATTGTATGGTAATATTGTATACTTTTTTATAGTAATATTGTGTACTTACACGCCAATTTCAGTAACTAGAAGCTTCGTCTATGTTTTAGTTTTGGAAAAATAGCACTATACCACATAAAAATACCACAAAGTTTTTTTTATATCCACTTTTGTATCACTGTGAAAAGGCATCGCTAGAACATAATAGTCACTGCCTATAATAATATCCGAGAATAAGAATGATCAAAGAGAGATAATAAGTATAAAGTTTTTCATCTAGAAATAGTATAGAGTTTTTTTTAGTATGCATCCCTATATTATATGTCCCGAAAGAACATTTTGCGAGTGTGGATAATTCACTAACAAATGGCTACCAAAAAACTTATCCAACGTTTATTTCCTTTTGAAAATATTATGAATTTCATTATGTAAGCCAATTTTTTACTTCACTTTCGAGTGTTTTATTCCCTTATATGTTCACAAGGAGTAAGCTTTTCCATTAAACTTGTGTGTTTAAAAATCGTACAACATTATACGATTTTTAGACACAAGTTGTAAATTTCTTGTCTCACCATTGATGTCACCATGTATGCTTATGGGTGTTGCCACTTGGCAGGACTGGGGGCGAGAGACCTCTGCCGAGCGGTTACCGTAAAAGTTTAGGGCCGTCGGGTCGCGCTGATGGTGCTGGAGCAGAGAAGCGGATCTGGATCTTCATATCCATTACGGAAATGAGAAAATAGAAACTATTTCCTAATATAAATAAAGTTTATCAGACAGAGTATAATATTTTAATTACGAAACATAGTTTAATATTTTAATTACGAAATTCACGATAGTTTTCTGAGACCAGCCATTATACTTTCAACCCTGTGTGTAGTCAAATTTCACTAAACGCACGTAATAATCATTTGTTAATGATTTTGATGACCACTTTAAAACGGTTACATTTTTTTCTGCACCCAAGTTATATCTTCAAATTGTTAATGCCTATTAAGAAAAATTAAATAAAATCTTCTCCATCTCCGTTGGACGAAGATTATCCCTCACGATTGTTGGATCGTCAGATTACTGAAATATCCAATCCTAGATCACATGGAGCATCTTGGCCATGAAAAGATAGTGGCTGCAAGCTTACCTTGTTTGCTCTTTTTTCTTTTTCATTTCTTTCCCGATTGCTGCGTGGCGCTGGTGTCGATGTTGAGTTTTATTGTGCGCCATTGACTTTGCTGTCCATGTTGGCATTTTCAGGTACTCCTTGAAACATTATTTTACCCCAAGTGAACGTTTGCCCTGGGATAGCCGGGAATACATAATATCTGTTGGTAATCTGCTTTCAGATATTCTGGCTACATGGCCAGCCTTTCCAAGTTATCGCTGAAAGATGATGACCGGAGCAAGCATAGAAACCATCACTCGTATAGTGCGCCTGAGTTTTAAACAACGTCCTTAGTGAGAGTAAAGAGTTCTCCAATAATTATTTATTTTACATTTCAACAACTGCCACTGATTATGCCAAAATTTAATCGAATTTATAAATAAGGCAGTACGTGTCTCCCCGAGCTTCTGGTAGCTGGGAGCCATAAATCATCTAGAGGACGAGGAAAAATGGATCCTGGTGATAAATAGGCCATAAATATGTGTCCGCCTTGGAACTCTTTATTGAAAGCGTTACCCAGCGGAGTCCAAAGTTTGATTGTGTCTCCACCCGCGGTGCGTCATGATAATCCTTCCCCCCTCCCGCACAAAACAAAACTTCTCTAATCATTTTTTTCTGCTTCCTTACCTGTACCTACTCGCTTTTTTACTGACAAAATTCAAAATAAACGAGATAAAATACTGCTCTTAAAATATTCAAAAAATTGTCCAAAATTTCAATTGTTTTGCTATGTATTCACAAACAATAAAATATTACCTAATCTTCTTTTTCTGGTGCAGTGCCCGCGTTTGGACTAGTTGCAAGACCACTAATGTGATTACATGACAAACTTATATCAATGACAACTTAGAACAGATCGTCGCCTCTGAAACCGGTCTTTCAATCTTGGAAAATATTCTTTATTTACACTTTGGGTGAAATATCACAGTTTCGGAGATAAACGTCTTAAAATTGTGCATTTTTTTCAATATGTTTATCTATTTTTCAATATAGACTTATTTTCTGTAAAACGTTTGACTATCGTGAAAATAACTTGTATTGAATATTAAAAATTCATTCGTTTTAATACTTATGTACTTTTGTGCAGTCAAATTTGACGAAAAAGAGACCAAGCCCAGGGATTTTGGCATGGACCTTGATTTAATTATTTTTAATAAATTGTCAAATATGTCCATCGATCCGAGTGCTGCTAAACGTTTTGCACGAAATCTAAGTCAGAAAATGGTTTTTAGGTAAAAAAAAATCTTGTTAACGGTAAGCTTAGTGGCAAAATTGTTTTTTTTTAAAAAGTGTTTTCAAAATTTTCAAAATTAGTCAAAAAGTATTTCATAAGGAAATAATTAGAAATTGGCAACAAGGTTTAGAAGAATCAAATATTTTAGACAAAATGAAAAAAATCGGTCACCATAATTTTTCAAAGCAAATTTTTTGGCCAACTTCAAATCGCTGGAAAAAGATGGAAAAACTTATATGAATAATCAAATGTTTTCTAAAGAAAATAAATTTAATATTACGATAGTTTTTATAAAAACCTGAGCAAAGAACGATCATTAAATAATATTAATATTTAAACCTCTATGCGAGTTTAATATTTTATATTTTTTTCACTACTCACGAAAAACAGAATCTCTCATTGAATGGTGAAGTATCAAACAATCAAAGTATAATGAACATCATAAATAATCTCTACAATGTAAAAGACAAATCCATCAATAACTGGCTGATGTAATTAAACTGTCTAATTCTATCTAGGTAAATTAATATAGGTAGGTACTATAAAATTAAATATTGATAAGTTTTTTCTACAATATATATTGTAAAAATAATCTTGCGAAGTTTACACATATAGTATATAATATATTCTGCCAGTTTTTCTCGAATATGAGAAAATAAATAATTTGAATCTCGTATTTTATCATTGAAGTCATTGCAACTAGCAACAGTTAGGTAAAATAAACACGCTTTAATATTTAAATGGTGTTAATAAATCATAATAGAATCTTAAATATTTTAATTTCAATTTGGAAAATAAAATGATCTAAAGTGATTTTTCAAATAATGTAATAAAATTAAATTTAAAAAAAATAATAATAATTATACGGTCATAAGATCCAAGACAAGCTGTACATAATGGCGTTCTAGTGCCAAATCTGATGTATGGAAGTGAAAACTGGAATTGGCAAAAATGAATTAAAGCATACTGACTGCAGTGGAAATGCGATCACTAAGACGTTTGTCTGGAAAATCATGGTCGATAGAGTGAGGAATTAACAAATTAGTAATGAATGTAATGCTGGCTGTGGTGTGGTAGACAGAATAAAGAAAGGAGTGCTGAGATGGTTTGTTCATGTAAAACGTATGATCGAAGAAAGGATGGTTAAGAAAATATATGGGACGAGTATTGAAAGCAACAGGAATAGAGGGCATTCGCGAAAGACCTGTCATGATCAAATACTACAAATATTGGAGGATGGCCTTGTTAAAAGCCTCAACAACCGTAGAGCTTGCATGAGAAGATGTATGATTGTAGCCGAAGCAAAAGTTGTGTACCAAGATAGAAGATTATGGCATTTTATCCTCTTTGCCTACCCCTGTGTGAAAACGGCGTGATGGCTAGTTAATTAGTTATAATAATATTGTGTTGAATTAATCTTCATTGAATTTCAGATTTGCATAAGGGTTTTAGTTTTTGATGCATGTACGAGTAAGAGTACCTATGCGTTTTTGCAATTTTGGATTAATTGTAAAAATTAAAACGAATCAATTAGAAAAGTATACAGCAAAAATATATCGAAAAAAAAATTTAATACCGGATGACAAATCCAAATGTGTAAAATAAAAATTAAAATCAGCGTGTTAATAATAAATATGTTTATACCATTTTTAAACAGCTATCAAATTTATTTCATGCAGCGAATACCAAAATCCTTTGAATAATATTTATATGCAACGTAATTCCTAAAAACAAATCGATCCATTTATTTAATCTAGAATATCTACAATACAATTTATTAGTCATAATACTTTGTTTTGAAATTGCATCAAAAAAGGTTTTTCATTAAAAAAAAAGAATTCAATATTTTTCACATTATCATTGACTTAGCAAAAAGATTTTTTTAAAAAACAATTCGGATATTAAACAACTTAAATATTTCTGACTAAATGTTTTTATATTTCTTACCGTTAAAAATATTTGACCGAAACAATAATTATGTATTGCAGTAAAGAGAAATAAAAAAGTATACCGTGGGATTTAGATAAAAAAGTTAAAATTCTTCAGTTTTTCTAAATGTTGATTTTTTAGAATGGTTCGTCCATTGGAAATGAATATTAATCTCTGTCTTGGATGACGTAATTGGTTGACTTGAGGTTTCTGGGTTCGCGTCTTACATTTTCCAAGTTTTCTGTTTTTTCTAAGCGTCACGCTCGAGGAAAACAAGGAAGATATATATTTCTTTCGCGTTCATGGCTATCTTCAACCGACCCACCCGCACAACCCACCCACTATGATATTTATGATATTATTATAAGAAAACTTTGATCCACATTCTTTCTGGTAAACAATGAGTGAAGGAATGTATATTGAATATTTCAACGCATATAAAAACTAAACTGTTTTGCATTTTTGAGATTCAATCAACTTTTGGCCTGACTATGTCTTTCAAATCGGTTCGCATTACTGTGCACATTCAAAAATCTGACCGTCATGAAAATGGATCAAGCCTAAAGCGGTTATGTCTCAGAAAGTATTCGACGCGGGTAGAAATTATAATGACTAAGATTTCTTCAGATTATAATCGCTACAAATAAGCACTCTCAGTCAATTTCGGGATGCTATGGCTAATGAACGGTAAGTCCAATTAGGACGGAATAAGTTTTTAATTCAAAAATAAAAAGATAGACAATGTTTGTGAGATACCAAATTAATTATAACAGAGTGTTTTCTAGTAATGATTTATACTAATTTAACTAATACTATGTTATAATGTTTAACCACAAAGTGAATGCTTTAAATATTTAAAATATTAATTATACCAAATTAATTAAGCAATTAGAAAGACGTAAAGAAAAATCAAATCCACGAAAAAAAATTTGGCTGCTATCGAGATTCGAACCACGGATCTCCTCCTATCCGTGGTTCGAAAAAAATTGCAGTCACAATAAGAATGGTTATTAAATATAAATTTTGTGAGGTTTAAGAAAAATTCATAATGTAGAAGTTGAAGGCCAAAAGAAGTCGATAAAAGTGATTTCTATGTACAGATCTCGTTGAAGCGAATCTCGGCAAGAGCCTACAGATAAAGGATTAAAAAGCGGGCGGCCAAGGCAAAACACACCGCCATTACCACGTCGCCATGCATATACAATACACGAGCGGTTAGCATGGGTTGCTTCAATATTACTTTACCTTATCCGCTGTCTATCTCTCTCTATCCGCGAGTCCAAACATCACTCGACAACTATTCGCGTAAGCCCTGTGGCCACATCCCTAAACATTTCCAGCATTTCTTCAAATTGTCTAGTTTGTCTACTGATTTTAAAACCAAGTAATTAAAAAATAACCAACAAATACACTGTACGAGTACGACCTGTAAAAATTACAAATGTTTTATTACCAGCAAAGTTCTACGACTCATTATCAAGTCTAGAACCAAATACTAGCTGGCAAATTCCAGAAGGACAAGCTGTATTTGTAGAAGTCAAAGGCACGCGAGAACAAATACTGAACATACGACCCTTAATTGAGAAATGTCGAGAGATCTGTGTTAATGTAATTCTGTCCTTTATACACTAAAAAAAGGTCTTTGACTTTGGTAAATGGGACCGTCCCTGTCAGGGATTGAAGTTAGTGTATGAACTAGACAATTTACAAAGCTGACTAAAACTCTACGCACAAAACTCTGCGCATGTAGGGATAAATAATGGATTCTTTAAATCCTTAAAGGTATGCATTTTATTTCCCATTTTAAAATCTACGGAGAATATATTATAAGAAAAGACGTAAAGGTGGATTGCAGTAAGAAGCCGGAAACTTTTGCAGATGACACTTCTTTGATAATGGGGAGAAAATTGCAAAACTTCCTCGGAGGATTAGCCTCAAAGTTAGTCTACATACAAACAAAAGATATATTTTTCTTTACTCATCATAAAAAACATGTAAAGCACTTAAAAATAACCTAAATATTATAAATAATCTACTTAAATTAACCACTTTTTAATCTAATCTAATCAATTGTAAGAATGTTAGCAATACTTTTAAATCATGAAAATAAAAGTAAATCAATTTTTAAAAGCACCATTGCTGTTGACGGAATGACATTGCGAGCTAAAATAAAACACGTTGACCTATAAATTCTTGACGCAATATGCTGTGTAGGTACATACATTACGACGCCAAAGAGCACCCTTCGTGGTTTCGTCACATTCGTACAGAGATGTTCGAATTCGTATCGAATGTCCGGTAAGAAGAAAGCGGAAGAAAATTGCCTGGCAAGCCCGTATTACAAGTCTCTATATGATATTCCAAATAAATATATATTTTTTATTTAAAAAAAGATTACTTACTAGAAAAACTTATTTTGTGTTCATTTTTTGCATCGTAGCAACACGCATATTTTTTGCGCACATTCTTTTGAATGAGGTCTAGCTACCTGTATAAAATAATTTTTTAATCAAAGACTTTTTATCATATTTCTTTTATTAAATGTTTTATACCCTGATGAAGGAAAATGATTTTTCCGACACGATTTGGTTTATATTGTACACAATTTCTTTAAACATAACTTAATTTTATTAAACAAAAGAAAGACTAATGTGCATATTGTGGACCAAGTTAACCGTAATACGCTTTTTGTATTCAAGCTTTTTTTATTTAAGCATAATATTAGGTCCTTACATATGAAATTGACGTTTTGCCGTACTGGCAAATTTGATCTCAAATATCTTCTCTTTGGTTAGGAATTCCAAATCCAAATTTATACAACTATTTACTCATGTATTTGTGTTTTGAAAATTATAATTCATTTGTTTTTTCCTCAATTGTTTTTTTCTTTGCGTCACTCAGTTTACAAAATGAAAAACTTGAAATATCGCGTTATTTACGAGTACGAGTTCCACCGTGGCACCAGTGCTGCAGAAACGGCTCGAAGGATTAATGATGTGTATGGCGACGGTGCCGCAAAAGAAAACACAGTGCGTTTTTGGTTCCAACGTTTTCGTTCTGGAAATTTCGACCTGCAGAACAAGCCCCGTGGACGGCCGGAGACCAAAGTTGATAATGAAGAATTGAAGGCTATTGTGGAAGCGGATCCATCGCAAACCACATCCGAGTTAGCTGCAGGCTGCGGTGTTAGTGATAAAACTGTTTTAATCCACTTGAAGCAAATTGGTAAGGTGAAAAAGCTTGAAAGGTGGGTACCTCACGAATTGAGTGAAGCAAATCAACAAACGCGCGTTGACTGCTGCGTTGCATTACTCAACCGGCACAATAATGAAGGGATTTTAAATCGAATCATTACCTGTGATGAAAAGTGGATCCTGTACGATAATCGGAAGCGCTCATCGCAATGGCTGAACCCTGCCGAACCAAACCAGCCAAACCATGCCCCAAGCGAAAATTGACTCCAAAAAAGTTACTTGTGAGCGTTTGGTGGAATAGTGCTGGTGTCGTTCACTACAGCTTTCTTAAATCTGGCCAGACGATTACGGCAGATGTCTATTGTCAGCAACTGCAAACCATGATGGAAAAGCTAGCTGCTAAACAACCGAGGCTGGTTAATCGCTCTAGGCCACTGCTGCTTCATGATAACGCTAGACCACACACTGCACAACAGACGGCTACCAAATTAGAGGAGGTTCAATTGGAATGTCCAAGACATCCACCGTACTCTCCGGACCTTGCCCCAACAGATTACCATTTTTTTCGAAATTTGGATAACTTATTGCAAAGGAAAAAATTCAACTCCCATGGGGCAGTCCAAACCGCCTTCAAAGATTTTATTGATTCCCGTCCGAATGGTTTTTTTAGTAAAGGGATCGATGAACTACCTATGAGATGGCAAAAGTGCATAGATAGCAATGGTACATACTTTGATTAAATAAATATATTATAATAAAAAAAAATCGGCTTTATGTTCCTCCCATACTAAACGTCAATTTCATATGTAAGGACCTAATATACGATACTAAAAAAGTCCTCTTGTCTTCTTTCAATCACTCCCCTGTAAAATATTATGGAGCTAGCGTCCTTCATATTGATTGCATGTTATGAAAGTTTAATTTAATAAATATTAGTATAAGTAACAAAAATTCCGTAAAAGTCAAAAATCGTTAAAAAATTCTGCCGTCCAAAAAATATTTCGAAATGCTAAAAAGCTCGCACTTTACTTTGCGCTGTCCAGGCAGGCGTGCGCGCCCTTGAGGTAAGCTTCGACACCCCTCTGCGAGGCGCCCTTTGAGATCCGTGACGTCACAGACTTCTCCAATCCTCTCTGTTGTGTGAAGGCTGCGGCGTACAGCGTAAGTAAAGGTAATCTCTTCAAGAAAATGCGTAAAAGGGTTTTATTTTTTAGAGAAAATGAGGAATGTGACTGAATTTATTATAAATATTATAAAGAAAGATTAAATTTTTAAAATTATAAATTTAAAAAATCTTTATGTGAAATCCATTGGATATATTGACCCCGTTTTCAACCATGGTAGGTAATTGCTATTTCTAGGATAAATTAAAAATTATACCAGTTTTTTTAGCTGCTTTGAGTAGCTCATTGGTCTGGCGGTCAAGACTCTCGCTGAATATTCCAATGACCACTCCGAACCCGATTCCAGGATATCAATTCTTATTTTCATAAGAGACGTTTAGTTAAGTTTAAAAGTAGTAAGAATATGGGTCACGTATTCCGTACAGGTAACTCTGTTTAAAAAAATAATAAAAAGGGTTTATTTTCATACCGAGTAATTAAGTAGAATTCTACAAACTCATCTGGAAACATTTATTTATTTTATTTATTTATTTAAAAAAATCCTTGTTTACAAATAAAGATACTTAATACTAATTTAACAATAAAACATAAGATAAAACATAAGATAAATTACACATTTTTTTTGTTTTGTTTAATTTGTGGATTGTGCCACTCTACTAGGCTACGCCTGTCCCAGGGTGGCGTTATAGAACACAATTATAATATTTTTTCGAGTTCGTCAGTAGTATTTATTTTCATAAGGTAGTTATTATGTATCTACAGAGTATCAAGTGGAATGTTAGTGAAAGTTGAGTTAGTCATAAGTCCAAGTGTAAATATGTGTAGAATAATTGTTTAATGTAAAAAGGGTTAAAGTTTTGTTTAAGATTATTTTTTATTTTCCTTAATTAATTTATTTATTTATATAGGTATATATTTTTATTTGAAGACATTATTATACAATTACAGTAAGTAAATTTTCAGTTGCTCTTCTACCTTTGGAGGTAAGCCAGTTGTTTGCTAAAGCTTTTATTTTATTAATTGAGTATATTCTGATTTCCGGGAAGTCTGTTTTAAATATGTTAAATATTTTAGGCCCTATGTATGAGTAATTTTTCTGTCCGTGTGTTGTCTTAGTTTTTGGTATTTCGTCAAGGTTTCGTAATGCTTGTCTAGTATTATGTGAATGCGAGTTACTGGTTGCTGTTAGGTGGTTTGTGTTTTTGATGTAGAAAACATTAAACTATGATTATTGTTACTAAATACTACTACTACTCATTTTCCTAAATATAATTTCGATAGTGAAGAGGGACCCACCACCACACACCCAAGGCCGTCTTATGAGCAATAAGTAGCTCCTATGTCGGATTAAAATAATTTCGTTTTGTTTCCGTCCGTTTATCTGTCCCCGTAACTACGTGCAAGTCCGTAACTTATTTATGGTAAAAAAATATTTAAATTATTTTTTCTTTTTTTTATTATTTAGGACGTTAAAAATTTTGCAAAGTTCCCTTGTATTAAATAAAAATACTAACACGGAATACGTGTAACACACTATTCTCTTACTATTTTCAAATTAAGCTAAACGCTTGTGCTATGAAAATAGGACTTACTTGCTAGTCTGGAGTGAGGTTCGAGCCCGCGACCTTTGGATCACGAGGCGAGTGTTCTAACCATAAAACCAACAAGCTACTCTTAATAATTAATTTCCACAAAATCATTTTGGTAATTACTCTCTGAACTATTTCCACTAGTAGAATGTTAGACTTAAAGATCTCACCCCAGCCAACTATAATTCTGCTAAATGGACTAGACAAACGCAAAGCATACACCTTCAACATGTTTATTGATAAAATATTTCTTAGCCTTATGAATAGGTACATATATAAGTTTTCTCATCCTAGTGACTGTAGAATATAATTGCTCTTTCTATTACAGATTTTTGTCAATTATGACACCCAAGTACTTGATATTACTCTTACCAAACAAAAACAGAAAACTTTCATTGTTAAAATTTTTGTTGTCGTCACATTCATTGAAATGGATCTTTATATTAATATAATCTGATGAATCCTTTTTGGTAATGGGGAACGGTATATATGCATTTTTTTCTGCATTTAAAGACATAAGTTTTGGTCAAACCATATATTAGGTCCTTACATATGAAATTGATGTTTTGCCGTACTGGCAAATTTGATCTCAAATATCTTCTCTTTGGTTAGGAATTCAAAATCCAAATTTATACAGCTATTTACTCATGTATTTGTGTTTTGAAAATTATAATTCATTTGTTTTTTCCTCAATTGTTTTTTTCTTTGCGTCACTCAGTTTACAAAATGAAAAACTTGAAATATCGCGTTATTTATGAGTACGAGTTCCACCGTGGCACCAGTGCTGCAGAAACGGCTCGAAGGATTAATGATGTGTATGGCGACGGTGCCGCTAAAGAAAACACGGTGCGTTTTTGGTTCCAACGTTTTCGTTCTGGAAATTTCGACCTGCAGAACAAGCCCCGTGGACGGCCGGAGACCAAAGTTGATAATGAAGAATTGAAGGCTATTGTGGAAGCGGATCCATCGCAAACCACATTCGAGTTAGCTGCAGGCTGCGGTGTTAGTGATAAAAATGTTTTAATCCACTTGAAGCAAATTGGTAAGGTGAAAAAGCTTGAAAGGTGGGTACCTCACGAATTGAGTGAAGCAAATCAACAAACGCGCGTGGACTGCTGCGTTGCATTACTCAACCAGCACAATAATGAAGGGATTTTAAATCTTAAATCTGGCCATATGATTACGGCAGATGTCTATTGTCAGCAACTGCAAACCATGATGGAAAAGATAGCTGCTAAACAACCGAGGCTGGTTAATCGCTCTAGGCCACTGCTGCTTCATGATAACGCTAGACCACACACTGCACAACAGACGGCTACCAAATTAGAGGAGCTGCAATTGGAATGTCTAAGACATCCACCGTACTCTCCGGACCTTGCCCCAACAGATTACCATTTTTTCGAAATTTGGATAACTTCTTGCAAAGGAAAAAATTCAACTCCGATGGGGCAGTCAAAACCGCCTTCAAAGATTTTATTGATTCCCGTCCGAATGGTTTTTTTAGTAAAGGGATCGATGAACTACTATGAGATGGCAAAAGTGCATAGATAGCAATGGTACATTCATTGATTAAATAAATATATTATAATAAAAAAAATCGGCTTTATGTTCCTCCCATACTAAACGTCAATTTCATATGTAAGGACCTAATCTTATTATAGTATATTATATTATAGTATATTATAGTATATTATATGTTTATATTATTATATAATTGAAAAATTACACTACTACAATGCTGAAAGACTGGAAATGAATTTTTTCTTACTCTACAGATACAAGTAAAAAATAATGGTTCGAATCTTTACAACGTCCGTTAAACCATTTAATTTTCCATTAAAGGGACAAACAAACGTTCTCGAGATTCGTCGAAGACACAAATCTAGCGAATTACAGACTACTAAAGAGCCTCTTCGGTATTAATCACACACGCCGTGGACATTTGTGACTCTTGTGAAAACAGGTAAAAGAACTGTAAAGTTATTTTACGTTACAATGTACTCACCATAAAAGTTATGCTTTAGTAAAAGGTCACAGCGTGTTTATCAGTGACGGCACACGAGATATACGCCCGAGATGGGCGCCCGGATTACTGCTATTTATGTCCTGTTAAACAGATTTTCGCGACAAACATACTGTGAAAACTTAAACAGCCAAAATGCTACTGAATTTTATAAACATCAAGATTCAAAAGTAACTTTCTAGAAGAGGGAAATAAACGGGCCAAAACTACTTCGATATCATTGAATTATTTTGGCATTCACTTTTTGGTGCAACAATTTAATGTAAAGTATATTTCTTACTCAAACTTACAATTGGTAAAAAAAAAACTGGTCAAGAAATATGGACAGAGAGTTTTTTGCTTCTCTAGCATGGCTCTAGCATGATAATTCATGGAGAAATATTTTTTATATTCAAGAACACATTCATATTTGTGAAGTTGTAATTTTTCAGAACAAAGTTCTGTGAAATATTTAATAACCAAATTAATTAATCAATTAGAAAGACATACAGAAAAATCTAATTCACGAAAAAATATTAGGTTACTACTGGGATTCGAACCCAGGTCACCTCCTTTCCGGGGCCGGTGCTCTGACCACTAAGCTATAGCAACCCTCTATGTTTCCGTGAATATATCGACCTTATATGTAGTTCTTATTTTTATTAATTGATTAATTTTTATTAATTGATTAATTTTTATTTTTGTCCATAGAGCAATCCACTTTTTTGATACGGTAGTTGAAATTACTTTGCAATGCCACCGCTAGATGGACGCCATGATTAATTGAATAATTCATTTTTATTTGGACATACATTTTTATTTGGACATACAAATCTAATTCACGAAAAAATATTTCGTGAATTAGATTTTTCTGTATGTCTTTCTAATTGATTAATTAATTTGATTATTAAATTTATTTTTTTTCACGACTATATTAGATTATAATCTACATATTTCGAGAACGATTTCCTCATCATAAGGATTGTTTGTGTATTAAAAATTTAAAAATTTAAACCATGCAAGTGTGTTACGGTGAAAAGGAGGATGAATGGTGGATGAGGGGAGGAGAGGTCGGAGGTTTTAATTATAAGGAATGTCATTCGTGATTGTGTTTTATTTTAGAAATGATGTCACCACAAATTTCAAGCCTTCTTTCAGAATAAAAAATATTCTTCAAACAATTAATTCTTATTTGTTCATTTTACTGATGAAGGTACTTACGGTCTTTATGGTTGATGATTATAAGGTCTGTACGGTTGGTTATTATAAATCAAGCTAACTCGATCATTTTGTGGTAGTGTGACGAGGATCAGGCTAAAAAAGCTAAAAAAAAGATCTAAAAATCTAAAAAAAAAAGGTACTTAAAAATTGTTAAAAAAATTAAACATATGACTATTCAACATTCCACGATGTCAAACATACTTAATTTGAGTTTTTATGTTAACATCAATAAATTATTGAGTACAGTACCTATGAAAAATATACTTATTTGAGACCACAAAAATATTTCAAAAATTGTCTAGTAAAAAAAATTATTCGTGTTAAAATCGTTCGATTTTCCATTTGAAAAATATACCTTCGAAACAATGTTCACATGTTTAACTCATTCTTATTTCAAATGAAAATTACACTTCACTTCGACATCAGACAACAAAATGTTTCAATTTCCTTTCAAATTCACGTACAAAGGAAAAAGGTCAAGGGATACTCATGGGATTTTATAGTTGATGTTTATATTTAATATTCTTTTTTTAATGTAAAAAATATTAAATCGAAAATAAAAAACCTTTCTTTATGCGGTATTGCAAAAATGACTTAATGCGCAGATTAATGGGTTATAAATTGGCTACATCATAATATTTTAACTCGATAATGCCTAGTAATTTTTATTTATTTGAGGTTTCTTAATTTTCAAAAAAAAATCAGTACAATAATACTTATTTAATTTTTTTTTAATTTTTACATGCTGATAAGATCATAATATTTCAATGTCACTTCCAAACAAAAGTAAACTAAAAATTGAAATCTTAGACTAAAAGAAAATTAATAAAATTAGTTTTCGAGATAAATTTTCTTAACTTCACAACCACATACATACTGCATTCAAAAAGCTTTGTTCGGTAGAAACACATGTTTGCATATGTACTATAAATTAGGGTACTTCAAAAAAAAAAAAATTATCGGGGTACACTTTCATATGCTTCTATTCCCAAAAAGTATACAATATTTTTTAATTCAATTTAAATTAATTTTGGATTGATCCATCGATCAAAATTTCGAAAATATGCGCTTATGGCAAGGACTCCAACGCTTCAGACAAACACGTCACAGCATGCAACATTGAACACAGCCCTCTTCCAACACGCCTAGTATTTTGAACAAAAGGAAGCATGTTCAAACGTGTTAGTAACCGATTCAATCCGATCCGAGAAATGACATACCTTTTGTTCTTGGACTGAATTTACGATCGTGCAGTACGATAGCGTCAACAGGTGAGGTGAGTTACAAAAAAATAAGAAAATTATATATTTTGTATCTGACTGAATAGCTTATTGCTTTTGCATTCGTCAATGATGAAGTTTCCACGTAAATGTTTATTTTCCATTAAACGTAACAGAGGATGGTCACTGCACTCGAAAATCAAGGATTGAAAGGTTTTACGATGCGACTAATCTACAATGCTCTCATTACTGTTAAAAACTTATAAGATTTTGTTACAAATCATGCATTGAATTTTTTCGCGCTTTTTGTAATTTTTTGAAGAAAGATGTTAGTATATAAAAGGATGATGAGGACCACAATAAAGTTAAGACTTCGGTGGTGTGAATTTAATCGTGTACATTCCATCGATTAAGAGCAGAAGCAATATTTACTCTCGGCTTTTAAAAAATAACGATGAATATTTCTCTCCCAAAAAAATTCGCGTGTACATCATCTTAAATTATTATTTTTCCTTTTCATTACATGTATTTTTTTAAATATATAACGTAATTATTTCATTTATTTTAATCAAAAATACATTTTTTATGAAGCCGAACACTTTTACAGCTGACAGCGACCCCTAAAAATCCTTTAGAAAATTCGTAAAAAATACTATACAAGTTTTCAGACATACGAAAAAAGTAATTCCCTCATAGAAGTAAAAATATAAATAAAAAATTTCATTCATTATTAAAGCATCCTACTACCTAGAGGTAACGTCTGAATTAGGTGCGAAGAATGGGCATTTTTGTGCAATACTGCGAAATTTTTTAACCCCGTGTCCTCGTAGCCCATTGGACATTAAACTGGCTTCTCACATCGAAGAATCTGGGCTTGATTTCCAATGAGGTCACAAATAAATCTATAATTTACTTAAGCCTGAATGTTGTGTTTCGCTTTAGTGATTTGTTTTGTTGGAGGAAAATTGTCAAGGACATTAAGATACCACAGATCGGTCACTATACTATCTATACTAATATATAAATAAAGAGGTAAAGTTTGTAAGTTTGAATGTAGAAGGTGTGATGGTCGACATAGAGATAGATTTAATAAATTTAGAAAATCCTAAAATAATAATATTCAAAAAAGCCAAGTATGGACATCAAAAATATATTTCTTCTGTTTGGAATCGTTTAAAAGTAAAAGCCTGATATATTTCTTCTCAAGATTCTATGTATTACAAGAGGCTAACAAAATATTGAATATTCAGCTATACAAGTAATATTTCTTAGATCTTTATTATACCATAGATATAATTCTGTGTTAAATTAATATTGTTTGCCAATCCTAATAGACTCGACCTTGTGTGTAGGTGCGAACGAGCCTTTATTATTTATGAAACGGAACAGCAAGTCTCGCGTGTAGCGAGTGCTTTACTCTTATTTTAACGAAACGGACCAATCACAGGCGCGCTTTACCTTCGACGGGTTGAGCCGGAGGCGACCGTCCTGATGACTGAATCCGGCCAATGGCGAGCGCCGGCGGTGAGGTCATCGCGCATAGGATGAGTCACTGCACTAGCGTGGATTTCAGAGTATGGTGAAATCGTTACTATAAAAGGAGCGAACACGATATACTCAGCCCCTTCAGTTCGAGACCAGACTTGCGAGCGGGAGCGCTGCCCAACAGACTACCGACGGAGCCCCGAGTTCCAGATCATCAGTTGCGAGCAAAGGAGCTGCCAGCTTGAGAGAAAGCGGGTCTTGCAGCGGCGAAGTATAGAGATTCCACCATCCCGCAGCACCAGAAGGAGGATTCCGCCACAAAGAGTAACAGCTAAGGATCATATTCATATTATCTATTACGGTTAATTATTTTCACTATCGAAATGTATTTATTTTGGGAATATTTGAGTTCGGAATAATTATGTGTAATTAAATATCACGATTGCTTGTGTTATATTGGTTCAAATCGTACAAGAATTCCGTTCCAAACGGGTGTATTTTTATGCAAAGCGAATTTCATACCGTTTATGCTAAAATTTGAATACACGGATTTCTATATGAATTAATTAGTAGCATTATAATAATTACTGTATTGCATAAGTATTGCGCAATCCGGTCTTCAGTTAACTCTTTATGATTTGAGTACCTCGGTACATCTAGCTTAACAAGTAGCTTCAGAATGACGAGTAAAGGACAGAATGGGGAAGTCTAACTAAAGATTGGGGATATCTGGTTTGTGTTAGCCTAGCTGGCTGAGGGGTGGATGATTGCCGGCACTTGGGCGTGGAACCCGCACAAGCCCCTGCAGGGCCCCTTAAAGGCGGGGTCCTCCTTGTTGCTCGGGGTCGTCAATAAACCGACCACCTAACCTCATCTGGCGCAAACTACTTAAACCAACAAAAGGGTTCCCTTTGTCTTTGGAAGGATTTCCATGCTTGAATGCTGTAAAACCTTGATAGAAAACGTTAACTTCTATTTCGTTCTCTGTAAGAAAGACAGGGCCAGAATAAATATAAAAATCATTCACTCATATGGAATAGCTGGGATATTGTAAATATGTTACTAACACTCTAACATTTGTCCAAAGTACATGTTGCAAGATGCAGAATCGTGGGACGCCGCTCTGAAAAGGCATAATGAGATTGCACAATAATTTGTAACATCGCTGACTATGCCCGCAAAGGAGGCTAATGTCGTAATCAATTCGTACCAAAAGAGTACATGATTCTTCAAACACCGGCCTAAAAGAAAGGCGCCTCAAGACAACACACATCATCAGAAACTCGTACCAACAGAGTACGGCCTTCTCAATTATAAGCCTAAAAGAGGGGCGTCACGGGATCACATCTCGTAAAGAAGAGATAGAGTCTCGGGATGCAGTAAGTTCCGGAGGAACAAGGGGGGCCGTTTAGTCACTTAGGAAGTCGGCCACCGGGTTTAGGCGGGCGCGGAGCCTCAACCCCTCTCAGCAGAGATGCTGAGGGTTTAAAAAACCAAAATTTAGCATTCAAAGAAACTATTATTTCATATAAACTCACGGGCTGTTGTAGAATCCTTTCGAACAAACCATCCCCGATACCTTATCTACTTATTTATAAAGAAGTTTCGTTTCAAAAATGTCTTATTTCGTAGATAGCAAATATATGTATTAATTTCCCCAGGAATTAATATGAACAGGTTCATACACGTCTAAGACGACACCATTCAAGGTAAGAATATGTTAATATAAAGTGTTTAAAATTATTAGTTTCAGTGTTTTTTAATATGTGAATTTCTCCTCTTTATGCCGTTCGATTGATTTTATTGGGTTGTTTCCAAACGGAGATGTTTTATTTCTAATACACGAATTCTTCTGGTGAACGTATTTTATTGTAACATAAATGTATAGATTATTAGGTTCGTTAGATGTTTTTATTACGTAATATTATGCAATTGTTTCCACACTGCTCCTATACAAGAATTTGAAGTTATTACGATACACAACGGGGTCCTTCATCCATTAGACGATTCATGTGCCAATTCAACGACGTATTACGAATAGTATATATTGTATTTATCGAGATTTAGTCGCATTTATTATTTCTAGTGAGGATTTTAGTATTGGTTCCAGGCGCCATTATGAGGCGGAAATAGTTCATATTCATAGCCCGACTGCAATAGGTATTTTGGTCGCGTAAGAGGTAGCACTTTTAGGAATATAACTGTGTTTTATGTTTCGTCCCTGACGGACAGGATGGTATAGCTGTGGCTATTTAGGTAATATACTTAGTAAATGCAAAGGGCATTAGGTATTATCGATTTCGTCTGCGAACCCAAGATGTTAGAAATATTTTAGTTCCTATAATTTCATTGAATATTTGCTGCAGAATAATATTTGATGAGAGAAGTAGTTAATATTCCATTCAAAGCAAAAGTCTTAGTCAATATCTTTATAGGTAATATTCAACAGCAAGTTAGAATTATTTTCAGTTAGTTAGTATTTTTAGTTAATATTGCATTCAAAAGCGCAATTTTCAGAATAATTATTTCCAGTTAATAATATATATTTTAGTTAAATGTATAGTTAGCACAGGCAGAGTATTAATATTGTATAGAATACATTATTGTTAATATTTCATAGAAGAATATAATTTTTCTCACGATCATTATGTAGTTACAACGCAATTTGCAGTCGTTATGCAGAGCGTCGCGCGCTCACATATAAGAATAATGAAATATTTGATAATCCAATATATTGTATTTTGAACGCGACGGTTTGCTACTTACTAACCTTCATTATTTAGTAGGACCCACATTAGGGTCATCTTACATCGTTAGCCGTGAAAAGAATATGATTTACATTGATTTGCAATGGAATGATTTGTATTATAGATTTGCTTCGCCTTATATATTCAACACACACCCCATGGGATGTCTAACTCTGGTGCCGGACCAGGAGCTATACTAAATTATTATTAAATGTATCAAGGCCGCGATGCCCTACTATCTATCAGGATCATTACAATAGGCGTCCCGAGGTTTATCAATATAAGAAGACTTCGGTAGTCACGCTATGCGGAGAGGGTGAATGCACTGTAATCCCCAATTCGTTGAACACAATTAATACAAATTAATAGGCCGCAGAACTCGCGAAGACCAAACTTTTGACATATTTTCATGTATTCGTGGCGATAGACTTTTAAAATAAATACCTCGAGAATTATCACGTTTATTTGGAAACATAAAACCAAAAATTGTATTTTAGAACTTTATAGATCGCTAACTAACTAACTCATTAACCATCATGCCGTTTCCCCGCAGGGGTAAGCAGAGAGGATTGAACGCCACACTCAGAAGAATGCCAGGATAGAAATCCTGGCACACCATTTTTGCTTCTGCCATATTCATACATCTTCTCATACACGTTCTACGGTTGTCGCGGCTTTTAACAGGCCCATCCTCAAATACTTGTAGTACCTGATTGTACCAGGTCTTTCGCGAACGCCCTCTATTCCTGTTGCCTTCAACAGTCACCTCATATATTTTCTTAACCATCCTTTCCTCATTCATACGTTCCACATGACCAAACCATCTCAGCATTCCTTTCTTTATTCTATCTACCACACAACAGCCAGCATTGCATTTACTTCTAATTTGTTCATTCCTCACTCTTGTTATAATTACATCACACTTAGTCACTCTTTCGTCTCTCTCGAATACCATCCCTTTCGATTTGCTGACATTCATCAGAATTTCACTCTGCATGCATACTTCGGACATCCCGGATACCAGGCACTGCAGATCAGCTTCACTGTTAGCCACTAATACTGCATCGTCTGCATACAGCAGACAGGATATGGTGAGTCCGTCCATTTTCGCTCCAACTTCTAGTTCCTTCACATCGCGCTCACTCGAAAATTCTCTTCAGTCAAAGCAAAAACTTCCTCGTGCTCGGTGCCTTATATAACGTAAACGCTTAACACCTGTATACTTCTAGAATATTTCCGACGGCGTGCGTCCCCTGGAGACATCTCCAGACCGATCGGGAATACTCCAGAATCTTTGATGACATATTTCTTTACTGTAAGAATTATCTTAGAAATCTAGGGATGCTGATAAATTACGGGTGGAGACTAAGGCCCACCAGAGGTTGTACAGCCAACGAATAAACGCTCCGTTTCAATGAAAGCCTAAAGGGGGAATACCTACCTAGACACTTAGAAAAAGTCGATTCTAAATTTTTAACATTTTCTTAAAGTTTGAGGTCTTAAGAATTTCTGGTGATTATTTGAAGTAAAAATAAAAAAAATATAACAAAGTTATAGCTGATAATAGTGGCATTCCTTTGTTG
>JADDOH010024823.1:0-105429 GCA_016648135.1 Agrypnia vestita
TACCTACTTTTCATATTTGCTTCGGAACATATATGATGCATTTGTCACGATCATATGTCTTCGAATAAACAAATATTTCACCAATTGTTACTTTTTGTAAATGCATTGAAGATGGCATTTTTCTTTCGACGATTTCAGAGAGCCATTCCAGTTTAAATTTATCGCAGGATTTCTTCTTAACGGTCGCCACATCCACTCCTTTTCGACATTTTAAGGGGATGAATTTTATATAATTAAGAGGTAAAATTGTATTATTCGACTCATTTCTCCGAAAGCGTGCGAAAGAATTGTGCATGTATTGTTTCATGCATTCGAGCAAAACTAAAATCTGGCAAAGGAAACTTTATTTTATAATATTGACTGTGCGGAGTGTAAAACATGTGTGTGGAGACATTTTGCTAGGTGAACGCGCGCACACGCGCACACCTTACAGGGAACGTTGATATTGAATATCAATATATCGATATTTTTCAAACAATATCGATATATTGATATTTTTTACCCATCCCTAGTTTAGTTTCAAGCTATGTATTCACTATGGAACAAATCACGCGTGGCATAGAGTCTACGTGACGTTGCAACGTCGCGCACTGTTCCGCGACGTCGCGCACAACATAGCGGAGCATTTCTACGTGTCGCGGCAACGTTGCTATGCGCACGGTACCCGAGCGAGCTTAGGGCGACATCATGCTTTGCGTCAGTACCACGTGGTAAGTGAGTGAAAAATAAAATGATGTGAGGGCCAACAGCGTTCCTTAATATTGTCTTGCTTGGCTATGGAAGGCCCGATTATTTGTAATAATTGTCAAAAATAGTTGTTGTTATTCGAGAGAAATTGGCAAAAGATCCGTCAGACATTCGAAGATCGCATAGAATATCCATCCTTCTTTCTCTTTGCAGTAAATAATTTCACACCCACCACCTTTTTCTCCTCTTACGTTTCGATAACTCGTTAAAATAAATAGATATATATATAATCCCGGTGTGTACACGTCAAATGACCGCGTCATTGTCCCCGAAACATGAGCGTAGATGTTGATGCGACATGCCGCTCGGAATGTTTCGCGATTTGTCCCCTAGTGAATACATGGCTTCAGTTTGTTTCCGGCCGTTCCGGCGTCATGCCGCGAGTGCTGGGTGCGACACCGCAACAGATGACAGCTGACAGATGTGACACGCGAACACAATTGAATGCCGTCTGCCATTTTGAATAAAATATTTGACATATTATGCAATGTCATGCAAAAACCGTAGTTGAAAAAGCTGATCCTTCTAAAGTATAATTTTATAACGTGTATATGAATATATACATATAATATATTTATATAAAAGCTTTAACGCGTGCAATATCATATAAAACATTGCTTAAGCAGGAAATAAAAATAAACGCACAAAAGAGCTTTAAAAAATAGTATCCTATAACCGTATAAAAATATGCTTTTCAAACATGCGAATAGTACACTAGCGAAGAGAAAAACTACATTTCAAAATGAAGACTACAACACACACACGTTCACCAGTTTGAAGACTACAAAGTGTACACTACAATTGTAGTAAAAAATACTTGAAGTGAAGTAATTGTAGTACTACGAAATGAAGTGAAGTAATGAATAATTGTAGTATTAATGAAGTGAAGTAATGTAATGAAGTAATTGTAGTATTAATGAAGTGAAGTAACGAAATGAAGTAATTGTAGTATTAATGAAGTAAAGTAATGTAACGAAGTAATTGTAGTATTAATGAAGTGAAGTAATGAAATGAAGTAATTGTAGTATTAATGAAGTAATTGTAGTATTAATGAAGTGAAGTGTAATGAAATGAAGTAATGTAGTACTAGTGAGTTAATATTTTTTTCCCAAATAAAAATTTGGCGAGCTAAAAAAAAAAAAATGTCAAAGAGAAAAATATTTAAGATAAATTGACGATATTTTCTCCACAGTAACATTTGGCGACCTAACAAAAAAAGAAAAGGTCGCTAGCCAGATTTCTTCATTTGATTCCAAAAAATTTTCAAACCATGGGGGGGGGGTTGTTACAGTTTCCAGAGATTTCTTCTTCGTTTAGCTACATCAACTTCCCAAAAATTTCT
This sequence comes from Agrypnia vestita, assembly GCA_016648135.1. Classification (NCBI taxonomy): domain Eukaryota; kingdom Metazoa; phylum Arthropoda; class Insecta; order Trichoptera; family Phryganeidae; genus Agrypnia; species Agrypnia vestita. The sequence continues at coordinate 2,090 of JADDOH010024823.1, forward strand.
TCATGGGTCCCAAAATTTTTCAAACCGTGGGGGGGAGGGTTGTTACAGTTTCCAGAGATTTCTTCATATATCTACATCAACTTTCCAAAAATTTCACGTAAAAAATGCACTATTTACAGTGTGTTTCTCATACTTTCGATAACTTTGAAGTGTATGTACTTTGTAGTGTTCGCTTTGAAATGAATAGTACTATTTGAAGTTTATAATTTCAATAACTTTGGTGTTTGTAGTGTGCACTACACTTCAAAATGTGCGAAGTGTGCACTTCAATGTAGTACTACATTGTAGTAGTGAGTACAGAGCGGACCCATTACTATAGTACACTCGAAAATCGTAGTAAGACTCATGCGGTGTACCGCAACGTGTATGGGATCTACGGGTAAGCCCATACACGTTGCGGTACGGACCGATCTGCGATATGCGGTGTACCTCTACGATGCACCGGAGTGTGTATGGCCGCCTTTAATTATGTACACAATGTGTATGAGGCGTGGAGGCGATGATCTAGTGCAGTGTTTTTCAATCTTTGGGTCGCGACCATCAGGGGGATCGCGGTCGCAACTAGGTAAAAGTAAAAAGCAAGGGTTGTAGGTCATATACTGCATTAAAAGTAGAGTCCGTTCACTTTAGGAAAGCCACTTGCGTTAGTGTGAGTAACAGTCCGTTTACAAAATCTCGTAACATTCTTTTATTGAGTAAATGACAGTCGCAAAAAATAAATATAAATATTATTTTAGTTTCTTAACCTAAAATAAGCGTAGGTACAAGTGATATAAAAAACTCATTCCGTTTTCAAATGATTTCAAAATTTTTATTAAATAAAACGAAAACATTGAGTATATGCTTTTTAAAATAAAATACCTACTCTAAATTGTATATTTTTTAAATATTTCACTTTATTCAAAATTTAAACGAATAAGTTAATCTTTTATCTGCTATATCGCGTATGTCATTCGTATTAATCATTAATCAAAATATATAATTCTCTACGTAACACTGTCCGTCACCAACGCTACCAGAATGCTCCAAAAATTATGTGATATAATAAATATTACAATAAGGTATAAGAAGCAAAAAAGCATAATTCTCTTTTTAATAATGTCCATTACTAACGTTATCAAGACACTACTCTAGATAGCGCGGTTCTCTCAGCATTAACTGGCGGCCGAAATATATAAAAAAGCATGTCATTTTTGATGGGTTATAACTAGTTTTAAATAAATAATATTTGAGCAGGTATAATTCTAAATAAATGATTTCAAAATCTTATACTTAATTTTAGTCAATAAGATAAACTATTGTCGTCTGAATCGGACTCTGAATCCTCATCTAAATTTATATTAAATTGATTTAAATCTGTGGTCACAGCATCGTGATCATGCACGTATTTTTAAATAAAATATATTAAACAAATAAACAACCGCTCCGCGTGACTGCCAGGGTGATACTGAATTAGACAATGGAATAGCTTTAAAAAAGGAATACCACTACACAATTTACGTGTTACAGAGGGTATCACTTATACTAATGCATGTGGCTTTCATAAAGTGAACGGACTCTACAACTTATTTAAAAGTATAACTGTATTTTTTAATAAATTGTCAAATCGTGGTTGTATTCAAAATGATCCAATTAAATAATAAAAGATGTATATAAAATGATTTGTTTGTTAACGTCTGAAAAGAGACTAGTGATGCAACGAATACGAATATTCGTATTCGCCGAATAGCAGATATTTACAGAATATATTTATTCGCCGAATATCATCACGAATGTTAAAAACAAACTATTTATAACTGAACGCAACGCAAATTACGGTTAGCACACTTACGCACTCTATTATCGGGGATTCCCCTAACATTGAGTGAATGGATTTGTTGAGTTCTCAAGTTGTCAATTGTTGCTTGTTTCACAGCATAACTTGAGTTCTTTCATCTAGTTTCGTTGGGTTATTAAAAAGGTTATGTGCTCATTCCATGTACTTTTTGTTTTGTAATACGTATTGTTCGTTCTATTTTATTTCCGCTGTGTGTAAAAATGTTAACTCTTTAAAAATAATTTCAAATTAAATCTAATAAGTGATATATATTTTCGACCGCTGGGAATGTACAAACGGATAAATGAAATGTTGTGCTTTTTGAACAAAAATTTGCCGGTGGTAAATTTGAATTATTAAATCCCTTAGTAAAAAAGAACAGTGGTCGTATTATTGAATTATTCGTATTCGTCGAATAGTAGGTTTGATATTCGTATTTGTGAAAGTAGTATTCGTTGCATCACTAAAAGAGACGTTAACAAACAAATAATTTTCCCATTGATGCTTATTTCTCTTCTTAGTTTTTATATTTAGGTACCATTGAAGAGAACTTCTGTTTATATAGGCAAGAAGTGGCGAACGGCACTAAAAATTTTACAGCTTCTCTTGCCAGCTCTGCATATTCCTCTCTTCTCTTCATCCAGAAGATATCATTCGTTTACGAATTGAATTCCATTTTAAGCATGCCGTCTGCAGCTAAATTTATCAGATTTTCTTTCACCTTCATGGATGACAGATCGGCCAGCTGTACTGACGTATCCAAAAAAAGATTTAGTACCCATACTTGCCCATTGGCAACTTCAGAATCCAGTTCTGGAAATTAACTTACATTTTTAAAACATTTTTTAAATCACTGACTTAAATAGTTTTATTATGGACCTGGGTCGCGTATTCAAAAATGTTGAAAAATACTGATATTGGAAATTAAATGACAGCGGATACTGTACAAGTGCGTATTGAATTCGCGATAGTAGGTGTTACGTACAGAATAAATGATGCGCAGGTCTCCCGTACTCGACTCGTAGAACAGACCAAAACTGCACAGCGGTAACATCCACTGACAGTGGTTGTTCTAAAAATTCACAAAAGTGAATTGTCCGGTTGCGATGGTCCAGTTGAGAATCCAAAATTCAAAAGCAGTAGGTAGAGCAGAGGTCAGAGGTGATGAATAAAAGTCAGGTGAAGTGGTCCAGACGGCGTATAAAGCACAGAACGGAATGAATCTGTACGCCGACGGAAGTTTAATTTATACACAAAGACAATACTCCCGGGCTTATTTCCGGGAGCCAATCACAGAGAGTTTTTATTCCGCGTTCGCGCACGCGAAATTGTCTAAGAAACGGCTTGGAAAGTTTTATTTACAGAATTCAATTTTTTTTTAGAACTTTCACGCCACCCCACCGGGGTTTTAATTACGTCATTTACATGGTACTATGTCTTGCTTATAGTATGACGTAATTGCCTGGACCCGCAAGACCGAAGTTAATTTATTATTAAAAAATATATACAGTAGCCGGCAAACATCTTGAAATTCTGCGGCGTAGTGGGGGGACGTTTGCGCATCTACCTTTCTACCAACGAGACCCAAATTTCGTCTTCTGCGCATTCCCCCACTTAGCCAAAGAATTTCATGAAGTTTGCCGGCAACTGTACCGATCGCAGCGGTATTGGCTCAGAAAAATTTCACAATTAAATTTGTCAAAATCGTAAACTATGGTTTATACATTTTTTACAATTTACAATTTACAAAGACCTCACATGGGTGTAACTTTTGATATCAGTATTAGTCATATACAATAAAATTTCAGTCACTTATAAATATTTCAAAGTGGGTCGCAAAAAAATAATTTTCATTTATTTTTCAGGTGCAAGGTAGGTATGTAAAAATATGTAAAATAGATAGATTCTCACATAAAGAATACAATAAAAAGGTTAATTGAGCGTAGATTATCAAAAAAAAAAAAAACTGTATCTTTAGGATTCTCCAATCTACAAAGTTTTGAAAAATTGACATTTTTATGGTGATATTTCGCTATCCTCAATTTTGGCTCCTGAACTAAATACATTTTTTTTTTACTTTTTGTTCTATTTAGGTGTAAATCATACATGACGTTTCGATTTGCATGCAACAACAGGTTACCAGCGACTTCGAATTTGTTAGGTTTCAACCTGCAAATACCCTCAAGTTTGAACTTGTTTTGAGGAATTTCTTGACTTGACTCTCTAGTGTTTTCTTCGTAGCCAAAATAACTTTTATGCCATAAAAGTACCATTGCGATTGTTACAGTGTTAAAAGCGGATATTGTAATTTTTAAATAAAATATTCGAGGCATAGTCAAAAAACTACTTATGCTATGTTCGGACCATACAAGGAACTTGACAATCAGCATAATCTAACAACTATAAGGGACATCATTTAATTTATTTTATTTGTCAAGAACGACATGAAATTGAAGTATAATGGAAAAGATCCATCCAAATCAGATATATAATTTATATGTGATTGTTTCCGAAGAGACCAACAATATTTGGACCAAAACTTCGATTCCAATTGTAACTAAGGAGCGAGTTATTTAATTAGTGAAAGCTATTTTCGAAAAGTATCTCAATTTGAAAAGATACCCCTAAAGCAAACGAAAAGATAGTTTTAAATATAAACTGAAATGTTTTTAGAGTCATCTGAGAAGCTTTTTGACATTTCTGCTTGTTTCATTTCTTCTCACTTCATTTGAATCTTGTTTGTGTTTAAAACCTAAGAAAGTTCACATTCACTTCAATGAGAGAAGGTTTTGTTGAATCAAAAAAATGATAGAAAAAAGGTTATAAGTGATTTTGATAAAAACGAAATGGCTAGATTAATGAAACGACAGCAGAAATAAATTGAAGAGTCAATAAGGGTAACAAAAAAATCGTTTTCTACTCAAGAAACCGATTCTGTCTCAGCAAATTGTGATGAAGATTCAGTGCGTGAATCTTTCCCAGAAACGTATCTGATAACAGAGGCATCCCCGATAAACACGCCCTCGAGAGAGACACCATCGACTTCAACTGCGAATTAGAATACATTGCCGTTGCCAACAGTTGCCAAAGTGATAGATACGGTTTATCGACGCGATCTGCTGCTGCTGTTGCATCTGCGGTTTTGGCTGACGTCGGCTTGGTTTCTACAGAAGATTTAAATCTGGTTATTGATAAAAATAAGATCTACAGAGATGTATCTAAAGCCGTGAAGCTTCAAAAGATATTGTAGGTATTGTTATAAAAAGCATTTACTTTGATGGACGAAAAGACCATCGCAAAGAAGTTTTAGAATACCACATCTCAATTTTAGCACAACCTGGATCAATTTATTTAGGACACACAATACCGAAAGACATGGCACTGCAAAGGGAATTCTTACTTCGATTACAAAATTATTAGAGGGTCGAGGTTAAAATATAGATGACGTTATTTGCGTTGAATGTCACGGAATTGTAACTAACACCGATTGGAAGGGTGGCGTGATTCAGTATTTAGAGGAGTATTTGGAGAGATCGTTACAATGGTGTGTTTGTATGCTGCATGTCAATGAGTTACCCATTCGTCATTTATTCTTGACCTTAGATGGTTGCATTTTGGGTCCTAGAGAATATAACAGACGCCTCACAAAGTGTAATTGACGTTACTTCTAGAAATGGCTTTATTAGAACCAGGATGCAATCTCGAGCAGAAATGCCAAATTTAGGACACAAAAATAAGTTAAAATTTTTAGTTTTTGTCATTTATTATAATTTATATTTTGTTTATTTTATTTCATTGTGCTTTGTTTCATTAATTTCAATAATAAAATACCTTTTAAACTTGATTTTTTACTATTTTAGGCAAACGGTTTAACTCTATGAAAACGTAAATTTACAAAATGTTAAAGCTCTGTAGAGCCTTCAAGATGACAAACAATTCTAGTTTTTTTACCTTTTTCGCAATCTGCGTAAAATTACGCAAATTTTGATACCTCTTGCGATTGTGTAGCTCAAATTTTTTTTCTCATACATGGACGGGACACCCTACTGCTGATGGCGGTTACGTAAAAAATGTGAAAAATTTTACTTTTTTATTTACATGATTTTCTTTCAGATTTTAGTCTAAATGACTTTGCTTAGCAAAAATATTATGGTTTGATACCAATTTCATTGAAAAAACTCCCGTTTTTCGTAAATATAAGAAAATCAATTTTTGGTCGAAAACTCTCGTATTTGTTGGCACAAATACCGTTTTTCGGTGGCTTTCGCGCCCGGAACCTTATCAGTGATAAGCCCCGTCGCTAGGCCTATAAAACACTCTTAGTTATCTGTAGATTTCTCCGAAATATGATAAAACATGGCTTCGCGACTTGTCGGAATCAATCGGTCTGCAGCCCGATTTTCCTTCGCATACCAAGTCTCTGTCCTCGGATACATATGTTGAAATATTAAACAATATTTCATTATTTTGTCTGTCAGGCTATACAGTTAGCCGTAGGAAATAATATTTCCTGTATCTGTCTTTCCGCCATACAGTTGGCCGTCACTCGGAAATATTCAACAATATTTCTCATATCTGTCTTTACGCCATACAGTTGGCTACACTCACCACCCCGGTCTATCGCAACAGCGATTTTCTCGTTTATTAAAATAAACATGTGACAAAGTATATAAATATATGTCAATATTTAGGTTCTTACAATAATATGTAATAATTTAAAAACATGTCACAACCATTTTATTTTTATAAAATCTCACACATAAATTTGTTCAAAAATTTATCAAGGCATAGGCCCCGTCTTTACGGTCCTCAGGGTGGTGATGACGCACCGGCGTCCTGCCCGGTTGCCCGTGATTAGTGACCGCAGCGCATGGAACTTGACCATGTCATCTTCTTTGAAAAGGCCCTTTTCAGGGCCATCATTCATCCTGTCCGTTACAGTAGGGGAATTATTTCAAACTAGCTGCAACCCGTCGAAAATGACGAAACGTTGGTTCGCGTCTTTGCTAAGCTTTAGTATACAGGATTATTTGTAAAACATTAATAACCTCGCAGGGCTATATTGCTGCCTTGATTATGAGTCGAAAATGTTCAATCTATTATGACCTAATATCAATAGTTAAGGAGATATGCGACATCAAATTTTGCATTTTTTTTTCCAATATTTCTGACTTATTTTTTGTAAAACGTTGGACTATCATTACAGTAACTCATATCGATTACGAAAAATTCAATCGTTTCAATACAAGTTAAATAAAAAGATAAAAACCCTGAAAAAAACAATTGGAATGTTTTCCAATTGGAATTGGAAGGTTTTTTTTTATTATTTGACTTGCATTAAAGGGAATGAATTTTTCATATTTGATATAAGTTACTGTAATGATAGTCCAACGTTTTACAAAAAATAAATCAGAAATATTGAAAAAATGCAAACTTTGATGTCGCATATCTCCTTCATATCTTCCTTCATAAATATCCGGTCATAATAGCATGAACATTTTCGACTCATAATCAAGGCAGGAATATAGTCCTGCGAGGTTTTTAATGTTTTACAAATAACCCTGTATTTGTATAGTAACTTTTTTGTGATCCACGGAGAGACGGTCGTAGCAACGTGCGTTGAGCCCCATCAACAGTTTAATCTCGTTTTTTTAGCCGTGAATTTGAACGAAATTACAGAAGCCACAAAAGTTACGGTGACAGACAACGAAATTATTATGTTTGATTGAACGTTGATGACCTACCGGCTGACACCAAAATTTCAAAATCACTTGAAGTGGGATGAATTTTTTTAAATGTCTAACTATAGAAAGGCCGTTATAGTCCAGTTAAATTAAACCAAAAAAGGTCAAACCCAGGAATAACTTCTTACAAAGAAAATTAAACATTTTAACAACACAAACACACACCGAAAGAGCAATTTAAAAAAGTGAAAAACAATCTATTAGGTCCTTACATACGAAATTGGCGTTTTGCCGTACTGGCAAATTTGATCTCAAATATCTTCTCTTTGGTTAGGAATTCCAAATCCAAATTTATACAGCTATTTACTCATGTATTTGTGTTTTGAAAATTATAATTCATTTGTTTTTTCCTCAATTGTTTTTTTCTTTGCGTCACTCAGTTTACAAAATGAAAAACTTGAAATATCGCGTTATTTACGAGTACGAGTTCCACCGTGGCACCAGTGCTGCAGAAACGGCTCGAAGGATTAATGATGTGTATGGCGACGGTGCCGCAAAAGAAAACACAGTGCGTTTTTGGTTCCAACGTTTTCGTTCTGGAAATTTCGACCTGCAGAACAAGCCCCGTGGACGGCCGGAGACCAAAGTTGTAATGAAGAATTGAAGGCTATTGTGGAAGCGGATCCATCGCAAACCACATCCGAGTTAGCTGCAGGCTGCGGTGTTAGTGAGAAAACTGTTTTAATCCACTTGAAGTAAATTGGTAAGGTGAAAAAGCTTGAAAGGTGGGTACCTCACGAATTGAGTGAAAGCAAATCAACAAACGCGCTTGACTGCTGCGTTGCATTACTCAACCGGCACAATAATGAAGGGATTTTAAATCGAATCATTACCTGTGATGAAAAGTGGATCCTGTACGATAATCGGAAGCGCTCATCGCAATGGCTGAACCCTGCCGAACCAGCCGAACCATGCCCCAAACGAAAATTGACTCCAAAAAAGTTACTTGTGAGCGTTTGGTGGACTAGTGCTGGTGTCGTTCACTACAGCTTTCTTAAATCTGGCCAGACGATTACGGCAGATGTCTATTGTCAGCAACTGTAAACCATGATGGAAAAGCTAGCTGCTAAACAACCGAGGCTGGTTAATCGCTCTAGGCCACTGCTGCTTCATGATAACGCTAGACCACACACTGCACAACAGACGGCTACCAAATTAGAGGAGCTTCAATTGGAATGTCTAAGACATCCACCGTACTCTCCGGACCTTGCCCCAACAGATTACCATTTTTTTCGAAATTTGGATAACTTCTTGCAAAGGAAAAAATTCAACTCCGATGGGGCAGTCAAAACCGCCTTCAAAGATTTTATTGATTCCCGTCCGAATGGTTTTTATAGTAAAGGGATCGATGAACTACCTATGAGATGGCAAAAGTGCATAGATAGCAATGGTACATACTTTGATTAAATAAATATATTATAATAAAAAAAATCGGCTTTATGTTCCTCCCATACTAAACGTCAATTTCATATGTAAGGACCTAATATAATCTTATTTACACCTTATTTATACAGGGTGTAACAAAGCTAGTTCATAGTACTTTACAAGTAGACTAATGCCTTAACGATGAGTTAAAAATACTCAAGTAATAATAAATGTCCTAATATTATGGTTATGGAAATAAGCGACTTCAAAGTTTATATTTTTTCAATATTTCTGTAAAACGATGGAATATCGTTACAATACCTTGTATAGAATATTAAAAATTCATAGGCTTTAATAAATAAATAAATAAATATTTTATACAATTCACAAGATTATTTTGCGAGGTTTTAGTAGGTAATTATATTTGACTTTTAATAAGGCGAACGAATTTTTAATATTCGTAATAAGTTACTTTCATGATAGTCCAACGTTTCACAGAAGACGAGTCAGAAATATTAAAAAAAAACTTTGAAGTCTGTCCATAACTATTAATATTAAAACAATGTTGTCTGAACATTGTCGACTCATAATTTAGGCATCAGTCTAGCAGTAAAATACTGTTGAGTAGATCTGTCACATCCTGTACATTAGAAAAATTACGTAAAATATGTATATAGGTACTTACAGACAATTGATAACATAATAAAATTATTACCTACAAAATAAAGGACACAATATTATTTAGATCTATTCAAAAGGTCAAAAATAAAATCGTAAATTTTTCGTTGGAGGTGAAGCTTTTTTCTTCTCGCGTATTAGATTGAAACACTATTAAATTAAATTTATGTATACTAAAAAAATTATTTGTTTACCTCTGGTGGGACTCGAACCCACAATCCTCGGCTTAGGAGGCCGATGCCTTATCCATTGGGCCACAGAGGCGCGGGTGTTTGGCGTCCGCACCGTGATATAAAGCGATATGAGCACAGATTACGTCAGTCGAGAGAGAAAAAAACTAATTATATACGATACAGCGGCCGGCACGTAAGTCGTGTCACGCCCACAGATACGCCGCAGGAATTAGTATTATTGTTGTGTGAAATGCGGTGTCATAACGGCGGGATTTTTATTAAGTTTAAATAATAAATGTTGATGCATATTGCTCTATAGGATATTCGTATTCTAGATTCAAATTGGAATCATATCGGACAAGGATTGTGGGTTTATTTTGAGATGATTTGTTTTGAAACCGAACGAAATGATCGGACAAGGATTGTGGGTTTATTTTGAGAAGATTTGTTTTAAAACCAAACGAAATGATGAGATACTTCTAAATAAGTCAGAAGATCATATCGCAGCCGTACATGCAGTATAGAACATATTTATATTTTTAATGGCAATAGATAACATACAGCTATATCAATATTAAATATAATTAAAAAATCATTTTTAGATTGGTATATATTTTGAATTCAATAAATCTTAAAGATTTGTTCTAGTTTTAACTGTTTTAAGAACTTGTAGAACGAAGACCATTTCCATAGTTAATATGAGCAGTCGATGTATTATAAGTACGTGTGTTGAATAATACAATGTTTTATACACATGTATTATTCCATACAGTACAATGTATTATTATGTCAAGAATTATTCCATATAGTACAATGTATTATTATACATGTGAAGAATTATATCATAATTTTGATTATATATATACTACCTGCATGCAGGAAGGTAACTGCTATCTACAAAATATTTCATAATAAGGCCAAATTTAAAGACGTATTTCGATAATTTATTATTGTATTATAAATATATGGAAAAACACCTTCTCAGAACTACTAAGATGAAGAGTCTTCTTTGCGGGCAAGATCCTTAGAGACAGAATATCCAATCCGGAAATCTGCAGAACCTGCGATTTACAGAAGACATTGTACGATGGAGCAGGCAGAGAAGGCGTTTCTGGAGGGACCATGCGTGAGAATGGACCAGACAAGACTTCCCAGAGCCGTGATGCGTGAGATTTCAGAGGGGCACTGACCGCCAGGGAGACCACAAAAGAACTGGAGAGAATGCTGGACGTACTCGTCGCAAGACCAGGACTGACACGTCTGTCACACAGATCACAAATCTACCAAAAGAGGAAGAAGAAGAAGAAGAAATATATGGACATACGTTTGATCACCCGTGTGAGAGAAATAAAAAGCTATGTCGTTCCGGCGTTCTATGAAGGCAATGTCTAGATATTAAGAGAAGCCACTATTAAAAACTGAAGGTGTTCGATGTTCAAGATGTTCTGAGTACTAATAAAGAGGTACTAAGACGCATTAATAAGTCAAAGAACTAATAACAACTATCCAAGGGAGAAAAGCTGCATGCTTGATATTAATTATTACTAAACCGTTTTCAAAACTTTTTATAATCTCTTGTTTATCTCTTATATATCCATCCATTATAATATTAATATAATAAAATATACTTACTATTCAGTTTCAACCAAAATTTATTTTGTTTACCCACTAGTTTCAGATGATGAAGGGCATCGACAGAATCACTATTATTATTATTATTAAGATACGACTAATATTATTTCATTCTCTAACCATAAAATATTATACATTATATATTGAATAAATCTATGTACCTGCTATTACTGCATTTATTTTATTTATTTATTTATCTATATTTATTCATCTTGTTACATGACATAGGAGATGGAGCCGCTCATCTCACTAGGAAGAACCTGTGCCGAGATGAGCAGCTGAACAATATAGTTAAAACAAAAAATAATAAAGATATACAACAAAATACTATATAACTATAAAATTAATTAATTAATTAATTAATTGAGTATATAAATATAAAATGTGGATAATAAGAACAGTATATATTGTAAAATACAAAAGCAATAGTGAAAGTAGAGTAATGTATATAAAAAATCATATGCATGGATAGTAACAAAATGTATATATAATAGCATAGTTAAAAGTATATTTAGGTATGTACCTATATAAGAGAATTAAATGAATGTTTGTGTATATTAAATAGTGATAAGAAATGAAGTTTAATTAGCAATAAATTATGACCTGTTTTCGGCAATTGGGTATTTGTGCAAATGCAGGTGACAATAAAAACATTGAAACAATAAAAAATATATACTAGCCACAGATTCATCAGTGACCTACAATACAATGCCACGAGTAAATAATCGACCTCTAAAATGAATAATTTAATTAATTAAGATAATTTATCTATTGAGTCTCCCAGACACTAAACTACTTATATGAGAAACGTGTATAGAAGTCTTTTATACGATGGCTTACTTAATACTTGATACTCTACATTAAAAATATAGAGGTTACCAGCTACGATATCTATGTATACTATTTCATGAGAAGAACTACAGATGTCTCTAGCTTAGTCCCTTAAAATATGTGGAAGGTTTCAATTTGGAACATATACTACACAACTTTTTAATATTTGATACCTAATGTGTGGATGTTCTTACGATGGAATTGGTGAACGTTTCACTTTGTAGAGTGATCGCTTAAGCCAGCTCGTGCAGGTTGTAAACCCTGGGCTATCGTATAAAAGACTGTGAGACTTAATTGAAATAAAAAAACTAAAACATAGTGGACAAATAAAGTAATTGTGTTCTCAGAATATACATATAAAATATTGTTAATAATTTAATTGATTCTTATTGGATTCTGACTTGAATCAACCACTGCTATTTCTAAGGTGAAATGTGTGCGAGATTTTTGATGATAACCCTGTATGCACATCTACATATATTATATTGTTATTGTTATTGAATTTTTACTATTTCTTAACGATTTACTGTACTAAGCGAATATTTTTAAAGTTATTGTAGTGATACTCCAACAATTTAGGAAAAATAAGTAAGATATATTGAAAAAAAATGCAAACTTTGATTCGCTTATCTCCGTAACTGTCGACATTAGCCCAAAGTGTAAATAATATTTTCTTTGTATTTTTTCATTTGCATAATTATTTTTTTTATTTACTGAGTTATTTTTAAGTGTGTTCATTTTAATTTGTTATTTTGATTCCTTATTTGTGTACTTTTTCTTAATAGTGTTTGTGTGTATCTTTGTTTTTTACTAATTTTTAGATGGTGTTATGCACCGTACGTATAAATATTTTGCAGACCACAGTGTTATCTGTTTCATATTAAAAATACCGTCAGCACTTTCGTTCTTCGCTGTAAACAGGCGCTCGGCTCAAACGAAAATGTACCTACGGACGTGTTGTCGCCATAGAGCGCCACTAAATTATTGCGTACGCTTTTTAATGAAGTTGATAAGTGATCAACTAATCAATTTATTCGGTATCTGACTCATGACGCACGCTGTTGCTATGTGCTTTTATGTAATCTCAAAATACATTAGGATTGATTGGGGCTAGACGGTGGACGCTGACCATTGAAATATTGGTTCTGAATGATTGCTCTGTCCGGATTAGTTATAAAATATAGGGATGAATGTTTGTAACACAAGTTATATTCAATTACTACTTCGGCGGCCCTCGTAGTCCAGTGGACGCAACATTGGATTCTCAAATGAGGGATTCCGGGTTCGATTTCCGGTGAGGTCACAATACACCTGTGTGATTTACTCGCCTGGAGTGTTTTTGAGACGTGTTTCGCCACAGTAAATGGGCCCCAGGTCTATTGTTACTTAAAAAAACTTGTTACTATATTGTCGAGATACTACTTTTTTAAAAAAAATTATAGGTAATACAGCTTATCAAAATGTAGCTTAATACTTTGAAATCTAACTTAATGTAGGTACTTATGTAGGTACATGATAATTTGAAAATGTAGTCTATTGTGAGGATAACAATATGGTAGAGCGTTCACTTATTATGAAAACAGCAAAAATTGAATAAATGTATCTATGCTTTTGACTATTTCATGTTTATAACGTTTTTATTTAATAAAATAATTGATTTCTTAAAATTAAAAATATAAGCCACGGCTTTCGTAGCCAAGCTTTTCATATCGAGAGTTCGGTGTCAAAATGAAATGAACATTAAAATAAGTTGAAAATTTACATAAACATTATTATTTAAAACTTGCTGCAACCCGTCAAAAATGACGGAAAATTGGTTCGCGTCTTTGCTTAGCCCTAGTATATATTTATAGTATCTTTTTGGCGCTCCACAAACTTACGGGGACAGACGGATGGTCGGACAGACAGACAACGAAATCATTATGTTTGATAACAAACTCTCAAACCGACTGTATTTTACGGTAATGAAACTCTGGCAGAAGAAAATATGCCAACAAGATACACATGCTAGCAAAATAACCCCGGTTTACGAACTTAAATCGTTCCGTAAAACTATTTGCAAGCCATGTTGTTCGTAAGCCGAAACAATTATTCCCATAATAATCAATATAGCATGTATTAATATTAATATGTTTAAAATCCAAAGAAAATTATCCTTTACCATCTTTGTGTTCTACTTCTTGCTTGAAATCCTATAAAAACAACAAAGTAGCTTTTTATTTTATACTTAAAAAGAATTGTAAGTAATAAAACGAAAATAATAAATGTTAAAACATACTTTATTTTAACTTATCTTATTCAAAATAATAAAGGGTTAATGTTTTGAAAGGAACTTTATTTCCATGAAAACATCGGCCGCTTAAAATTCATTAGGTTTCAGTCTCACGAAAAATCTATCAAATAAATTATATATACGTTTCTTCTTACTATTTATATTGTTGTGGAAATGACATGTCATATTAATATTAAACAGATTTTTAACTCGATTTGATAAAGCTTTTTCAGGGTAATATATTTTTCCACAAAATTTTACATTTTGGATGAAGACCTAGAAACCACTTCTATTCGTTTATCAGTCTCTGAAAATAATATTTCACCGTATTTGTGACTCCCTGCCTGTTCGTAAGACGAAATTATGTTCGCAAACTGAAAAATTTTTTCGTCAGGATTTCTGTTCGTAAATCGAATCGTTCGAAAACAGTCATATGTGTGTTCCACTATGTATGGAACAGGAAGATACCTCGAACTTTTTGAAGATTGATTGGCGGCCATGCGGAACTATGAGCTGCAGGTTTTTACGATGAGCTAGATATCATGACTACAGAAAAGATAAGTCTTCAGTTACGTTAGACCGGACATGTCCAAAGATTAGAGATGGTATTTTAACCGGTTACACAATAACCGTTATACTAAATTATTTGTTAATCTAATCTAATCTTTTGCAATTCGTCTGGCAACCATCGCTACTAGACAAAAGTTATATATCTCAGTTACAATCAGATACATATCTCCAGTAACTATAACATTGTAACCGGCTAAAATCCCTACAAGAGTGAGTACAAAATAATTTCTTGCGAATCTGCACATGAGAGAATATTGGCATTATCCTTCGTTCTACTCAATCAAGCTTCTCCAGGGTATGCTTGGCTGCAGTGGTTTAGACTAGAAGGAATGTGTATTTGATTACGTAATTTATCCATTGTTGCGCGGTATGATTGACAATCCTGAAATTATGTGGGAGTTTCCTAATAATGACCTGATTAGCGTCAACATAGATTGTTTCACATTGCAATATACAGGACCAACCTGTCGATGGTTTTGCCTGTTGAAGATGAAGAGCTACCGCTATGCTGAACAATGTTACTTTGGATGTTGATCTTAATTGAATTTAATAATCACTACCATAAAATATCCCCTTCTGGGTACCGATAGAAAGAATGCTTTCTCCGAGGTACCAATACATTACTCGCGACCTCGAGGAGGACCTCGAATAAGATGGGCGATAGTGAAAAACTCAATAATTTTTTTTACGATTCCTGAGAGTCTACGATACTCTGAGTACTCTATATGCGGTTAGACCGCCTATTCTACTACTAGAGTGCCACCACGATAACTTGGCGCGCGAGGGAGGGTGCCCCTGTCGCGAAACAGAAGTTGCCAGGTTGTAAATTTATTACACAATACATAATGTACTGAATGTCCGGTGACCAGTGTCAGAGCCTTCAATATAAATTTGGTAGGGTAACAGCGCGCTCCGCGGCGGCCGCTCTATCTGTCAAACTGTCAGACGGTAATATCGGTCCATTATTTGCTTTTTCAGCTTCGCAAATCTTTAATACTTCATTGGCAATTGTTCTTGCACCACCCCGGACTGTTTTGGTTGTTTTGGACATAATAATTCAGTGTATATTGGTAATCAAGATGTCACAGCTCCCGAGCAAATACAAAATTGTACTGAATTACATGGCGAGGGGTTACCGCTGGGTGCGGGCGGGGCGGGTTTTAGTTCCAATCCTGCCGCACGCCAAGTTATGTTGGGCAGGCAATACAAGTGCGTCAGCTCTATAGCTATACCACTTTTACAAGTTAACTTGTTATAATAAACATCCATCCGTATTCTGAACTTGGCAATATTGCTATTTCCTGTATCTTGACGGTTATTTTATAACATTGTGACGCCGTTTTGTGGACGTTTTATGTTTGACAGGTTTGATATTAATGAATTCAATCAATTAGAAAGCTCATTATTCATAATTGTAAAAACTTAAGGTTTGTCTACGTGTTAGAGTTTTCTGATTGATTGAATTCATTAATTTCAAACATGTCAAATTTAAAACATCGAAATTGGCGGCAATGCAATGTTATACATACCTGTCAAGATTGGGATAATGATTTAACATCTCAATATTGCTATTTTCAGAATAGCACATGTGTGTTTTATATTTTACATGAATTGGTAAGGGTAACAAAAGTAAAAACACACTAAACATTTAACTGTAATATGTAAAATAAAATTTGGTGTTCACGACTGTAGGACTGATTAGAATAGGACCGATTACCCACCTACCCGATGAAGATCGTAGCGAAAACTCCATCTTAAGAAGGCAAATTTTATAGTCATTTTGTAGTCATGTTATAACTACTTGACTGTTGACTGTGATTACTTGACACTATCAACATTTAAAATTTCTTCTCGCATATTAAAAAAGTTTCACATTAATAATCAATTTGACATTTAGCTCATAAAAAAACAAAAATTACTTGCTCAACATCCTAAAACATTAATTCAAATCAAATTTACACACAATATACCATTGACGTATTATAATATAGACACGTTATTCCCATATTAGCCGGCTTTCATATGTACCTAGCAAATATTGCATTGAAAGAGCCAACAAATCACGGCACACTTATTTCACAAACGCTCTGCGTGTAGACAGAAAAATCGGGTAATTTGAAGTCACGGTGACTAAAATAATACTCATTCTTACAATTCTGTTCCTTTTTCCCGGGGACTTTTTTTCGGCCTAGCGTCTGTTCGATAACGAATGCAAAGAAGGCAATCACCTTAATTTTGAGTTGCCAAGATTTCACGCTTGTAACGTAGGTATCTACAGTTTATTATATCATTGCAATATACCATATCTTTATCATTAAAAAAAATATGGATAGCATACAAGTGCTTATGGATAGGTACCTAGGTACAGTTGCCGGCAAACTTCTTGAAATTTTTTGGCGTAGTGGGGGAATGCGCAGAAGACTAAATTTGGGTCTCTTTGGTGGAATGGTACATACGCAAACTTCCCCCGACTACGCTGTAAAATTTCAAGATGTTTGCCGGCTACTGTACCTACCGCTAATTCGTCTAATTATGAGTGAAAAATCAGTGTCCTATGTTTATGCATATTATTATGCGTGTACACGGATAAGATTTTAATATCTCGGCTATAAAAGTATGGATTAGTTGGTCATTTCTCCTGAATACAAAATACAACACCACAACAAATCACAGCTTGCTCCGCGTTTACTTTATATGAGCTCTGAGACACGTATGATCAAACGTGCCTTTGTTTTGCACAGGCCCTGAAGAATAGCGATACATACATTTATAACCAGATCAAATTTCTTCGAGAAAGGATTGAAAATATTTTTTTTTTCTATTTAATTTTAAGTATTTTCTGTTCGAGTGGGATTACTCAACGACATTCAAATTCATTTTGGGTGTGATCTGTGATCAAATAATTTTTTCGATAGGTATAATAGACTTTATATCTTCTGTTGCTATTACCTACATATTATATAAATACATTGCAACTAAATATTTATTTTGTGTCTGGTTCTGTACAGTTCGTTTAGAGTTGTGATATTTTTGAACCAGTTACTTAATTAATATTTTTTCTGCATTATTAACTCAAAAATGATTTTTATTATCCCCTACTTTCAATTTTCTTCTTATTTTGTCAAAATATATTATACATACAGTCATAGTCAAAGAACACACACAATAGGATGTATAAATATACATAAATTCAATAAAACAGCCACGAAACATTACTACTCTTACCTAGGCATTAAATACCTACTTACATCAATAATCTGCTAACAAAACTTCTTTTTTTATTAAATTACATTATTTTTTATTACATTACATTACATTACATTACAAATATAATTATACAATAATAAATTATTATACAATCATCCAATTAAATATGTAACTACCCTACTAGGCAGGCCTGTTTTAGGGCAAGTTACATATTTCATTTTAAAACACAAAATTTAACTATAGGCACTCATTAGAATAATTAATAAATAATTTAGAGTTCAATTAAATTAGTACATTATAAATTTTTTAATTAGATGAATACAATACAAATATTATTAAAATAGATTAATACAAAAAAATATAATAATTATTATTATATAATTTTTAAAAACAGATATAAAATGTATGAGAAATTATAATAACATTTATTTTACATAAAGATACAATAAAAGCATTCAAATATTTTTTTTCTTACTACTCTATGAAAGTTAGAGACTCGTGTGCAGAGAAGGAGAAATATGAATTTATGGCAACGAAAAAGCCAAATTACATAAATTGAATTTAAACATGGATTCAATACAAAGAAGCATACATATATTTAGTAAAAAGTAGTAGTAGGTTAAAAATTCTGTTTATATTTAATATTGGCGTATAACGTGCAGGTTTAGTGTGAACAAATTAATTTTACTTGTCAATCAATGTCAATTAAAAAATAATTTTACTTGTGCGTCTAGTATATGTCTGTGTAAATGTTTTTTTAGTTTCAAATATAAATTTATTTTGATCTGTTGTTTTTCTGACTATTAGAAGGAGATTGTTAAAGAATTTAATACCTTCTTCTTCTTCATCTTTGTTTAGGCCTGTTGACCTGTTGTGGCCACTATCAACACCGTATAGGTGGTGTTGCCACTATACTGTCCTCTTGGGAGTTAGACTACCAGCTGTCCCTCCATCTTTTAGGTGGCCGTCCTGGCTGTCTGTTTCCCTGGGGTGCTTGGTCTCTTGCTACTTTTGTGGCTCTAGAGTTTGTCATTCTGCTAATATGATCGTTCCAGAACCTTCTTCTTTGTTGTTCCCATACGAGTGTATAAAGATTATGAAAATGTTATATTTTTCTTCATACTTCAATAGTACAGTGTGTATGTTTTTGAAAAAGTACTAAATTCAACTTTCTATCTAATGGTCTTCCACTCCGTTCGTATATGATTTTTTTAGCTCCTCATTAGAAGTGTAGTCGGCTAGGTTGTGGAATCAGCTATGCACAAATACCACATCATCACAGACCATAACTATCTTCAAAAGAAAAATAAAGCAATTTTATCTTTCCGAAAACCTGGTTTAACCCTTTCATCTCCTACTCATCTCGTTATCGTGGAGCTAATTTTGTCTCTATAACACAGTTTACAATAAATATCTTTCAATTGTTACACTAAACTGCGTGATTGGTTGGAAGTTGGAAGAAATTGCCAACTTGCAATAAACCCGCCACTGTATTATTAATATAGTAGTGAATAAATAAATAAAGAAATATGTATTTTCTGTATTTATGGTTCACTATTTTTAGTAGAGAATTTACTTTCCCATTTCCTATTGTGAAATCTCTTACACCTCTTTCTATACTTCCTTCCTGCTCGATAAGGCTTTTAACGTTGTTAATATTTCTAAATTAGTTTTAATATAAGGAATTGCAGGTTAGTTATTTGTATGTATGTAAACACATGTTGGAATTAATAAATTATTTAGATATACTTTTCCGTCTTAAGATTAAATATTTACATTATAAAGAATTAGGTACCTTTTTGTAAACATGAAGTCTGATTAGGAAGAGGATTGTTTAAATATCATATATTGATCTCTTTTTATACCATTGGCAGTTCTTGAAAACCCACGTTGCTATAAAAGTATTTTTGTGTTGTATGGTTTTCAGAGTAAAAATATCGTTATAATGTATAGAATGATGGATACGTATATAGAAGTCTGAGAAATGTGGTAGACATTGTATCCCTCAGGACTATATATTGTTTCATCACTCAATCCCTATTATCCTATGGCATAATTGGATAGTGAGGGTGTGTCAGATCAGTCATGGATTCGCTTACAAAATCACAAAAATGCATCATGCGTATAATCACCAAGAAGTCGAGAATGTTTCCTTCAGAATGATCCTTCAGATGATGTTTGGAATATTTAACGTTCTTGACCCAAGACAATTGTATCTTAAAACCATACTTGTAAAATTCCACAAGGACATGGTAAATTTTAATCGTACACAACAAACACGAGTTACAAGGCTGGCAAATACACTTAATTTCGAGATACCTAAAAGGAAAACTTTTGGGCAAAGACAATTTAATTTCACTGCTCCGCTTGTTTTTAACAAGTTACCTAATGAAACTAAAGAAATAACTCTACACAAACCTTTTAAACATCATATTACTAAGTTTATAAAAATTTCAGGTAGAAGGTATGTTGAAGAAGTAATCCGCCCTTGACCTCTGTATTGGCAAAAACTGATTTATATTATTTAAAGTATACTATAATATAATATTTATTTTTGTAACTACTTAAATTCTTTTCTTAATTTTGTATGTATATTTTCTTTTCTTTTTCTTTTCTTTTGGATTAAAGTATTCCTATAATTTACTTTATTATTATTGATCTGCTTTCATTCTTACGTTTATACTTTCTTTAACTGTCATTTGTTAATATTACATAAATATCATATGAGAATAACTGCCACAGAACAGGTTTTTACCTAGTGTGGCAGTTATTAGTAACTTATATTAAGGGGTTACGTGTAGTCAGGATTTTTAAAAAATCGATTTTTTTTGGTATTTTCTTAAAGCAAAATGTTTCAAAAATATTGTGTGAAAATATCAACTCGATCCGGTTATTAGTTTTAAAGATATCCAACGATAACTGTAGAGCCCTCCGCTGCCGCCCGTACTGATACGCGGACGGTACTAGAGCCGGCCGGGCTGACAAACGGCGCGACTGCTGCGGAACGCGGTTTTTACCTGTTTAATTCTAAGAATAATGTACGAAATTTCTTTTATACTTCTACTTTTAGGCATAAGACCCTTCAGGCTAACTGAAATTTGATTTAGTGTTAGTACTTCAGTGGCAGTGAAACCCAGCAGTCTATAGGTAGTTGTGCGTGTATTATAATCATTTTCAAAAATTTATAATGAGACGTCATGAAGGTATGCAAGGAATATTAATGATTGCTAATGCATAGGATTACATTATGGACCTAATGCACACCGGTATGCTGAAAAACTCGATATAGAGCGCATAAAGATTGCTGACCAACGTGCAAATCAGGTCACTCGAAAAGGCAAATTGAGACGTAGATAAAAAAAATCGACATCTTGAAGGCTTACACATCGGCAGAAGATGTATTATATGTACCAGAAATAGACGACTCTACGTAAGTAATCTTTTAAATTGTATTTGTATTAATTATTTATGCATAAAACTTTAAACGCGTTTTCCTCAAAATAACGTTTTCAAAAACGGTGTCCACGATATTTTAAAAACTACTCGACAGATTTAAATGAAATTTAAACATCATATTTTAGGCATTAAAAGCTTGTGCTTAATCGAAGGATTTTTTTTTCACTTAAACTTTTTTTTTATAAATAATAAATGAGTGATTTTTTCCCTCAAAATTCATAATTAAGCTTTCAAAGACCGCCATTTTGCTAAATTTGAAAAAAAATAAAAAAGCTTCGATTAAGCACAAGATTGACTATTGAACTACTAATTTCTTTTTGTTTCATTAAATTTAGATAAACCACTAAGAAGCACTAATGGACACCGCGAGGCACTACTTGCAAAACAGGGGTCAAGAAACGAGATTCTATCGTAGTCCAGTATTAATAATTTTATTTGAAATTTTCGGTATAGTTACTTAAAATATAGTGTAAAACGTTGGTATTATGAATTGAATCAAAACATTAAACAACCGTTAAAATTTTTTTATTGAAAATGTATATTTTTATTTATTTTTGCGCCTCTGACTACACGTAACCCCTTAACAAATGTAAATAAACAATAATAATAAAATAAAATTTCCTAAGACAACATTTATGGGATGTACTTGTTTATGTACGTGTAAACGGTCGGTTGTTTTTAAGTAAAATGCATATATTTTTACGAAAACGGGTGTTTTAATTGGTTGAAAACGCAAAAATTTATGCTTTTTTCTAACTTGGGCCGGTTTTATCATCTGATTACTATTCTTAAGGCCGGTTTTATCATCTTGGATTTTACTAATATTTCATAAAAACCACAGATTTTTACGAAAACGGGTTGTATGATTGGTGGAAGGTGGAAAATGAAATATTCGATGGTTTAAATGAAAAATTTATATAAACCAAGTTGATAAAACCGGCCCTAACTCCTGACCAAACAACTGGCCCTAAGAAAGTTAAGATATTTGTCAAATGTCACTATAGGGAAAATATTGTACTTAATTTAATATTTGAAGATGAAGAATGAAGAATTAGTATGTATATATATATATATATATATATAGATATATATATATATATATGTGTGTGTGAAAAAATTGATTTTAATCAAATTTTTAGAAAATGTATTTTATAAAATATTTATTAAATTAAAACTGACAAGCGCCGGTTGTATGAACTTGGATGCATGCATTTTTTCAGGCACAATGCTCTATGGCGTAACTACGTATGCAAAATGAGTGGAAGGGCCTTCTGGATATTGTTGAAGATGAGGTTTATTTATTAAAAATATAATTATAAATTAAGAAGAAAAATATATATTAATGATACCTACTTATTTTACAAATATTTTGAATTGTATTCTTTGTAAGAGACTCTTGAGGGGAACAAGACCCACCAGGGGTTGTAGAGCCAAGAGTAATGATGATGATGATTCTTTCCAATATGATATTTAATATTAAATTAGCCTTACACCTGTGAAAAATCACGGGACATAATAATTGCTTGATATTGAAGTTGAAAATGAGAAGTCATGTATAGAAAACCATTTTTTTAAATTGACCTTATTCGCTTAGAGCCTGTCCAGATGGGGCGTTTTACGCGCGAGTCCGTGGTAGAGATGTGCAATATTGGCTTTGGGTCTGGAATGTCTAAAGTTTTTTCGACAAGTTTTTATATAAAACAGAGTTTTTAAAAGTTGTGGAGCCATTACTTTTGTCGTATGCGCCAACATCTTTTGAAATAAAACAATTATTTGCATGTCTGGATGCAATATGAATTGAAACGCGCGAGTGATCTCGTGCGTAAAACTCGGCATCTGGACGCAATATAAATTGGAATGCGCGAGTGTACTCTCGCGTAAAACGCACCATTTGGACTGGCTCTAAAACTAAATACAATAATATAAAAATGTTAATCGACTCTTGCATGTTGCTTGAGCCGCGCGCTGATTGCGTGTCACATTCTAATTATCTAATGTTATAATTCCAGCAAGTTATGGGCTTTGCAAATCGACAAATAGACAAATAATTAAATTATTATATTTAGACGCTTGGCGAAGGTGCGGAGATTTGAAAAAAATCTGATTATTACGGCTCAAATAATATACATTTAAACATCACAATTAAAAATAATTTAATAATAATTTTACAATACATATTTCCAATAAAGGACTCTGACTACCAACAGGACAAAGCTGTGTAGATAACAGTACAAATAAACTAATTGTTTTATTGAGAAGACACACAAATGCAAAAAGATATACATATTTATATTGTAAAATAAATTAAGCAAGAAATTACCTACTACGTTATTGACCTCGTCATAAATATTTTCACTATCTCGTCTAAAATATACACTATGAGAAATAGTCTATGATCGTAATCAGTATAAACGAAACATCTATGGAAACACCATAAACAACCAAACAACTGTCAGCCTGACAAGTCCAGTGGGTGTAGTATTTTGATAATAATTGCTTTTAGAAATGTAAATAATACTCTTGAGATTCAATTATTATTACAGTTTATGAAATTCTTGAAGTCCGGCTGAAACATGCACGAAGCTTACGAAGTATCACCTTTGCTCAAATTGACTGAACAAATTGAATCAATAGCTGCTTACGGTGAGTAAAGTTTTTGAGTATGACTAATGAATTTTTCTAGCATGCATTTGTGTTATTGTTATAACATTGTACTTTTTCAGATGATAATCTATTGCTTGGAACAAGGCAGGGGCACTTGTTAATGTATCTAGTCACCCAAAATACAGATGGCAACAAATATAAAGTTCAAGTGTTGAGATATCATAAAACATTTAGCAAAAAACCAATACAGCAAATTGAAGTCATTCCTGGTAAATTTGATTTTTTTACTATCTTTCAATTGATTGCAGTTATTTTTGGAGATTAGTTTGAAATGCTGTTTTTTTATATGATCTCGTATTTATCAAATGTGCAATTAGGTGTTGAATGTTATTAATTTTTTCCAGAACACAATTTACTTCTGTGCTTATCGGATAATATTCTAGTTGTACACGATATCAACATTATAAACTTTCCTATTGTACAAACATTGCCACAAACCAAAGGTGCTACATTGTTTGCTTTAGATAATAAGGTAAGAAGGTCACTGTTCATTTTAATAAATTTATTGAAGTTATCTTCCTTTGACGCATTTACGGTAAAATTTTTATTGTAACGGAAATTGCGTATGCATAGTGCGCACATTGTAGCGGAAATGCAAGGCCACAAAATGCGCGCTCATCCTTTAAACTGTCAAAAATTTATTCACTTGAAATTAGTGTTCTAATAATATAAATAATCTATTCTCGACCATCTTGAATCGAGTACCAATCATAAGGATCCTCATTTGAAAAGCTGGCGAATGATTGGTTATTAAATTGATAATTAGAACTGTTTATTAGATTACGATTTTATTTGTGGTGCGTTATTGTCAATGTTTTTGCGAAACCGACACTATTGTCAGATATTCGTTTTCGAAACAAAAAATACATTCTTTCATTCGACAGTCAATGCGGCTGTTAAAGTTGCATAGTTTCGAAACTTTTGAATACGGAGCCGAAAATCGATAATATATGAAAGTGGGTAGGACTTTTTTTAAATGCACACATCTTTTGATTCGTCACATCATATGTCTTTGAATCATCATTGAAATGTCGATTTGAAGAAATTTATATCTTATTTTAGCTATCACCAAACCAATAGTTACATTTGTACCATTTCAAAAACAAATATTACTAATTAAACTACATTCAAGTGTTATCAATTATATTTATCATCTCCCCAGACATAGTATTATTGTATTTAATATATAATACATTTTTAACTAATATGTAAATATCAATTATCAAAATCACGTCAAAGAAGTATTACTTCTTCCTCGCATACATGAGTACACACTCCTGTAATTTTTTTTAATGTTAATTAGTTCTTCCAGCTTATTAACGAAAATAATTACCTTAAAGTTATTTATCATAAATATAATGGTAGAAGAATTGAGGACATCATCATTTATTTATTTTGTAATTGACAGATTATAAAACTGGCTATGACTAATACAAAGCTGTGCTAATATTGTCTATAAGTGATGTAATAATGTATCGAAGTATAGGTCTTTTCATATAAGCTTGCAATTGAGCTAATGTGGGTACAGTGCGTAATATGCGCATTGTTTCATTGTGTTAAGTTTACGGATAGGAGAGGGACGTATCCATAAACTAACTAACTCAATTGCAAACTTATATGAAAATACCTACACAATATGATGTACATACAAGATTGTTATGTTACTTAACAATTTTAATAGGTAAAAACAGTTCGGAGAATAAAATGTTACAGATTACTCTTTTTTGTGGTTGAAATTAAAAAAAATTAAATGTTACGGTTTGACAATTGAGAAGAATGAACAAGAAATTAAATCTATTGCATACGCACAAAATGCATTGTTTCCAAGGTCAAGATGTTGGAGGACATGAACGGTGCTCGGCTTATTAGAGAGTACATTTTATTAAAATTTTAATAAAAACTGACATGTCAGTCTCCCAGTTTAATCACAGTGTATTCTGGTACATAATATGAATGCTTGCATATTTTTCAGTAGTTCTTTATAGTATATTTTTATGTGAAAATATCTCGGGCTTTACTCATGAATTTTGTCAGACTGAAGTTAAACCGATTGCCGATGAAAATGCAAGATATCTTTAAGGCCTTAACCTTGTAGCATATAATTAAGCTTTAACATGATAGAGATTTGTTAATTCTATTTTCACTCTGTCTTGCTTCTCCGGTGGGTTAAAAATATAGAAATTTTATATATTTTTAAATTGTAAAAGAACCTTGTTGTTTTATGAAAAAACATGCTAAGGACGCACACCTGCCATTTTTCATTCTTTCTTTGCATTTTATAAAAACAGTGGTTTGTTATTTTACAATAGGTTCAAAACCTTTTTACATAAATATTTGAAAAAAAGTATTTTATCTTGCCTAATTTTGGTAAAACTGATTGAATATTTTTATGCGTTTGATTCATGATGAAGAACTATTTAATGAGATGTAAAATCACGAAATACATTTGTCACAACTACATTACACATGAGGCAATAGACATCTAATCTAAATATAATAACTTCTTCAAAAAGAGCAAAATGGCTTTGTAGCAAAATTATTAAAATAATGAAAAAATATAAGTGGTGAAAATAAAGTTCATTTTTATTAATTAGAGTGTGACACGCAATGAGCGCACAGCTCATGCATGGTCACGCAAGGGTCGTTATTAATTATTATTATTTCCCACGATTTTCTCTTAAATAAGAATGTGCTTACAAATTAAATTAAATGTAGGTATTTTGAGTTCCTCTACCTAACCAGCCATTGTTGATTTAAAATATCATTGTCTACACTTTTATGATTTACAGACGACTATATCTTTATCGGGAGACAAGACTTCAGTTATAAGACTATGCGTTGCAGTAAAACGGAAGCTACAACTGTATTATTGGAAGCATGGAGAATTTAAACAGCTGGCCGAGGACATCACCATTGGGGACATTCCAAAAGTTATTATGTGGGGTGAAAGTATGATATGCGTTGGATTCAAGGAGGAATATACGCTGTATGATGTAAGATTTTCAATAAAATGTTATACCGCTGTGTTCAGGCGTTCGGAAATAATGTTGTCTGAGGTAACAGTATCCGAGGTTCCATCCAAAGAATGGCCCGGCTGTACACAATGTCATGCTCTTTTTTATATTATAACACAGTGGAGAACAGAGATATCGGTCAGTAAGAATCAGTATTCGGAATTTACGTAGATTTTTATTAGCAGTTTGCAGCAGATGTTTTCTATACATATTTAAATATGGCCATCTGTGTTTTTTTATAAAGTGTAAAGTTTGAATGTCTCTTTAAATGCTTTTGATAACACTTTTTTTTTTAATACATCTGCATAGCTCGCTTTGCTAAAAGGGTGTATCCTATATTTTCGAAATTTTATAGGTAAATCAAAAAATATTGTTGATGGGATTGTTTAAAATATTTTGTGAGGATTAATTCTGTAAAATCTGCGTGTATTTACATTCTAATAATTTATATACTGTTACGTGGCGTGGCTCGCTCGAAAAATGAAATGGCACAACTCGTAAAATAAATCTTTTATTATCGCTTGTACATTATCTCTCACATTTTACAATCGCTCGCAACGCAATCTACTGCTATTTTTTATTCAAACACAAAAGAACAGCTCTCTTTTGTTTTTCTACTCGGGTAAGAACCCTTCCATTTCTTCGCTATTTATAAATCATGTTAGTTCTTATTTCAACCACTGGGCATACCGGCCTACCGTTCTGCGCATGTAACACTTTTCTATGGAACTGTCAAATGTCAACGAACAGCTCGTTACACAGCCTCCCTCTCTCAATACTGTTCGTCCCGAACAGGATCATTGTTGTCCCCATGAGATCTCCAAATTCCCATGCTGCCACACTCCAATACACGAGCGCGTGTTCTCACATCTATCTCAATCGTCATTGATTCATTTTCTTTTCAGCTTATCGCGTGCCTCAATTCGCTTCTTCGTTGCACGGAACCTCTCTGCTTCCTCGAACATTTCTTTTTTTTTTAAATCCTCAGCAAAACTGATTAGCAATCCAGATCGATACTTGGAAGTTCCATCCACCTGGGTCAAAGACGAGCACGTTACGCTTGCCCTTTGAATTTGTGTTGAACTCGTAAGCCCGCACCGCCACAGTGAGCTCATTAATGATCTGCAGCACGTTGAGCTTGACTGTCCTGACCACATTCCTGATAGCTTGTCGCTGAGAGTCACTGAAGTAATCTGTCATAGCCAGAACTGCTTCCTTCACACTCTGGTCCACGTATGCTTCGGTCGTCTGTTCCATCTCGTCCAACACCATGGGACTTATTTCATCGGGAGAGAGTTTCTTGTTCTCCCCTTTGTACCCTACTTGCACCATGGGCTTGTCCTCCACGGTGACTACGCACAAGGGCCAGGGCTCTATGTCCTCCTGTATCTTGAGTTCAGTGAACTCGTGCTGCTCGACGTCGTACACAGTATTGCTGAGGTCCATCGCAAACTGGTCCTCGGCCACATTTTCCATCGTCACCTGGTCCTCAGCCGCATTTTCCATCGTCAGCTGGTCCTCGGCCACATTTTCCACCGTCACCTGGTCCTCAGCTGCATTTTCTATCGCCACCTGGTCCTTGGCCACATTTTCCATCGTCACCTGGTCCTCAGACGCATTTTCCATCGTCACCTGGTCCTCGGCTGCATTTTCCATCGCCACCTGGTCCTCGGCCACATTTTCCATCAGCCTCTCACTATCGACGAAGATCATTTCTGCAGGTGTTGTCCCATTTCCTTGGTCATACCTAATGTTTGAGGGCGCCGCCGTTTCGTACTGCCTGTGGTTGCTATCCTGTAAACATCGTTCGTCGAATGTAGAAGGCTTTTTCCCTGTCGACCCCGTAGCATTCTCTACTTGAACCTTCTGGCAATTTCTTACTTCATCCCAAAGTTTCTCGATTTCATGTTGTGTCTTTTCAGCGTCACGTTTTACGTCTTGTCGAAGATCCTTGATATCTTCTTGAAGATTATTGACATCCAGTTTAGTGATCTGCAATTCTTTTTGTTGCTTGTCAACACTTTCCCTAAGCTCCTTGATGCTTCCTAATTTGACGTCCAACAACATTCCCAATTTTTGCTGCTGTTCCTCTTTGTCTTCTTGGCGTTTCCGCTCCTGTTCTTCCTTGTCTTCTTGGCGTTTCCGCTCCTGTTCTTCCTTGTCTTCTTGGCGTTTCCGCTCCTGTTCTTCCTTGTCGTCTTGGCGTTTCCGCTCCTGTTCTTCCTTGTCTTCTTGGCGTTTTCGCTCCAGTTCTTCCAGCATCTTCATTATCATATCGCATTCCGCATCCGAAAATTCCTCCATGGTTGCCATTTCTTCCTGTGCCACGATCTTCACGTTGATTTCTTAAAAATCTCCCGAATCCCGCTTCTGACGCCAGTTGTTTCGTGGCGTGGCTCGCTCGAAAAATGAAATGGCACAACTCGTAAAATAAATCTTTTATTATCGCTTGTACATTATCTCTCACATTTTACAATCGCTCGCAACGCAATCTACTGCTATTTTTTATTCAAACACAAAAGAACAGCTCTCTTTTGTTTTTCTACTCGGGTAAGAACCCTTCCATTTCTTCGCTATTTATAAATCATGTTAGTTCTTATTTCAACCACTGGGCATACCGGCCTACCGTTCTGCGCATGTAACACTTTTCTATGGAACTGTCAAATGTCAACGAACAGCTCGTTACAATACGTATAATATTTCATGAATGTGGTTTAAAACCTTTTTAACTTTGTTTCTTTTTCAATTTGACATCTTGAAAATGACACCGTGATTATATTTTTTTATAAGACGGCACTTGATGCCCTCTCTGCAGTTTGTATAATTAAGGTATAAGCAATAAGGTGTTGAAAAAAGAACTTCCTTGTTGTAAGATTCAATTTCCTAGTAATTGTCATATCTAGGTGTGACCAAAATGTCATGTCTCTCTCCATATCTGAGCAAGGGACAATTGGGATGAAAAGAGAAGCACCTCCTTTGTTTATATTAAAAGCGACTTAAACCGATCAAGACAAGAGATAATAATGTATTTCACTAGGACATTAAAATTTGCAGTTACATCGCCTATCAATGTCGCTAGAACATCCCGATTGTTCACCTCTTTTATCAATTTCTGCATTTTTTGAAACTTCTGAGTAGAATTTTTGCACTTCTATGTCACTTTACAGCTCACTGGGATCGCCAAGGAACAATTTTTGACAAGCAGTTCCCGTTCTCTAGAGCCATGCATAACTAAACTTTCTGACACATCGTTTATGCTTGGACGTGACCATACTTCATTTATTGTTGATGAAACGCAACCGTCCTTGCTCACTAAAACTGTGCTCAAATGGAATGAACCTTTGTCTGGAGCAGGTAATTATTTTATAGATTAATATTATCTTTAAAGCATAGTGAATTAAATATTATTAAAACATGTACACTAGTTAATTAAAATACATATCAAAAGATCTTAAGAGTGTATACATAATAAAATATATGGCATCAAATGCTAAAATAAAAAATCAGCATTGTAAACGTATATGTATTAGAAGTTGATATTACAATCTTTTGGTGGAATAACAAGATGGTAGAGCTATCACATAGCATGTGAGAAGTAAAGGACCGATACTCGGCGTCTCCAAAGTCTCTCAAAAATACGCAGACAATAATATTTCAAAACGGTTTCGGAAACTCCTGATGTTGTTGGTGGTATAGGTAAAAATAAAACTCATGATAAGTGGGAAGTACATAAAAGGTTTGAATTCGTAAAATGCAATTTTTTGACAAATTTTACTGGGGCATCCACTGAATAATCATATTCTGTGTGTATAATGTATTAAAATTAATTAGAAAAATAATTAACTTTCTTTTAAGCCATATCTATACACTTTCACATGCATTGACATCAGATTTTTTGGCAGTTTTACAGTGCTGTACGACATAAACTTCTGCCAATATATTATTTTTGTTTTACACATGGTCTGATGAAAATAATCAAATTATTATGTGTATTTGTGATCTTGTGTATACTTTTTAAAAACTTTTTATTTTTTTCTTTATTTTAGCATGGGACAGTCCATACATATTAGGATTACTTTCTGACCAAATTGTAGTTCAGACTATTGAACCTAATATGTTCATTCAGACCCTCGCTGAACTGAACAAGGCAAGATTATTATGCCGGTATGTTTTCTGAATTGGACATTTTTAAATATAGCTAGTATCTGTTTTTATTATTTGAAGCTGTTTTTGCTTACAATACAATACAGAGTTATTTTTTTATTATCAGGTTTTAGGGCCGGTCTTATAAACGTCCGTTAGTTAAATTTCAGAGCAAATAAACCGAAAATTGATACAAATGTCATATTTTTCGTCTTATAACAATCCGTTAGTCAAATTTTACCGACGGCCAATACCGACAGTCGAACCACCAGTTTACCGTCCGTTAGTTGAAATTGACAGAAGTGTGACAGATTGACGTATTATTTTTTAAGGTTAGATCCGTTGTCAATTAGTGTTTCATGCTGTTTGTCTAATGTGTACATAAATACTGTGCTGACTGCTGATACATTTTCAAGGAAAAATGTTTTCAGATGGCGATATCGATCTATTATTGTATTCAAGTTCGTCGAATGAAGAACAAATTCGACGACAAAGAGTGTTCAATATACGAATGGATTTTTAAAAATATTTTAGATGACGTTTGGGGTTTCAAAGGCTACTGCCAGTGTACTGTTGTGGGAACCAAAAATCCGAGCGAGAAATTTTGGTTGTGTTTATAGAATTTATGTTTAGTTTCCATAGAAAAGAGATATAATTCGCCTCTGATAGCTCTAAAATCATAGACAAAAGCAGTATGATATTGCGATACTTACGGACGGTCAAAAAAGTTTTATAAGACGAGCGTCGGTAATATTTACTAACGAATGGCAATCCGTTCGTTAATTGTCGATTTACTAACGGATATTTGGTGTTTCGTTTATAAGACCGGCCCTTAGTGATTTATTTCATTTGCAGTAATATTCTTTATTGCAGTAATTTTTATGAAGTCCTTAAAATATTTTCAAGAATTGTAAAATATAAGCTCAGTGTTGCTTTCTTTTTGGTTTTGTAGAAGCATAATTTTTAATTACATACCGGATTATTTGGAAAACATTAATAACCCCGCAGGACTGTATTCCTGCCTTGATTATGAGTCGAAAATGTTCAAGCTATCATGATCTAATATCAATAGTTATGGAGATATGCGACATCAAAGTTTGCAATTTTTTAAAAATATTTCTGACTTATTTTTTGTAAAACGTTGGACTATCACTACAGTAACTTATATCGAATATGAAAAATTCATTCCCTTTAATACAAGTCAAATAAGAAAATAAAAACCTTTAAATTCCAATTGGAAAACATTCCAATTGGAAAATTTTCAGGGTTTTTATCATTTTATTTAACATGCATTGAATCAAATGAATTTTTGGTATTTGATACAAGTTACTGAAATGATAGTCCAACGTTTTACAAAAAATATGTCAGAAAAACTGAAAAAATATGCAAACCTTGACGGCGCATATCTCCATAACTATTGATATTAGGTCATGATAGCTTAAACATTTTCGACTCGTAATTAAGGCAGGAATATAGTCCTGCGAGGTTATTAATGTTTTCCAAATTACCCTGTATATGTACACGGATACAAATCTCATTTTGGGAAATTAAATTAACTTACAGGGAACTTAAATTGTTAACTGTAGTTTTTATAAATGCTCTTTAAAATTAATGTGTGTTAGATTAAAGGTAGTTTTTTATTTTAAATAGTTATTTTGTTCCTAAAATATTATGTCGTAATTATTATCAATGAACCACAAACATCATTCTTCTTCAACTTCTTATTTTCTTTATGTCAGTATTGATACAAGGTAGTTTGAATCAGATACGAGATGGATTGTAGTGCACTTATGCAATCCATTCATCTACCTTTATGGGACACTTTCAAGTCTTTTTCATCCTATATTTGTGCTTGTGATAATTTCCATCTCTGAAAAATTTTTTGTTTTACTCAAGTGTATGGAAATAAATCACTTTTTTGGTTCTAAATAAGAGTAAACAAAGTAAATAAAGTAGAACCGAAAACATGTATATTATTTCTGTATATGTGATTATGGAGTTGTACAAACTTAACTCGGAAACAGTAAGTACTTTAGTTTACTACTACAGATAGCGCTTGTCTTGGATGGAAACATATAATATCGACCTTCTCCAGAAGTACATATGGAAGGCATCTCTTTAAAAAAAATAGTCATACACATATATTTTAAACCAATCGAACATTTCTGCTTGATGTTTAAATATGTGAAATACAAATCAATAAAAAAGATTTACTACTCAAAAAACACTTTACTTATATGATATTTTTTCTATATGATAATTTTTTTTTTGATTTCCATAAATTTTAAAAAGATAACAATTTTTTTGTAATCGAATTTAACATTTATCTGTTTTTTATTTATAGATGTCGTCGGGGTTTGTTGTATATTGCTTCAGTCAGTCAAGTATGGAGAATTGACGCTGTAGATATTACAAAGCAACGTCAAATGTTGCTCAAAGATAAATATTTCCAGCTGGCACTTAATCTTACGGTATACATTTTTTATTCGTATAATTTTTTATTTATTATTGTCTAGCGCCATTTTAGGTTCATTAAAAATTATGTATTTTTTTTTAGAATATATCGGATGAAACCGATGATGAAAAGAAGCAAAAGATAAATTCAATACAAATGCTTTATGCTCTGGATCTTTTTGATAATAAAAAGTTTTCAGACTCCATGAAAATATTCCTGCAGTTGGACACGGATCCCTCGGACGTCATAAAATTGTTTCCCGAATTATCTTCGAGCCACACTTCCAAAACCCCGGATCAACAACCAAAGTCAAACAATCAAGATTCAGACTGCGGCTTGTTAGCTTTGATACAGTATCTAACAGAAGTGAGACTGAAAGTTCAGAAGAATATTAATGGAAAAACAACAGATAAAAAAGCAGAAAATGAAAGTGAAAGGGAATCAGTAACAAGACATACCAAGATCATGCTCGAAACCATTGACACAACATTACTCAAGTGTTATCTCCAGGTGCAGTATTTGAAAGCAACTAATATTTATTAACTAATATTTTTCTGTTGGGTAGAATAATTTCTTATATTTTTGTTTTTACTTTCCTTTATAGGACCACCTAGCAATTTAGCAATTCTGTGGTTATGGTCCGGTGAAAAAATGTTTATCCAATTAAAAATAAACGTCTCTTAAGATACTTGGTATTTGAATGTTTATAACTGAGTTGCTAATATCAATATCACTTTCCACTCGGATTGATACAATTGTGCGTTCACATTAAAAAAAATATATCTCGCTAACTTAACCGTTTTTCGGGTTCGAACCGGCATGCAATGATCGTATGATGCATGGAGCTGGTTCCACGATTGCACGATCATCGCAGGCCAGTTTGAACCCGAAAAACGGTTAAGTTAGCGAGATATATTTTTTTATGTGAATGCACAATCGTATCAATCCAGGTGGAAAGGGATATGTATACACCGGGCTATGTAATACATAACTCGGATTTTACATTAAAATGAGACTTGAAGTTTTTGTTCTTATTATCTTTTTTTACAATAGAATAAAACTTTGTTAACTCGAAATTCAAGGGACCAAAAAAAATAAAATTCAAATTACTCGAAACCCTGTTGATTTGAAATTCAAGGGACCAAAAATTTTTTTACTAGAGATCAAACTTGAAATTAGAGAGGAAAGGCGCCAATTTTCTAAAAACATTTATTTTTCACATATTTTGAGGAAACATCTTGAAAACGCTACAAAGATAGTTCAAACGAAGAAAGTCATTAATTTTGTGGAAAATGTTTGTATTTTTGCCTATTTTTTCATTTTCATTTTGCCTATTTTAAGAAATCATTTTGAAAATGCAATATTTATTATTCTAATGCGAAGATCACGGCATTTTTATTACTAAAGTACCCGATATTAACATATTTGTTGTTCTCACTTGTGAAAAAAATCATAATTAAATTTTGTCAAATTTCAAAAGAAATCAAATTATGCGAATAAAATGTATTGATTTATGGCGCAAGGGTCTAAAAATTATTTCGAATTACGAATTACCAGGGTTTTACGAATTATCGGGGTTAATCCACTATGAAATTAAAATTTGAGAATTATGGGATTTTAAAGTTTCGAATTATCGGGGTTTGAATTAATAGGGTTTTACTGTAACATTACTTTTTATTTCATCTTATTCAAGTTATAAACAAGATGTAAAATAGTTTTCTTTGATTTGCCAAAAAAATAGTTTATGGCGTTTGGTAGGTTTTGATATTCACTACTCACATGTGTCATCATATTTCACAGACGAATGATGCATTTGTGGCACCACTTCTTAGGCTCAATAACTGTAAACTAGAAGAAGCGGAACAGGTTTTGCTCCAGCATGGAAAATACAGCGAACTCATTATACTTTACCAAACTAAAGGACAACACACCAAGGCATTGCAGTTGCTGAAAGACCAAGCCAAACAACCAGATTCCAGTCTAAAAGGGCATCATAAAACCAAAAACTATTTGCAGCATTTGGGTAATTCTTTTGATAAATTATGTAGTTAAAAATAAGTCAATGTGAGTATGATAAATAGGGCTCCTATGGGCAGTCATTTTCTGCCAGGTGCATTGGATTCCCTTTTTAAACGGTTTCGTAATAACATGGTGCATTCCTTGCTACTCAGTACTATTAAAGTG
Source organism: Agrypnia vestita (assembly GCA_016648135.1). Classification (NCBI taxonomy): domain Eukaryota; kingdom Metazoa; phylum Arthropoda; class Insecta; order Trichoptera; family Phryganeidae; genus Agrypnia; species Agrypnia vestita. The sequence continues at coordinate 38,294 of JADDOH010024823.1, forward strand.
GGCCAGTGTTTTTTTTATGAAAATTAGGGTTTTTATTATTAATGTATTTCAGAATGTATATGCTAGGCTGCAATTTTTTTCAGGGCGATAACATAGATAGAACCTTTGTTCTCTTGTTTAATAATTAAGAAAATATAAGCATGAACATTGTTTACATGAGTATTCTTGAGCCAGCAAGCAAGTATTTTTTTTAATTCTAGATAAAAATAATTATAATTTAGTTAAATTCATAAGCATTTTGACATTTCAGCCGGAAGTCAAAATAATACCTAAATGTGCTTGTGCGACATAATTTTTAAATTAAAAAACATTGATGTAAGAAAAATGATTGTTTATTATTATTTTTACAACACATAAATTATTTTACAAAAATAAATATGCTTTTTTTAAATTCTACACTTAAAACATTCAGAATTTGGACAAAAAATATACAAACACGATTTACCTCAGGTGTTTCCATGTATTTTAGCATCGGCACTCCATATGGCTGTCTCTTTTTTTCGCAACCTTTCGGTCTTGCAACGTATATGTAAATACAGTCGTCACTCTTTGTAACAAAATTCCCTATAACGAAAAACTCCTATAATGTAAAAACTGACCAAACTTGTTTGGTTTTCCATAAGAACGCATGTATGAATTCACTCTCTATGACGAAATAGCTCACTCTCTATAGTGAAAAAATTGGTACACTCCCACCTAAATAGAGACACCTTGAAATACTGTTTCTTGGAATTCTCCTACCACTGGGCACACAGAATACTTGTAGACACAGAACTATGAATGTATTGTTCTGTACAGTCTATACAGAAGTGACTGAATTTGTTTTCTATAGATTCAGTAGCCGAGTAATATAGTTGTCCCTTGGCGGCAACATTCATGAAGGTTCATTACAGTTTCAAATTCGAATGAATTTCAAGCGAATTTTAAACGAAATTCATAATATCGACAACCGTCTTTCTACTGGCATTCATTCGATGACTGATATTTGTTATGACTGAGATTCGATGACTGATATGCGTTACATATGGCTAGTAATAAAAGCAAATTTTTGAGTTTAAACAAAAAAGTTTATTTGATTCATGCGATATGGTGGGACGAAAAAAAGTGATGTCGGTCAACGCTTCGAACTCACATCCTCAACAATATTCTAAGAGAATGTGCTGCAAGCTGAAGCAGAGGGAAGTTTATACATAAATTTTGCTTTATTTACATATACATTTACAGATACATGTTAATTTTGTTCCTTATAATGAAAAATGTCTTTAATGAAACAAATTGTTCGGTCCCTTGGATTTTCTTATAGAGAGTGACAACTGTGTACGCACTAGTGCAATGTTTATCTGATATTAGGTTTGTTCACGTCTCGTTCTCGTCTTGAAAGATCACGATCCAATAACCCAATCCCTCACCACACATGGTGAGGTATACGTATGTACATACAAAAAATAATTGAATTGTAAACATTTTCTAACACATTGTAATAAAATATTATATATATTATTAATTAAATAAATAAATGACACCATACATCGACATTTGACATTTGGAAAATGGATGTCTAGCCTTAAGCATTATTAAAACTCCTTTTCATTATTAATATTTTTTATTTACAGGTGCAGACCACATAAATTTGATTTTCCAGTTTTCCAATTGGGTGCTGTCTGAAGAACCTGAAGAGGGATTAAAGATTTTTACCGAAGATGTTTTAGAAGTGGAAAACCTCCCGAGACCGAAGGTCCTCGATTTTCTTCTTAGAGAACATGAAGCATTAGTGATACCATATCTGGAACATGTCATACATGTTTGGGAAGACACCAACTCATTCTTCCACAACGCCTTAGTGAGAATGCTGAGGGAGAAAGTGGTGGATAAGAAAGGGCTCTATACAGATGGTCAACTGCAGCATTTAAGAGCTAAACTGCTGGCTTTCTTGGAGAAATCTAATTATTATACCCCCGAAAATGTTTTAATTCATTTTCCTCCTGATTCACTGTTCGAAGAGAGGGCTGTGGTGCTTGGAAAATTGGATTCTCATGAACAAGCTTTGTCAATTTATGTTCATGTTTTAGGTATGTACAAATAAATCATTTATGTATATCCATAATATTTCTCACTTGTTATTTTGATGTTATGATGGCCTGCTTCATGCTCAAATCTGTGCTGTTCTTTGTGCTTGTTTCGAGATAAGCCTCACCTGTGTACGTGCATCGTTGGTGATAACTGAATTTGCGTTATGTAAATAAAAACAATTGTTTTTTAAGTTCTACCTTTTTAATTTTCTGAGATGCATTTCGCCTTATCAATCTTGAGATTGATAATGCCCTTGTAAGGCGAAACGTGTCTGTTTCTTTGTAGGCGGACACCTGTAAATAGCCATCCGCTGGGTGAATTTAATATTCAACTATAATAATACCTCTCAATATGATAATGCAAAAAAATGACAAATTACATTTTCTCTCTCTGAAGAACATACATGAGTAAACCAAATTAAGCCACAAATGATCACTGACCTGTATACTATTTATCCGCTCCAATAAAATTATCAAGTATCTTGAGAAGTCTTTGGTTCTTCAACATCATAAATAACATGCGAAAAAGAATATGAACTGGTGAAAATCCTGGAGAATAATACGATTCCAAAATTTAATAATCTATTTTATGTATGTCCGTTCGCAATCAAAAACCAGAATGATTGTTACAATGTTTAAAATATATGTTGTTTTCTTCGCGCCGTCGCGGACAGTCGCGCCCATGCGTGACCAATGCCATCTAGTGTCAGGAAAGATATTATAGATATTAAGGGCTGGTCTTATAAACGAAAGACCAAATTTCCGTTAGTCAATCGACAATATACTAACGGATGGCCGTTCGTTTATAAATGTTACCGATGCTCGTCTTATAAAACTTTTTTTACCGTCCGTAAGTATCGCAATATCGCACTGCTCTTGTCTATGATTTTAGAGCTGTCAAAAGCGAATTATATCTCTTTTCTATCTAAAATTTCTCGCTCGCATCAGATTTTTGGGATACTTCCCACAACACTACATTGGTAATAGCCTTTAAAACCCCAACTTAGTCTGAGCAGCTAATAATATTGATCCTAGAGCATAGAATCTCGAGGCAACAAGCAATTTTGTAGTTGGTGATAATGTCAGATTCCTACGGATGCGCCTTTTTACATTGTTCCCAATATCTTCTAGAAGCTCATATAAGCTCTTGAGCAGACCTTTTTGACAAGCGAAAGCGGTAGATAAAATCTGCGTCATCTAAAATATTAAAATAATCCACTCGTATATTGAACATTCTTTGTCGTCGAGTTTGTTCTTTATCCGACGAACTTGAATACAATAATAGCTCGACATCGTTATGTGAAAACATTTTTCCTTGAAAATGTAGCAACAGTCAGCACGGTATATATGTACATATTAAACAAACAGCATTAAACGCAAATTGACAGCGGACCTAACTTTAAAAAATAATACGTCAATCTGTCATACTTCTGTCAGTTTCAACTAACGGACGGTAAACTGGTGGTTCAACTGTCGGTATCGGCCGTCGGTAAAATTTTACTAAAATTTGATTAACGGATTGTTATAAGACGAAAAAAGTGACGTTTGTATCAAATTTCAGTTTATTTGGTCTGAAATTTAACTAACGGACGTTTATAAGACCGGCCCTAAATATATTAATAGATATTAAATCAATCATCATTTTGAGAGGTATAAATTTGTTTATTATGTCGCCTTACCAGCGTCTCAGAAAATTAAAAAGTAGAACTTAAAAAAACAATTGCTTTTATTTCTATATGTGTGATTATGGAGTTCTACTAACTTACCTCTGAAACAATAAATTTGAATTTGAGTTAATGACAAGGGTATAGTAAAACTTTAAAAATATATAGTACTGACTTTATTGAATTTCAATAATGAAATGTGATCTTTTCGAAAATCATAAACATTCTTTAATTAAATCTCAATTGGTTTAAAAATATTGGGTGCATGTTCTTGTGTGTTCGCATTAGAAGTTATACTTCTTTGGCATACATAAAAACCACATACTGTCTTGTATACCTTGAGTTAGAACATAACTGGAGGGAATGCTCTTGCGCATTCTGTCTTGATAAAGATGGGAAATCAATAAAAATTCTACTTTTTTCAGAAAAAAAAAACTCAAGTAAAAGCAGAAAAATATGCTCAATTTGTATGTAAAGCCAAATTTCATACAGCTCTCCTGTAAATTTGCTTTTTGTTGATATCTTAGTTCACATACGGACCATTGATATGTCTGTTTTTGTTGCTCTGCGAATCAGATATACAAGTGAGATTACCATTTTTCTAAGTTTCATGACTATTTCAGGGGATGTACCACGTGCCATAAAATACTGTGATATGGTCAGCGAGAAGTCGAGAGAAACCAAAAAGGATCAAGATGTCTATGTCATTCTGATAAGGATGCTGGTGAATCCCTCGCATGAGGTTCTTTCGAATGGGCCCCTTTGCAATGTCCCGAGGAATCCTCTGACAGCTGAGCCCGATATAAACACAGCTCTCAAACTGCTTGAAGAGCACGCAGATAAAATTGAACCTATGAAGGTGACATAGTTAATATTTATTTTATTATATTGAACCTATGAAGGGTACATAATTAATATTTATTTTCGGTAAATTTTTATTATTCATCACAATTAAGCATTGTCAGACCGACAACATTAGGTTGGGTACATAGTTCATATAACACATTTTCAATTTACATTATTGAAAAACATCGCACCCGAAAATTGTTGACAATTCTTTCTTTTACCTTTTTAGAAATATAGTAAAAAAACCTCAGAAAACCTTTATAGAAATACATTTTATTCAAAATTCAATGGACCACAAAATAATTATGTTATGCAAACAGATTGCAGCAAACAGGCCGGTTGTATCAACTTGACGATTATAGTTTAAACTCTGAATCTCGTCTAAGCCAGTGTACGTGCGCGCTATGCGCAATTGATGTCTTTTATTAAAATAGTTTTTATTAATATTTTCGACATAGTGTAGAAATGTACAATATTATGTAGAATGCCACAGTTAAATGGTTAACAAGTTCTGAATTATTGAAAATTAATTGAAGAAGACCACACGTTCAATAATAGTTCAGGAGTTAGTATTATTCATAAAAATGCAATAGGTAATAGATTAGATAATTTAGAGGCATTAGAGATAAGAAAAGCCATTAATATGAATCATAAAATCATTAATAATCAAGTAAATTTATCTTTTAGTCCACTTTTAAATATGTTCCCTCTTAATAGTAGATATTCCCTGCAAAATCCCACCCCCTACCCTCACTATTGGCACTCCGTCCTTTCACCTTTCACACTAGTATATAAGCACATAATTTTTGTATGTTTAGGCAGTTAAGATTCTCCCTGAAGAAGCTACGGTCGTAGCAAAACCCGGTTAGATTTGAAAATAAATATAAATGGTGTTTAACTAAATTATTATTATAAATTATTTATATAAATTATAATGTATCACCACCAAGTGTTTGCTTCCTTCGAAAAATTAAAAAGCTTTTATTTAAATTAGGCCTTCTTTACAAAGTTTGTTCGCTCCGTTTGATTGCACAGTTAACACTTTCTGAAAAATGAATATTTACTGAGTCTTGTTCCAAAGTGTGATTAATTGATTAGATTGGAAAATGATAAAGCTTAATTTTTGGAAACAGATTGTATATGGTGGCATCACTGCAATTGAGTGTGACTTATTCAATATTTGTTAAAGAATTATGCCGATTTTATCACAGTTCTAAATAAAATATATGAATACAATTTACTTTCTAGGCACTGGCAGTTCTACCGGATAGTGTACCAATATGTAGGATTAAGAAGTTCTTAGAGGGTGCCTTACATAATCAACTGAATAATAGACGCAGAATCCAAGTATTGAAAGGTTTACTATACGCAGAGCATTTGCAGGTATGGTCAATTGCAATGTTGTACAGTAAAAGCTCGTTTATTCGAAATTCAAGGGATCCAAAAAAAAATTCAAATTACTCGGAACCCATTTAATTCGAAATTCAAGGTACAAAAAAAAATTTAAAATCACAATAAAATTGCGAAATTCGCCAAAAATCGTATAACTCGTGATAAAAGTGATTAATTTAGTGAAAAACTTTGTATTTTTGCATATTTCAAGAAATCATTTTGAAAACGCAATATTTATTATGCTAAGCGAAGACTGCGACATTTATATTACTAAGGTACCCGATATTGAAATATTTGTTGTTCTCACTTGCGAAAAAATCGAAATATTTTTTTCAATTTCTTCAAATTAAAAAAAAAATGGAATTATGTGAACTAAAACCTATGATTTATGGCGCAAGGGGCTAAAAATTATTTAGAATTACGAATTACCGGGGTTTTCGAATTATCGGGGTTAATCTACTATGAAATTAGCATTTTGGGACTTGTGGGTTTGAAAAATTTCGAATTATCGGGATTCGAATTAACGGGGTTTTACTGTATTATGTATTATTTTTTAATACATACATGTTGTATTTTTTTGGTTCTTAAAAATGTTTTGTAATACATATTTACAGCATTCGACGCGCCCCGAGTGCAAGACTTATCTATCACCTTTCCAAAATATACATTCTGAGATAATGGGCTTTGAAGTTTTTTGTTTTTCTTTTTTTGTTTTTTGTTTTGAGTTGCTATCTCAATTTTCATTCAAATACAGTAAAAATTGGTTAATTCAAAATGCAAGGGACCCAAAAAAAATTCCATTTATGGGGAATCCTGTTACTTCGAAATTCAAGGTCAACAATAAAAAAAAATCGCCATATAATTGCGAAATTCGCCAAAAATGAAAAAACATTAATTTTGAGAAAAATGTCTGTATTTTTGCGTACTTCAAATAAACATTTCGAAAATGCAATATTTACTATGCTTATGCAAAGACTGCGATATTTATATTACTAAAGTAAACAATATTTAAATATTTGTTGTTCTCACTTACGAAAAAATCCCAATATTTTTTTAATTTAGTAAAATTTCAAAAAAAATTCTAATTATGTGAATTAAAATGTATTGATTTATAGCGCAAGGGGTTTAAAATTATTTCGAATTATGAATTACCGGGGTTTTCGCATTATCAGGGTTAACTTAAATTAACTTTTTGGGACTTGATAGGTTTAAAAATTTTGAATTTTGGCAAATTTCGAATTATCGGGGTTCGTATTAACGGGGTTTTACTGTAGTTAAGCCTTGTGTGTGATACTTTTGCATATCAACCATCATATCAAAATATCATAATTGTTTTCACATTTCTTATAACAGAACAATCACATTCTTAATAGGGATATTCTTGCACTATAATTAAAAAATAATTATCAAATGCAAAATAATAATGGAAAGTCGATCACAAAGATGATCTTTTGTTACGTAGTAGAACAAATGTACGAAAATATGACATTCTTAGCTCGAAAAAAAAAATTTGAAATGTATAGTCATGCACTTCCTGCAATATTTATTTGTCATGTGGCTTCATTTACACTGTGTCTCAATTAATTTATATTATTTGTTGGATTTGTATAGACCAATAAATAACATAAATGAAAAAAAACACTTCACCAAATTTTTCACCGGAAATATATTTTTTACCTCTAAAATTTACTAAGCTGTTTTTTGTTCTGTGTTTGATAATTTAACCATTTGACCTTATGTCGCACTTTGAACTTATAGAATAAATTGAAATTTCACATACCTTAAAGTGTAGGTTTTCGTTCTGTTAATTTTCTTAATTTAGGCTTGAAATATATAAAAAATAATTTAGAATGTATTGCCAGTACAAAAACACAAAAAGATAATCCTATATAAGTCTTTTAAATAAAGGAATTCAGGGATTCATCACCTTTTTTCAACATTGGATTGGACATGTTTTACATTCGGTCTGTTTGATAACTTTATAGCTCATATAAAATACAATAAAAATGTATCGATATCACACTTAAGCCATAAAATAGATTTGGCACCTCCTTTCTGTGAACTCTTCATATGTGATGAATAAAGAAATAAATTTTTTAAATATTTTCAGGTTCAAGAGTTAAAAATGATTCACGAATCTCAGAGTGTGACTATCGCAGATTATAATGTGTGTCCCGTTTGCAAAAAAAGATTTGGAAACCAGAGTGCATTTGTAAGGTATCCAAATGGTGAAATTGTTCATTATTCCTGCCAGGATAAAAAAACTGCTGCATCATAAGATTATTTAATTTATGTATTCTTTAAATACTAGAGCAAAAAAACATTGTTTAATAAATATTATTTACTTTTCGATTGTATTATAACCATGTAAATTTCCATCAGTAAATGTGATTGTTATTCCATATTTATGTAACAAACTATATATAAAAAAGTAATATTGAAAATTTTTTTATTTCAAATCTAAGATGATGGATGGCAAAATCTTCTCCGTGGAGTTTTTTGGTTGTTATTCTGTATTGTTAGATTGAAATTACCCATTATATTGGCCATACAAGTAAAATATAGAGATAAAACGGATATCCGGTAACTATCCGGTATCAGGCCTATATGGTCCAATTTTACTATCCGGCCAGATACCGGATAGTAGCTCGATATCTGGCGGATACCGGTTATTCATTAAACTGCGAAAATTTCATGAAATTAATGCCAAAAATTGATTTACTGACAAAAGAAGATACTTATAAGCAAACAAAAAGTTTGTGTTTCTCTGCATTTTAGTGAAAACAAGTGATTGCGCTGTTTTCGTAAACTTTACCGGCTTCAGAAAATAGTCTCGCTGTATACCAGAAGGAGATAAGGTTATATTCTGGCAAACTTGTCAAATTTGGGTACTCATTTGAATTAACTGACCACTATATACTGTGGTTGCAACTACGGTCGATTCCAGTAATAATCAATCAATCTCGCTTGCGTTCTTTTTTGACCCTGATTATTATTTTTATTTGTCATTTCGCTGAAATAATCCCAAAAATCACAGCTTTGCGAGTGACACTTTATCCAGTCTCTTCACCTCTATTTCTTTTAGCAGGCATAAAGGTGCTGATACACATGCTTATTTAGTGGCACGTGAGCATGCGCAGTATCGACCTTCTTTAGGCCTTGCTTATTAGTGGCATGTGCGTACGCACATTGCTAGTAATGAGCATGCCACTAGCCATACAACCGCCGGTTGATTTATGAGCAGATGAGAGATTTATGAGTATGATTAATAAGCATGTGTATCTGTACCTTAAGAGATGGCGACGGACTTCCACTGTTGGAAGATTCACCGCAAGACATTTTTTCATCATCAGAATTTACTGTCGGGCTATTTATACAACAACAACAACAAGCTTCAACAGCTCCCAAATAGTTTGTCTTGACCCTTGGGTCTAGAAAGGTTGTAAACAGGTAGTTAGTATCTTGTCTTAAGGGGCTGAAAAAACTTTTTAAATCAGCTTGACAAGAGGCTCTCGTGTATGGTGAGACAAAGTATTTGTTGAAACTCGATTGACTAAGGGCTGGTTGTTTCAAGTTGGATTAAAGTAAGCATTCTTTTAAAGCATAGATTTTTACGTTCTCCACCAATCAGATGATCCGTTTTCGTAAAAATCTATGCTTTGATCGACTGCTTACTTTGATCGAACTTGAAACAACCGGGCCTAACCCTCACTTCTCACTCACGACAATGTCCCACGCAGCTCGTATTTTAACATGTCATGGCTACGGGCCGAATATATTGGCTATCCGGTGGAGAAGTTCGCCAGATGTTCGTTATCCGGTATCCGGCCGAACCACTATCCATTTCATCTCCAGTAAAATACATAGGTCGCAATGAAAATTTAGCTGCGTAGAAAGAAATGTTTATACCATTCATGTTTTTTTTTAAATTTTGTGTGCCTTGTTGAAAAAGTTGCGACATGAATTTCCTCAAAACATTAACAAATCGTTAGTTTGGGCACCCAATTCTAACTTCTATTTTAGAAAATTAAACAGGAAACACCAAATTTATCTTGAAGCACAAAGCAAATACATATTAAATGCTTTAAATAATCTAAAATGGTAAGTTTACTTAGATATTACATATGAATATTGTTTGAATTGCCAATTTTCATGAGAGTACTTGGGCGGTTTCCATAAATGATGTCGTAGGGTTTTGTGTAATTTTAACCCCACCCACCATTGTCACACTCAGGGTTGCCAACCGTACTCTAAAATAGAGTATTGTACTCTATCATGTAGGCGTACTCTATAATCTATAACTATATATAGTATAATATCTATACTAGTGCCAGTCACGCATATATGATGCATACCTGTCATGAATGTGGAGTGGCGGGAAGAGAGGAACAGGGCTTCATTGAAATTGATTAAAAATGAGCTCGTAATCTATGTAAACTTGGAGTTAGAATATTTGGAGTCGTACAATTCTTTAAACAATGAAAAATTGTTATGAGCTGCAAAAAGTAGCAAAAAATACCTTTTAAAAAATTTGAAATACATGATATTCTTTTTTAAAAGTCGGTACTCTTTATTTACCTCTTTTGAAATCAGATATACTTACTCTATTTCTTCTAATAAAAGTTAGCAAACCCTAGTCACACTATGCCAGATTCTCCGTAAGTCACAGAACCAAAATTATTTTGATTTACGAAGGCAACAATATCATGAATACGGAGAATACGGGATGTGTATTTGTTTGGAAGTGATGTGTTGAATAATTTATTGTTTTAATAATAATAGAAGAAATACCCGATATCCTCCTTACCTTCTGTCACAATTCCTTGACCCCCACTAGGGATGGGCGTTGAATGGGCGGACTAGTTGAAATCAACCGTTGACGTTGCGTCGACGGTTTACGTTTATCGCATGGACTAGTTGAATTCGTAGACGGTGGACGGTGGACAATTCGAGATTCAATGTAGTGCAAAGCAACGAGCGAGAGCAAGACAAAATGTCTCCGTTTATTTCTCTCTCATCTCTCGCTGTCGACTTGTAGACGCCATAGACGTCATAAACGGCTCGACGGGTAATTTCATTTCAACTCTAAAGTACACAACCATAGAGTGCAGATCTGTGAACAGGAAGTATGACACTTGAAATTTGAATGCATGCGTAGGGTGAGTTAGGCTTAATAAGCTATTATCTATTATTTGTTACTTGATTCGTGCGATGTGCACGTGCGACGTTTCGGTGAATTCCCAATTTTGCGCTGTATAAAATAAAACAATTCTGATTATTTTATTTATTATTGAACTAATATTTTACTGCTTACACCTAATATTGTTGTGTATACCTACTTCTTTCTTTATTATATATAGAAAGAAGTATATAAAACAATATGTAAAAGCCTATAATGTACGTAAACAAATAAATAATAAAATATTTCTTTTTACATATAAGCACAAGTAGCGGTTTTACTTTCCCCGAAACTATATTCCTACGAACTTCTTTAAATTTTAAAAATTAACGTAAAAAATAGCCAACGGTTGAGCCGTCGAGCAGCGTCGCGTCGAACTGTAGACAGTTGACCATCGTCCCGATGTTTAGATAGAACGTCCGCGTAATGAAGTTGACGCGTCAACTAGTTGACGAATTCAACTAGTTGATCGTCTCGTCGATGGACGGACGTGGACGGTCTCGTTTCGTCGACGGTAAATATGTCGACGACCCATCACTAACCCCCACCCTTCTAAAACCTATGACATTTTATGGAAGCCGCCTTGCCAATGAAAAATGACTTAAGACCTTAGCCAATTTCACCTTAATAAGCCATTGCTTGCTAATTGGCAAAAAAATTGCAAAACTGCTGAAAATTCAATAATGAATTCGGGAAAGGAATTCGCCGAAAAATGTTCTGTCGATAGATATGGTTGCGGATATTTTACTTTCGACGACATCTCTTAATCGATAGTGTAAGTTATATGTGCATAATTTAAAAAGAACAAACCTTTAACCAGTTTTAATCAAGAGATGGCGCAAATTATTCTTCATAACTATTTTGGATAGATACTGATCATTATTAAGCCATGATTTCAGAGCAAATGCTGGGTTTAGTATTTTAGTAATTATAAAAACTTTGCTCAATGTTGACATCCACAAAAAACTAACCAATTTGAATGAGTTTGAGGATGGTCAGAGGGAAGCGACAACGCCCACCCCCTATCATCTTTTTTTTTAACCGGCCGATGACATCATCCCGCCATTTTAATTTTACTCCGCTTAAGCATCTAGGAATACATGAGATTCACAAGCAGGATATCAATTTAAAGAAGTAAACAATTACTATACACTGAAAAACTGAATGATTATATAACTTAGTAATGAGAATAGAGTATTTATATAGTGTTTCTGACTAATTAAATAATCCGCGAACTATTTTCTGTAACAGTGCGCATGACAAGCCGACTTGTATTGGTTTTGGTGAGTTGAAGTTGAAACGAGTGGATACGGGACTGTTTCGAACGACGGGGAGTTTTTTGGAAGTGTGCGGCGATTTAAATGTGAATAAAGTTTGTGTGGTTCTTGCCTGAAATTGGAATATATTCACTTCAAATTAACGGTAAGTTTTAAATACGAAACAACTGCACGGTACATGGGCTTAGCGGCTTAAAATGACAATACGCTTGCCATTTTAATATGGCCGTTTTACTACCTAGCGGCAAATATAGTTTTCGTATGTTTTTATGACGTTTTCCGAATGATAAATTTGGTACGAAGTGCGTTTTCTTTGAGGCTTTCGATATTATATTTACTGAAGATTTCTTCGTGTCAAAATACTTCATTTGAGATGTGTCAAATGGGCGACTATTTTGCTCATCGATGTCAGTGATGTCATTTGTCAATTATATCATTTTGTTTGTAATAATAACTTCTCTTCGATGCTTCTTTCGTCTTTGACTGTGAACTTTAGCTACAAGTGATCGTAATTACTTTTCTAAATAAAACATACAGATATGTATTAATGCGTACTGAAAAAAATTAAGCCTCCGAACGGAATTTTGAATGTCAGTTGATTTAGGAAATCCTTTCCATTTCTACACATCTACAAAAACATCAACTTTAACATTTCAAATTATGTGTTTTGAATGAGACTTGTTTTCATTTCGATAATTGTTAATCGTTTTGATATGGGCGTTGTACTTTGCACTTTGAATGTTTTTGGTCATCCCTGTCACAGACGGTACCTAATACACACTTAAATTTACTAAGCATGGCTTCCTCTACTTTAAATTTTAAATTAGTGTTGAACACCGTGAATTTGATAGAGTGGCCATTGTTTTTTACATACCTACTTAATATTATTTATATGTTTTACACTCCAATAATTTTGTTCATTGTACTAAAAATGTAGTTTATAGGCTTTTTCATTGAACATTGCTTCCACTGTTTTTAGTGTAGTAAATGTAGATAGTGTGGGGAGTGATTTATGTAGTAGGTAAATATTTAATCATCTGGTTCTTTAAATTAAAGTTGTCAACTTTAGCCTTTTTGGCGTAGGATTAGATCATCCTGCTATTTGCATTTCAAGAATCTTAATACAAGCCCACTTGATTTTTAGGAATATACTACACACAATTGATGAAATATTTTTGAATTAAAAATGACTATTGAATTTAAACACATACATACTTATCATGTCTATCTGGCCAACACCATTATCTATCAAGCCATCTTCAGGTTACTCCACTGATAGCATACATTTTATGTGCAACATTTATCGATAACATGTATAAGAAGCCCCACCCATTTTGTTATATATATTTTAAATGATGTAATAAATAATTTTAAACAAAAATCAGATTAATTAAACGTATGAATGTTCATTTTATCTTGCAGGTAACTTGGGGAACTGAATTTTGATTACTTTTTCAATGTAAATGAAGTTATTAGCTCGGTAGCCTTCTCCCAATATCTTCCTTCCTGCTTACAGGCAATTAGGCTCACCCTCTTGTTTCACAGTATTATGCACGATTGGTACAAATTGTACTTGGCAAAGTATTATTAAAGTACATTCATTATTATGTGTATTAATGTGGTTTAAAATTTGACAACTAAAGCAATAATTCTTTTGATAATTTTTACAGCCACATAGAAATACACTTAGTGTAATTTGAATGTTTACATATTTTCTTGATGAATTTTATTTATTTCAATGATTCAACAATTCATTAATAATATTCATTGTTGAATATTATCAATGAATTGTTATAATATTAATTGTTGAATCGTTAATTAATTTTAAACTTATTTCGTGCATTTGAAAGGCGTAACAATCCCCACTAATTATAAATGTTGAGATTTCAATTTCATTTGCTATAGGAATTCAAAAAAATTGATAGGATTTTTTTTTTTATCTCTTACCGGTTGTTCGAAACTTAATCATGCTTGATATTTTTATTCAGTATACTGTTGCTTTATGTGACTTTATAGAAAAAATCATGTCCGTTACGCTTTTGGGAAATATTGAGTACTTTTTTAAACACTGCAATAAAAATAAAAATGTATAAATTTCATGTAAATATTCTAAATAGTATCAAACTAAGAAGCTAGGCGTTTGAGTCATGAAAGTAGGACTAACTCGGTTGTCTCTCAGGTCAAAGCCCGAACCTCTGTCTACATGGTCACTGCGCAAATCTAGCTGCTAAACCAAAAAGCCCATGTGGGTTAAAAATATTGATAGTTATAGTTTGTACATCTTAAACAATATTGTAAGAGTAGCTTGTTGGTCTTGTCGTTAGGACACTCGTCTCGTGATCCAAAGGTCGCTGGTTCGAACTCCAGACTAGCAAGTTAGTCCTATTTTCATAGCACAAGTGTTTAGCTTAGTTTGAAAATAGTAAGAATATTGATGTGACACATATTCCGTGTTCGTATCTCTATTTTTTATAAAAAAAAAACTTTATGAAAGCTGTTAAAATGTTGTACATTTTCCAATGGCAAGTAAATTCATTTTAAATTGAATGTTTGGTGAAATAATGCACTGGTCTTAAAAAATTTTTTTTGATCTATGTCATGTCATATTAATATTTTTAAATAGTCGTATTGTATGATTTGTTCATTCATTGATCATATCACTTATAAGTATATTGTTTTCCAATATTTATGTTGAAATAATTCCACTTTTATGATAACGCCAATATAGTTTTACTCACTTTTGGTTTTCCTCTTATGTTAAATATTGGAAAATACCTGGAATAATATTTTCTTTACTCTGATGTAGGATATTAAGTTATGATTCATAAATTATTTGACCAGGTCTTCTACCTTGGGTAAGATCAGTTTGTCAGGGTACCTCAGGTCAGAGGATAGATAAATGACAACAGCTCGGATAGATGCACCAGGATATGCAGACAGCGTATGAATGAATGTGCAAAATAATGATATTGGTATTCTTACTATCAATATTTCTTCTCTTTTTTATGTATCAGTTTATTATATATAATAATATAACATTGGCATTCAAAAATGTATAGAACATGGAAATTGTTTAACAGTAGACACATAAGTTAAATCTGAAACGTAAATATGTCTCTTCATTTTCTAACTCTTGTTAAGCTAAGCCAGAGAATTCGGGTTATGAAAATCGGACTTGCTCGTGTGGATGCATCGTACTGAGAACCGATCATGAATACATAAACCAGACACTTTGGATTTAGTTGTTTATAATTACAACTACTAGGTGCATTACCTTCGCATATTTTTAGATGTTCCGTCTGAATTTTTTTGCTTAATCTTTTAATACATTGCTTGTATGGAAATACTTTATAAGCTACGTTCTGCGGTAAACATATTTGGCACCATACAGGCCTTTAGAGCTTAATTAAATCTACAGCTCTACAATTTACTATTTTGTAGATGGCACGTTTGATGGGAGACGCAGGCACACATTTGCCTTTTATTCATTACAGTATGTACAGAGTGTCTCATATCTAGTAGTAAAAACTTCGGGGGAGTCTTTTATCCAATTTCGTATACAAGATATTCTTTTCATTTTGGGAAAAATGTAAACAGTTGAGGAGATAAATAATGTCAAAATTTGTATTTTTTTTTTTAAATATTTCTGATTTATTTTCTGTAAAAAGTTGGACAATCGTTAAAATAACTTATATCGAATGTAAAAAATTCATTCGTTTTTATACAAATGGATAAAATTATTAAAATCGTGCAGAAATTTGTACCAGATTTTTTTTTTGCCAGGTTTTAATAATTTATTTGATTCGGATCAAAGCGAATGAATTTTTAATATTCGATATAAATTACTTTCATGTTTCTTATCAAACTGTCAACTGTTGACATTTCACCCAAAGTGTAATGAACATTTTCTATTCAAAATTGAATGAAGAAGATTCCTCCGAAATTTTTGCTACTAGCTATGAGACATTCTATATAAATTGTTTGCAGTGTACCTATACATTTATTACACCACTAGCTGTAATCTGTCAAAAATGACGGTACTTTTACATGTTGGTTCCTAAGGAATAAGTATTTATTTCTTTTCTAAAAAAATGTTTTTTCAAATTATTACAATTAGGATTAGTAATAAAATCTATTAAATATGCCTTCTGGGTGAAGTCATGTGAGAGATGATACAATAAGTATATCATAAACATACAGAGTTTATATCTCGTTATAAATTTATTTTATTGTTATTCTTGTTCGTCACGTTCTGGCCTCTGACTTTATACACAATAATTACAATGTGTTTATATTTAGGCTCGAATTTCAAAACGTTTCAATATCCAGATGAGTCAATACCCACAGAGCGATGGCGTTTGTTCGAGGAGGCCTGGCAGTGGTATGAGTCACTGCAATAAATTTAGAATTCAGAGTCTTTCGATGTGGAGGACCGCGACGTGATAGCACTCCAATAAAATAAATTATATAAAATAGATTTTGTTACGTGTGAGATTTTTCAGTCACCATTGTCCCTTTTTTTAATAACTGACGGCACCATTGTGTTTGCTCACCTTGTCACGTCAACTTAAAGTTGCATAGTGACAGTGAAGTTAAGCTCAATATTCATTTTTGTGTTGCGATAGTCTAATATTCAAGCTGTCTATTTATTTATATAGTACTAGCAGAAAGCAATCAGCTATCCGCTGCGCGGCCGTGGTAGTTTTCCCGTAAAACCTACTTTCAATGTTGAAAACATCATTTATTATGAAAAAAGAAGTATTCTAACACGCCAACAAATACACAACCCGAAAGCGTGGAACAGTGCATCGGAGGGTTTATTTAAAAAAAAATTAAAACGCACCTTTGTCCATAAGTTCGCATAACAATTTTAAATACCATGTAGGGCCTGCTTCATACTTTGACCACATTCTCTGCAACGAGAAAGATGATCTCTTACAAAAATCATCATGAGAGGGAAGATAGAAAGCCGCAGAGCTGGTAGGTGCGAAGAGGTTTTCTTTGCACATGACAAATTAGTATATTGCACATTATTTTATTGATGGATTTGTCGTTAAACTGTACAGATAATTCACGATCATTAAAATGGATGGAAAACATAAACTACATTATCTCTACTTGAGTTTAATAATATATTTTTAAATATTTTACTACTCAAGTTTCGATAAGGTGTGAAGTATTAAACTTTGAAGTTTAATATTTCACCTGTCGATGAGGGATTGTGATACTCTCGAATCTCGACTAGTAAAATATATACAACAATTCAATCAAACTCAACTAGAGATAACATAGTTTGTTTCCCATCTATTTTAATGATTTTATGATTAGTATACTGCAATTTGATCGTCAGTCTTCGATAAAAGTCAGCATGAGACGAAGAGTATGTAAGACTTGGAGCCGGTTGCATTAACTTGGATTATAATTGTAATCTTTCGTAAAAATCTATGGTTATGTGAGTGGTGGAAAACGCAAGAATCGATGGTTTAAATAAAAGGTTACTACTATTTCATTTCCTTAGGATGGCATTTCCGTATCACAACATTTCCTATCCACGTTTTACTTTCATATTCTCTCAAGGAGGTGAAATAAATCGCGTCTTGTTGTACGTATGGGAATGACGCCTTTAAAAAACGAGTTGTCGATGTTTTTCGCTCGGCTCGCTGTAGGACCGCTCGCAGAAATACCACACCGCCGCCCAGTGGCGCAACTAGGCCGGGGGCCCGGGCCGGGCCCTCGGGCGTACGTGAGTGCACACTGAACTTACGGAGAGAGCTGTTGTGCTGTCTCGGCTAGTTTAAGATTGCGGCACGATGTATGACTCGGCCACTGGCTGGCAGGTGCTTATAAATAAATGCTAAATGCGATGATAAAATAAAAAGCTTTTATTGAATGCAATTGATATAATGAGTCGTGTTATTGCTTGCCCAACGTAAATTGGCGTGCGGCGAATTTGGAACTAAAACCCGCCCCGCCCGCACCCGGCGGTAACCCCCCGCCCTGTCATTCAGTTCAATTTTTTGTATTTGGTCGGGAACTGTGACATCTTGATTACCAATATGCACTGAATTATTACGTACAAAACATCCTAAACAGTCCGGGATGGTGCAAGAACAATAGCCAATGAAGTACTAAAGTTTTGCGAAGCTGAAAAAGCTAATAATGGACCGATATTATCGTCTGACAGTTTGACAGATAGAACGGCCGCCATTACTGCTTGGTTTCTTTAGTGTTGCCCGGCCAAATTTCTGTTAAAAGCTACGACACCGGTCACCGGACATTCTGTACATTATGTATTGTGTAATAAATTTACACCCTGGCAACTTCTGGTACGCGACAGGGATGCCCTCCCTCGTACGCCAATTTATAGTGGTCGCATTCTACTGTCACTTTACAAATGAACTCCTTTCTGCTGTGAAAAAGGTCTTCGAAATTTACCATAATAGGCATGATGACAGATTTTGAAATAACCTTTTATAATGTTTTATAAGGTTTTACCTAGTGTGGAGTTATTATTAACTTATATTAACATATGTAAAATAAACAACAAAATAAAAAAATAAAAATGTAAGTACACGTATCACGATCATTTTTTTAGAATACTTTCAAAATATTTTATATACATATAAAATATTTTACATATATCTCCACATTTTCTAAGCGTGCGCAGCAGCACTTGCTGTAATTATTATATCAACAGGCAAAAATAGTGTCCTATTAATGTCAAATCGTTGTCTTTGGTGTATGCAGAATGTATTAACATATTAAGTTTTTTTTTTGTGTTAACTATAGTAGCCCTCGTAACCCAGTGAATATGACACTGGTTTCTCACACCGAGTGCTCCGGGTTCGATTCCCGGTGAGGTCACAATTAATCTATGTGATTTACTCAAGCCTGGGTGTTTTGTGATGTCTTTCGCTTCTGTAATTGGGCCTTTTGAAGTGCAAGTTAATTAAAATTTAAAAAAACGGTATAATATATCATTATGGATTGCAAGTGAAACACTTAAAATCGATTGATTCCATTCTTTTTTACCCATTTCTAGATCTGGTCGAAGTATTCCTGTAGGGTGTATTTTCATTAAAAAGTAAATTATTATTTTTCGAAGATGTTCGTTAATTTTTCAACAATCGGCTGTGAATTACCATGTTGCAAAAAATTCTCTCGACCCAGGGTTCGGGTTCGACGCGCCACCACTGGGCACAGGAGCTGCCGGCCGCGCGTATCCTGCGCCAGTGTGTTCGGCCGGCGGAAGAGGTCAATTTAGTATTCAGAGGGTCGCGCTGCACCGGGGGCCCCTGGCTGAATGGTGTCTGTGCCATCACCAGAGGTCATGAATATTCTTTCAGTTCTTCCGCGCTCCATTCACTTCCTGGCTGCGAGCGGAACCCGTCTCTGCGCCCGGAGACGCACGACCACCACCACCAGAGTCCGACGATTGTTCCCGTTTAACCTTTACGATAACGTGATGTTATCGCTGACTCGTGTTTACCATAGTGAATTAGAGTTTTGTTACTGTGCTCAGGACCAGTGACGGACATATACGGCGTGACTTAATATTTATTACATCTCAGATGACCTTGTAATTTATCTTGGCATTTGTGTGGCAACGCCAACCGGTAATCTTATTTGAAAACACACTGAATTTTGAATTTATTTGTCTGACATCGGTCATTGTTCGTGGACATTTTTTGTTTGGAACGTGGTGGTGTATTGTTAAGGAATTCAAATGAGTATTAAAATCTTTTACTTGCTTAAGGGGTATGCTCATTAAAACGATAAAACAAACGTTCTTAAATTTTCTAGCTTTTACAATAATATTTGTTATTTAAACTACAAATCGTGAAGTTTTCAATAAACGGTATATAATATATAATCGGCCGTATTCTTAAATAAGCAATATTGCTATTTCTGTATCTTGAAAGTATTGTATGACATTGTAATGCCGCCAATTTTGACGTTTTAATGTTTGACAGGTTTGAAATGAATGAATTCGATCAATCTGAAAGCTCTAAAACGTAAACAAACATTAAGTTATTCACAATTATGAATAATGAGCTTTCTAATTGATTGAGTTCATTAATTTCAAACCTGTCAAACTTTGACGGCATTACGATGTTATACAATAACTGTAAAGATATAGAAATAGCAATATTGCTTATTTCAGAAGGCGGACGAATATGTAATATAATTCGGAGCCTCCATCAAATCTCATCCGATAGGATCTTCCGCTTATCTCTTCATTTAATTAGTGAGAGAAGTGAGATAAAATTGTATTCGTATATTTTTTATCTTTTCTCCGCGAATTATTTTTTTCGGAGCTAACATCCAACATTTCAAATCTACATCGCATTGAGTAAAACATAATTATTTTAACTCAGATGTATTTTTTAAGATAAGCTGAAATGTGATTTTTATACTGCGATATATTCCGGAAATATCACATACAGGTTTAAGTGGCTCGGTAGGGAAGGGTTAAAGGTTATCTCCCGGTGTCGTTTGACACTGACGCGACAGGATACATACACATCGGATGCTGCACGGATGGGCGTTTTATAAGTTATGTCAGTTGATGGGTTTTTTCAACGATGCGACGTGCAGTGCGTTATCGCAACGAACGTGCGAGGGTTATTATTTCATCCAACACGACAATGTTGCTGGTGACGTAATGTAAACACATGTTGAATTATGTCATGCATGCGTTAACATTATTTATTAATCGAAACATGTATATTCTATCCGCATTATTTAACGCAATTTTGCATTGTTGGTAACACGGTAAATTTTTTTTAACTGTAAATATATGCAATGCTACGAGTATATGTGCAAGCATAAATCCAAAAAGAAAGTAAGAACGAAAACCAGCATCTGGGAGTTTTTTAAACAGCCGAGTAATTATTGTTGGCAGTATATTATTGCGGTTTGACAGATAGCGCACAGCCTCTTGAAAGAGAACTGCGGCGAAAAAATCTAATGTGTACCAGCTTTAATAAGACTTCATTATTACAGTCTATTAAGACTTTTTTTTTTTATAAATAGAGATGCGAACACGGAATACGTGTCACATCAATATTCTTACTATTTTCAAACTAAGCTAAACGCTTGTGCTATGAAAATAGGACTAACTTGCTAGTCTGGGCTGAGATTCGAACCCGCGACCATCGGATCACGAGGCGAGTGTCCTAAACACAAGACCAACAAGCTACTCGTTATTCAATAGTTCAATTCAATTCAATAGTATTCAATAGCTACTTATTATTCAATAGTAAATATTCTTTTCTATATGAGATACATTATTATTTTTTTACCTATCTTTCGCTGTAAGTTCACATACGTACGAGAAAATAAGATTATTATGATAATTTTATTATTCATAGTAAAAGCAAAAGTTAATACCAGTTTAAATATTTTTTTGAACTAAACTATTATTCAATTGTTTTCTTTTCTTCATAAATATGGTGTGTAGTGTATGTAGGTTCGAAACACTATGTCCTGAGAACTTAAACCTCACTAACATTCATAAATCTTTTCATTCATGCTTTTCGGTTGTAAGGGTTCTAAAATAATCATCTTCCTTCATACTTTTCGTTCATCTGGCTATGCTGGATCTTTTGCGGACACCTGAATTTCTGGTACACTCTACTCGTATATATTCCATGCTTTCTTCTCTTCATTCTTTTACAAAACACGACCAAATTACCTAATTTGGTTTACTATGACAAGTTGCTAGTCTTTCGTCGTAGGATTGGCCATATTCCTATATAAAGTCTGAAAAAAGTCCTGTGCGTAGGTTGGATAAAGGTTGCAAAATAGTGGAATGCTCCCGTCATCTCCGAACATCCTTCCTGCTGGACCAAGCTCTCCATTATTCCAAGAGTGCGTGTGGAGGGTACAGTGCAATACCTTCTACACTAAACAATACTGCGCACTTTGACTTGAAACCATAAAAATCCAAAAACTTAAATATCTCGGACATGTGATGAGACATCCAGAGAAGTACTCTTGCATCTCATAATGCAGGGAAAGACTTCCGGAAGTCGGGCCTCTGGAGAAGGATAACACCATGGCTGAAAAACGTCCGTTGAACGGATAGGGCACAAGAAGAAGATGAATTAATAATATTTTTTTACCATCTCATCGGGAAATTCTGTTCCGATATAGCACACGAGCTGGAAGAGGAAGTGCAAAAACTCTTTGATCTTTGACTTTATACTGCTTCATATTATTATTATTATATCGCCGAAACGATTTTGTTAGTCTATAAATTCGAAGCAGAATCAGCGCTTACGTCCAACAATGCTTTATTTTTGATGATATCGTTCGTTACCGAAGGCCATTTATTGTATTTATAGCTTTGCCATTTTCAGTGACTAACCGGAATTTCCAGGTCCTAAAGGTCCCCTTTAAGGTTTGATAAATCGAGCGTGACATGATCATGTATTATTTATTAATCAGTGCATAATATATCTTCAGTTATTTATTTTCATACCACGATAATTCATTTATTTCGATCACTTTCGTGTTTGACGTTTGTTATGTCTACAATTTACTGCAAATAGAGGGAAGATGTGTAATGCCACGTTCAGTTTGATGGATCAAGGATTCCGGCAGGGTCATCCTCCAATAGGTACATAATTTTTTCTGGTCATGCCAGAACTTTCGCGTGTATTTTTCATTTATGCTACCTTCGAAATTCGTGTCGTGTTCTCATATATTTCGCGCGGTTTTGCAATTCCATTAAGTATGTGGATTTGAAATGCATATTTCTTTGTTATACCTTTATATCACTGTAAATATAATGATTTAGATTCCCAATTTTTATGTGTATCTACTAATGTAGTAGTACTTTGGTATTATGAACAGATTTGCATATCCATCTTAAGTATTTCTTCCTACTTCTTATGTTTTTAATTCGACACCAGAAAGTGAATCCCACCAACTATGTATAAATTTGAATATGCGATTTTTTCCTATCTTGACGGGATTTCATAGTGCTGTTTTTTTCTTACTAAAACCAAGTGCCTAATAAATATTACAATTCACCAGTTTGCAGTTTCCCAGCGATTGCGTAAGTTTAGAGCGTATTGTATATATTTATTTGTGCGTAGCCTCATGGCCTATTTAAAATCCTGATTCAATCTGCGACTTATCAAGGCAATTTACGCTGCTTCACGGCGCTTTGTGGCTGTAGCGATGAGTTATCGCCATTTCAATGGGCGCTGCTCGCTACAGTGCAGCGTAGACTGGTGTGCAAATCAGAGAAGGTCAAACCAGCGTACATTCGGTACAAGTCAATATTAATATTACCCCATCGAAAACATCTATTTCTTTCGTGTATATTTTTGTAATGCTGATGTAATGACTATTATTTATAAAAACAGCTACGTAATACCGCGTTTTAATGAAATCTGTTAACTAGCAATTATTTGTTTTCACATCTCGTCGACTGCTTCTTCACGTCCTAACGACTAGCCTCTTGCCTACACCACAGATTTTATACAGGAAAAAAATAACTGCAGGTTAATACAATAATTTACCAATCTATCATGGGATAACAATCAATCAAATCACTAGGGCATCTTCGAGTCGCTAATATAAATTCTACTATTGATATTAATGACTCAATTTTGCTTTGTTACTTAATTCAGATTTTATAAAGATGAGGGTTAAAATTTTGGTCTCTGTAAATTTTTTCACAATACTACTTAGCTCAATTTATTTTTTTATTCAGTTCAAACATTTTGTACATGACCCGCTTTTACAGAACATATTGATCATTCGTACCTAAAGAAAATATAAAACAAGAAAAAAATGGTTTTGTTATGTAGCCCAAAATTGGCGCCCAACGTGGAATGAATAGTCGAAATAAAAATCCACCGCATGGTCCATCGCTTGATTAGGGGAAAAAACTCAAGGTAACTTAACATGACCGAGAATAAATTCTCCAGTAGGTGAAAACTATAAAAATGTTTGTTTAAATAAATTAAATACATTTGAGGACTAATGTTCATAAGTAGAATTTTTTTCTTTTCTCATTATTCTGGTTCATTTTGCTTTGTTTCATTCGTCTACGCGACACCTATCGAGCGGAGGCTTGCATGCCGACTATACACTTGGTGGATCTCTTATATATTTTTATAAAAAGTGATCGCGCGAAGATTCTCCATACCGTACGCGACATTACCAGCCGCGGAAATGAGAATGTGCAAACCCTGGGTCAGCGGTTACAGCATGCGCGGATTCGCCAATCAACACAATTGGACCGCTCTAATTGGCCGGTGCCTCGTTCCACTTTCGGTTTCTTTCAAACGCACCAATCGGGGCATCCGTCCTACCCGAACGTCGGAGTGGCACAATTTATCCGAATTTCAACGAATTGTCAGTTAATTCGACGATTTTCCAGTCTGCGCGACTCGACTCGACTTGTCACGCGACGGGCATTCCGTGACTCGATCCATTAGGGCCCGGGAGGGGGGCGTTTGGGCTCGCGTTTTGGGGGGGAAGCGCTTCACTCCAAATCTAAACTTTAATTAAATATATAGTCTGAGCGGTATCCGATGCCGCCTATCTTTATTGCGCAAATTGTAGTCTCGCAGCTACACAAATGTTGACGTAAATCGATATGTGCACATTGCCCAATTGCTTTCAAATAATTAAACAAATGCAATTTGTTTGTATTGTATTACGACAATTGAAATTGATATTGATAACTATGTGTATACAATAATTTGACAGTCATTCTGCTTTGTGTACAAATTACAACAGGCAACATATGGTGATTTTCAACTCTGCACTATCCGTCAATTGAGTCTCGATATGTTTCGAGACAACTCTCGTATATGCATATAGACCGTAAATTTCGGCACTTGTCTTTCACACGTCGTTCATACATAGCTTGCACTCTGACACTCTAATTATTATGCTATGATTTGTTACTTTATATGAAATTATGTGTTGCTTGTTATTGGTCCTAGATACGTAAATATACTATGTAAACTGAGCCAAATAATGTACGCATGTACTGTTTACCAGTATCAAATAAATATCACTATGACACTATTATTTTAATGACACTAAAAATGCCGTCATTACTGTCAACATTAAAATGTAAATTAACGAATTATTTAGTTTAAAATAAGATATTTGCTATTTATATAAATGACAGATTCGTTTGAATAATAAAAAGTGAACACATTTTATTTGTTTGGGAGATTGTTGAATAGGTTGCTCCGGTATTTCGGACAAGTAGTAGCCAATCTTCATAATTCCTGCCGTGTCCAAATATTTTTTTCTAAATATTTATTCAATCGCATTGTTGAACGCTCAAAAATACTGAACCTGTAGATCATTTATATTGGTACATGCTAATAAATTAGCCGGATTTTAACAAAATATAAAAGTTCAAGAGTTTTGAACATAATAGTATCGAAAAATAATTAAAAAATGTGAAGTCACGTCATGCGGCGCCCACACAATTAAAAAGTTAATTAATCTTGCAATGTTATAAAAAAAAAAACATACGATTTATCAATATTCTCTTGAAATGTTAAATTCGTAAACGCTCTATAAAATATAACTTATTCCGTTGATAAGCTGTTTAATAGTGTTATTATTAGAAAATGTTCTGCTCTGCGTTTTCTTTTGTGGCAGAATTATGTAGGTACTGTGTTTATCTGTTTTCTTACCGCCTGATACCGGAGTGTGCTTGCTTAGCTTTAGTTCTGTTTGAATTTATTCCTTTATCAGTTTTGTTCAAATATTATACCTTTTCCACGTCAATAGAACCGATCCCCGAATACACACACCCGCATAAATACAACCATTTCTACTTACCCGAGGATCTCAGTTATCTAATGTGACTCTGGAAATTATATTCTCGTCTACGCGAGTAAAAATGTCATATAAAATAACATAAATATTGGGCAGTTACTACTCTATATACCCCTAAGGTGTGCCGGTGTGCGGCAGCACATTCATAAATATTTGTCCGCACACATATTCCCGACCTCCGCACACATAACTAAATATGCTAAACCAGATTTTAGGTTTGCCTTAATAGACCGAACATTGACCAATATTTTATTGATGATCGACCTATTGGACTCTTATGGGATCAAGCATCGAAATCTGTAAGAATATTGTGCAATCAACTTACAGATAATCAATTACTTCCTAATTAGGCGTGTACTTTCTTACGCGACATAATTATTTGTGAATGCAAAAAGTGGTGTACAATTGCGCGCGTATTTTTTTTTGTACAAAATTTGCTGCTCATATGAGTTTATAGTCTAAACACATAGACTAAATAAGAGGGAACATTGGGTGTGACGCGAATCACCGGTTCACAAAATCAACCATCGCTACCTTCTACTTTATTGCTGTGTACGAATATCTTACCAACACATTCGCAAAACGGCAGTCATCCATGGAAAATTCTCTACGTGAAATGGTACGGTTCCGCTGAAATAATAATGGCCCCTATCCCTACCGGGTCAGAGGCCTCTTCCTTCCGCTTTATAATGTTTGCTGTAATTTTATATCGTTGTTGTGGTCGGGGGACGCTGCTCCGCCATTTTTTCTGGCGTGGAAAATGTTTATGGCGGCAAATTCGAGCTGATTCGCACTGTGTTCCGTATTTAAATACGTTCTGAATTTGTGGTCTTGGCCAGAGGGCGGTGGCCGCTGTCTAATTGGCTTTTAAAGATTCTAGGTTAAGTTAGATAACATTTTTGAGTTGAATAGTTCAGAGTGATAAGTGAGACTGTTTTTAATTTTCTAATCGACCTCACATTTATTTGTTCGGCGAAATGGAAATTTATTCCTCGTTGATTTTTTTAAAATAATATATTTTTATTTATTTTATTAACAAACAAGTGTTAGATAACAATATGAAATGTAATACCTGATTTGTGGCGAATACATTGAGGATTTTTCAAAAGACATGTTAACGAAGTTAGGGCAGTTTTAATTATAATAATAATATTAACTTTTTAAAAAAAATTCAATAAAACACAACGTTGTTTCCTTCGCACTGTAACACTTATCAAACATAATAATTTCGTTGCCTGTCCGCCCGTAATTTCGATCGAATTAAAAAAACAAATTAAACGGCCGGAGATGGGGCTTGAACCCAGGGCCACCAAACCCGAACCGGCCGCCTAACGCATGTTGCTACCGCCGCCTTTCCGTGGACCGCCAAAAAGGTAGGTACTATAAATACATACTGGGGTTTAGCAAAGACGCGAGCCATTTTATCCTCCGCCCAGCATAATCACCAGGGGTTTAACTTTAACTGCCGGCAGGGGAAATATTAAAAAGAATGTTTAAATATTTTGATAAATGTCGTAATTACTATTTCATTGTAACTCGTTCCACTTCAAAATACAATCTGTTAAATTCTACAAATAATCTAGACATTTTTATTGACAATTTGCTTTTATTTAAAATGAAACTCCGTAATCTCATTTATGATAATTGAAATAAATTTGATACTTCTTTAATTGATCCCGTTCCCTCCCTCTTCCCACCCTTCCCATTTTATGCATTATCATAATTTAAATCTTTGAAATATTTATTATATATCACATATTCTTTATCATTGTTTTTTTACTTAGTTTTTTTTACCAGCTTCGAGGAAACTTCACTACTAAACGAATATTTTTTTGATATTATATAAATTTTTTTATTGCATTGTACTGTATGTTTCCCAAAAAAAATGGGTGTCGGGTATAAATAAGTAAATACTTATATCTTAAGGAACCGGCATGTAAAAGTACGGTCATTTTTGACGGGGTACATACGGTTAGTATAATGAATTAAAATTAGGTGCGTATTGCACCATCTTCAGTAATAAACTTAAAATATTTTTAGACTAGGAGGTATTGACTACATGCGGTATTAAGTGGTTGAAGGGCGTGGCTATTATGGATGTAGAGGAGAAGTTGCATGTATGTTTGTATGTTGAGTACATTTTTATTATTTTAATGTCTAGATTTTCTAAAATGTCTAATCTTTTCTGCATACATGTAGCACTTCTACGCTGTCGTGGGTGAAACAATATTTTTTGTTTGTAGGAAAGCGAACGAATGTATCTGATATGTTATTAATCCAGCGTTTTACAAAAGATTGGTAAGAAGTATTAAAAAAAATACAAAGTTTTCTATTAAAAATTGAATGAAGGAGGCTCCCCCGAAGTTTTTTCTGCTAGCCACGAGATATCCTGTAAATACAAGATTCATCACATCAAAATTGATGACGTGTACACTGTTATAGAATAGCGGTCAAGACACGATTGTTACGATAACGTAAACCGATGAGAATGGACCGTTAGTCTTATTTCGGAAAGGTTGTATCTACTTGGATTAAAGCAAAAGTTCGTTTAAAGCTTTGATTTTTGCGTTCTCCGCCATTCAAACAACCTGATGCAACCGGGCCTTAGTCATGCATGATAATCAATGTAATCATGTAATCACGGTGTTTAATCAAGTATTTTATTTAAGGTGCGATATTTTACGATAGGAAAATATTGCGGGCACACTGCAATATTTGCTTCATCTTGCAACTGTTACTGAAGTGCTCAAATTACCACGCTTATAATATCTTCATCTGTTTGTCTGCTCGGAATCTTATAATCGATTTTTCACCGACTTCCCAATGTCCAATTGACCTGAAAATTTGCACACAGACGTATTCTCGATGACGATACATGTATCAATGAAGACGTTTTCCCTCCATCAACAAAGAGTGAGGCAAAAATTTTTTGGCCGAAAATATATTTTTGACTTTCAAGTAGGTGCATTAAAATATACATAAGCGTGGTTTTTCAAGAAATTTTTTTTCGTGTAATATATTTTTTACATTCAACACGTGCAAGTGTTGTGAAGCACGAGTTGACCGATCTATTGAATTATTGTAATTTCTTCATCGCAGTGCACTAAGCACTTATTTCACGCCGCGAGTCGCCGCGGGGTCAAGCGCCAAGGAAACCCCCGACTATTGACCCCTCCACCCTCCCACCCTGGCAGCCCCCGCCGCCGTGATGTACACACTCTCTGGGTCATCGCTGGCCGATGTTCGTGTCCAGCGCTAGGCTGGCTGAACATCCGATAGTAAAATAAATAAAAGACTTCGCATGTCCATATTTGAGTAGCTGCGCTTGGTCAGCGCTTTACGGCTAGACGTGTCCGCTCCCTCGTGGTGATGGCGAAATTTCTCGCCCTTTTCGTGCTTGTGATCGATATTAAAAATATATTTTCTTCCTCGAAGGAGGCCTTAAAGGGTTAGTCATATCACCCTGAGAGCCTTAAATTTAGGCAGAAATTGGGTGATTTTTAATTATTAAAAAAAATATATTGGTACCCATTTGAGTGTCTATACGGTTATCATAGCTGGTAGTAAAGTTTTTTACAGGTGGATTCCTGCCTTGATAATGAGTCGAAAATCAAAATCAATGTTTGCATTTGTTTTTTCAATATTTTTTAATTATTTTTTGCAAAAATTTGAACTATCCTTACAGCAACTTATATCGATTATGAAAAAATCATTCGCTTTAATACAAGTTGAATAAAATGTTTTCAAAAATTGAAAATAGATCTTTTTGAACCCGCGGCGAGAGGGCACTCTCCTGAAAACGTCGTGATATGACTCCAGAGAAACGTCGAATCGAATTTCTACACGTACGTACGGTTCGTATGAAATATCCATTGTGTCCTAAAATTGTAATCTTATTTCTAATAGATATGTTATTGGAATATAATATATTAATAATAATTATTACTATCGTTGCGTTATTTAGCATCTAGCCCCTATCTACAGAACAATAAATTTATGCAAATCTAGTTGGTGGGTACTACGAATATTCATATTCATTATGGTCGATTTCCGCGTCAGGCATTGTGTTGTTTACGAGGTTCATTTTCGAAATTGGTCTCAGCCGAGGATACTCGTTTAATATTTAGTTTCATCGAGCCCGCTAAGTATCGAGGATCCTCGCGGAGGATGCGCGGCGACCGTGAGCCGACTGCGAGAGTACAGCCGGGCCCGTTCACTGGAGTCGTCTGACGACTCTCGGCCGACTGTATTCTGGGCTCAGTTGTCGACTTTCGCCGCGCTGACTATTTGTACCACCGCGTGCTGTAAAATGGCAGCTTGCCAGTCCGTAAAAACAAAGTCTTTCTCCGAATACAAAAAATGCTTTTTGACTAAATCCGAAATTAGGGTAGCCTTTAGCGACTACAATATTATCACGCGTCGTGGCTGCGGGAAGACATGAAAACACTGCATTTTAATTATTGATTATTAATGAGTGATTAATGAATTATTAAATGGGGAAAGTCACTTAACACGAAGTAAATTAATACATTTTTATTGAAATCACACTGTTTCGTAATTTATCACTCGTGTATAAATGATTTATTGTCGCTGGGTAACACTTTCGAGAAATTTACGTTTCAAATATTGCACGTACGCTTTATTAATCTGCACGTTGGTAACACTGAATGCCCGTCTTGTCGCTAATCTCGCTTTGGTAGAAACGTCAAAATAAGACTAAACTATAGCCGTGACACGGCTTTGCTTTTATAAAAAACACGCTGTATTTCCGAACATTCTAGACGTTTGTAGTTTGTTTCCGCCGTTTCCCGGTCGTTACAAACGTTCCTCGAATGCTCTAGCTCATTCCAGAGTGTGGTAGTGCGTTTCAGAATGTAGTGCAAGGTCCTAGAAGTTTCGATAGTGTTGTTCGATATTGACATTACGAGAGATTCCAATCGTGCGTAAAATTTATCCTAATTCTATTACCACGTTACAATATATTAATTTTAAATCATAAATGCAGTTTATCCCAAAAAATATTAAAATTCTGATGTTTGTGACATATGTCAAGAGTAAAATTAGAGACAGGATACCTTTTTGGGGAACCAGAAATAACACGTAAAAATACAATGTTGTAAATAATTGTTTACAACATAAACTGACACTGTCTACTAAATAGCGCAGCAATACAATATCGACGAAATAACAATGAAAACTCTTATACTTGTGTGCAAGCTTGCTAACTGCCACATAAATACGAGGACATTCAGGTACTCAAAACACTCAAAAGTATCAACACTGTACATGAACATTTCAAAACCATCACATAA
Organism: Agrypnia vestita; assembly: GCA_016648135.1. Lineage (NCBI taxonomy): Eukaryota > Metazoa > Arthropoda > Insecta > Trichoptera > Phryganeidae > Agrypnia > Agrypnia vestita. The sequence continues at coordinate 69,860 of JADDOH010024823.1, forward strand.
ATTCACCAAGAACAAAATTAACAACTACGATCCATCGACGTAGATATTATCACAATATAGAAAATGAAATAATGAAAAAGAAATCATACATACGAAGAGTAGGTAACAAAACAGCAAACAAATTATTTAAACGACTTGAAATTTTCAAGTGTTATAAATACACGAACGACTTCATTGTGCGTATTCGTTCTCACGCTCACGAACGTCTGACATTAGTGCATGGAGTATGTAATATTTCAAATGCAACATCATTACATGTACAAATAATACATTATGTGTGTACTCGCTAAGTGAGCAGTCCTCGTCGTGTGACAATGTTTTGTCTTTCTGAACGCACCCGCGCCAATGTCTGAATGAGTAGGCAATTACAAAGAAGGCGTACATGGAGCTGGCGATAGATAGTTAGCCTGGATCCGTACCGGAATGTGGAAGTGAGCTGAAGCATATTGAACAAGCGGATTTTTTTTTACATCGTATATGGCGACTATTTCTCAGCTGTCTCCGATCTATTAACGTTTATTATTATTATTATTATTATTATTATTATCTATTATCATTCAATTTTATAAAAAAAATCTTGTTAATTTTATCCGTTCACAAATAGAAAAAGTGAACCCAACATATGTTAAAATAGGTAGTGATCAATCGGAAGCAACGTTTTATAATATTCCTAGTTTAGTTTATCGCACAGGGTAAAACACATCAATAATTCATTTTAAAATATGTATTCTTTTTCAAAGTCTCTAAAGTTCATATCGAGCCTTGGACTTCATCAGTCTGCGCCTCCAACTCCTCTTGTCTCCTGCGGTCCTCCAGTCTGTCACCCGCAGTATTTGGTTCGCATGCCCCGCCCATCTCATCTTACCCAGTCGAGTGCATGCAGAGAGAGAGCTTGGGAGCCTTGAAAATGTTATACGACTCGTCGTTGTATCTTTTTCTCTAAGATTCGCCATCTTTCAGGGGTCCCAGTATTTAAGATATTTATTTGTATAAGATATTTCATATATCTATTTTATATATAAGAAATATATTATACACATAGTATAAGACATTTATTATATACATATATATATATATATATTTTTTTTTATTATAATATGTATTTATTATTAAACGTGTGTAACAAAATGTCCTAATATATCAATTGTTATGAAGACATGCGACTTCAAAGTTTGCTCTTATTTTTTATTTTTTTCAATACTTCCGACTTATTTTCTGTAAAACATTGGGCTATCATTAAAGCAACTTATTTTGAATATTTAACATTCATTCGCTTTAATACCAGTCAAGTTAAATGAATAAAACCATGTAAAAAAATCTTTTCCAAATTTCTGAAAAATTTCAGGCATTTTATTTGAAAGTAGCAAAATTTCTAGAACTAACAATTTAAGGTTACACTTACTGTAACCTACATAAAAAAATTGGAATCTGATTTCTCGTGTAAAATATTAAACCTTGAAAAATCATTCACAGATTTTCACAAGTTATTATCGTACAATTTTTTAATGCGCAAAATATTGCACCAATTTCACAGCGTATGTGATTTTAAGATGACTTGTGTAGAATTTTGTGGTTCCGTTTTGGCAGGTTCGTTGGCGCCTTGGTACGTCACCCTGTTTCCTGCTGATGAGTTTCAGTTTATTTAAATAACATTTTACAGTACTTTTATGATAGCTGCGAATTTAAAAAGTTTCGTTACATCAAATATACAATAGCATGTAAGCTACTCGCTTATTGTATATTTTAATATTATATGTATTTGTATTTTCGTACCGTTCTTTGATAAATTCGCCTTAAATTCGTTGTACAAGTTGCCTTACAAAATGTCTTCATTTCGATACGTTTATTTTACTGTTGCCAGAATTGAAAGTAAATATGTATTCTACAAGAATATTTTAGCGTAGGATAAAACACGTAATTTTACACCTACGACAAATATCTATGATCATCTTTATTTATAGACGACTGGAAGATTATTATGAATAAGTTATCGATCAATTTACTTCTCATTTGCTTGCTTTTGCGTATCTCAGAACACACGTATTTTCATTCAATGAGCGTTACAATTACAATTCTAGCAAGAAATCTTAGTTATCTGATTTTATTTTATTTCTTTGTAATTTGAATTTCAAAGTTGTTTATCTATTTTACGTTGCCCACTCTTCTAGAGGCTATGTAAGTTTTCTTATACATACTAATTAACTAGTATGTGGGACATGAACGTATAAGGCGCTTTATAAATAGACCATGTATGGAATGACGCTACTCCATATTTGCGTGCCTCGATAATATCAAACTAATAATAATAATTATTATTATAGTAATTTATAACTTTAATAAAGTGAGCATCGTATTTAGGCTACTTGTAACAAAGTTCCTCAACGTACATTTTTGAAAGTTCCGTGTAACAAAAAATCTTTACATAAATACAATTTATTAAAAGGTTAAAATTCATAATAGTCAGATAGCAAGCTTGTACTCCATTTTTTCTTGATATATTTTTTCCATTGCGTTGGTGTCCTGGCGAAATCGTCGTCTGTGTTCATCGTTGATATCACCGAAATTCGGGGGAAGAAATGCAGCGCGAATGCAGAAAATGTATTTTGAGAGACGTGTGACTTGTAGGTCTGCAGAAACTTCTCAACATGTCCAACATGGTCAGGTTCCCCTGCCTTGTGTATTGCTAATGGTGTATCCTCTAGAACATGTATTGCAAAAAGTGCAAGTATATATGAATATGTATTAATTTTGCGAATATCTTTTTTCCTGACGTGATAGGGAATAAATAAACACAGAAGCAAAAACCTTGGGGACCAGTGTTTGGTAATTTAGTTCATTGGTAATTTAATCTTTTAATATTAAAGCATACACAATTTAAAAAAGGTATACTATGCAACTGTCCACTCACTACTCCAATACGGAATAATAGGGTGGGGCGGAACATATAAATCGAAAAATATAATAAATCGAATTAAAATAATTCAGAGAACAATTATTAAAGCCATACTTTAAAAAAATCATCATTCTCCACACAAACACTATGCAAAATATTTCCAGTCCCAAAGGTAGAAACATTATACAAAAAAATATCAATTATGCAACTCATCAAAGAAGACGAACATATAAAATTCGAAAAAAACACGTCACCAAGATTACAAGCACACTTTAAAATCCCAAAATGCAAAACAAAAAAAATCAATAAAATTTCATATACTCAGGCATAACGTTTTTTAACAATCTTCCAATCGAAGTAAAAAATATACAAAATACAAAACAAATGAAAAACAACTTAATAAACACAACTAGACTGCCATTACCTTCAAATATTTTTCTGTCATGTCATTTCTATCGGTTTCATATCTAACTTTCTGACTGCACCTTAATCTATACTAATATTCAATTTTATGTCGACTGGGTCGACACGTAGCTTGTGTCTCAATTTTATCCAAATGTTCGTATAAATTATATCGATCAAACGAGTACCTACAAATACTTGGAAACTCTCGCGCTAAATGGATAATGAGGTATAAAGAAAATATATTTTACTGTCACACCTGTAAAATGTCATCGATAAAACTTGATACGACTTGTTCGCAATCTTATCTATTTTTTTTTATTTACTTGTTATCGCGAGAAAGATATCGAAGAGTTTTTTTTATATAAAAAAGCAAATATACACTCTACCTTATCGATGTCAATTTGATGGCTTCGTACTCGGTGTATATATAAAATATTTCTGCTTTATTCGATCCTCACATGCCATCTACGGCAGTTTCTGCTTTGATCGTTTCTCAATATGTTTTGTCTCAGCATAATATATCAATAGTTTTTTTCTGTTTCTTTATCAAAACTGTTTCTTTGCTAAAGTAATTTTTTACAATAATTCTGAGTCGTAAGTCTCCGGAAGATTCAAGCAAACATTTTTTGCTAAATGATAAATATTAAGGTGATAGACATCTCTCTCTGATAATCTTGCCTACATTATCCTTCATTCGACTTTTCTTTCGGCGCTCATTTTATTTAATTATTTTAATGAAAATCTAGATGGCGCTGATAGACACGTTGAATAAAACAGATTTCTACTATAGAGAAACAGATTTAGAGTTATCATGAATCTTTTCAGTCGTTGTGATGAAACATATGTGAGGTAATTATATTTACATATAGTGACATAATTATGTAGTTATGTCACTATATGTAGTAGACATAGCATTGTATTAATATGTCGCTGCCTTTCGTGAATAATGACCCAACTCGAATCTCAATTTTTATTCGGTAGAGTGATTAACAAATTTATAATAAATAATAAAAGCAATGTTTGTTTCCACGTGGTATAAAATTGTATAGAGGTATTTAACCCTTTCTTTAGGCGAGGGAATTGCGGATCTAAGACACATTTATACTGCAGTTAAAATATTTATTTTTGCATAGCTTAATCCCCAGTTCAAGTAAAATCGTATTTTTGTAATAAACCGCGACCTAAGACATACTTTTCTAGGGTATGTAGTTTGACATTTTCTAAGTGTTTAAAAATACAAGCTCGTAATATTTTTTAAACAAGTCGAACGCATTGGAACCAGCCGTGGAACTAAACTGTACACCAAGGCATTTACAAAAGTTCACGTCTATATATTTTGGTGATCTGCGGCTGTTTCTTACGATATAAATTTCGTTCATGTTTAATGTTTTATTAAAGATAAACCTTGTAATGTTCTGGGCGCAGTTATGTCCTTAAATGAAAAACGAAATATTTTGGAATATTTCGTTTTTCATTTTTTTATTTTTATTATTTTTTTATTATTTTTGATAAGCAGTGATAGTTAATGTAGGTTTAATTATAACAGCGCTTCCACGTATTATTTATATAGATATAACCGATCATCTTCCCCCCTCTATATGAGACCTCCATACACTTTTTCACAGGGGAGTGACTGTTGTACTTTTATTAACTGTCTATACGGTGCACTTTGTGCTCATTTTCATTTCATATAATTGGCTGTGTCTTCACCTAATTTTCCTACGATTCATATTCTTTGGTTTTACTTGTGTTTCCTCATATATATGTGTATCATGTATAATGTCTCAATCTATTTCTTGTATTGTTTAATATTGTTATACCATATATTATTGTCATCCTTACGTCCATATTTATTCCATATTTATATTTATAAATAAGGTTTTTCTCTCCTCATCCTTGCTCCTAGTGAAGTGAAGAGGTTTTGTGTGGACTCCTCCCCGCGCTGCTTACACTCATGTGAGTTGCGTGGGGAGGATGACCACCTTAGCATTAAAAAATGTAGGCGAAAGTGTAGGGCCGGTATGGGAGGTAATGCTCATAAAATAACCCTGGGTATGTAGTGGGTCTTCACCTCCAGACATGCTAAGGGCAGCTCTAATTGACTAGTCCCAAGGCTCGTCTAGTCGGCCGTAAAGTCGCCTAAGGGACAGTATAGGGATAAACGCGGATCGAACTGTCATTCGTTGTCCATAGTGTTTTTTGCGGAGGAATAATTGACATTTTGCCTTTACCATACGAGAGATCAATGCCATTAGATCAGTAAATGTGAATGTGTGAGAGAGGACACTGAAATACTATTACAAGTTTTTTCACACCTGTTGTTGTATCGTCGCAATATGCAACTGTACTTGTATTACAATATATTTATCAAGTCACGAGACATTGTATTATATATCATTATTGTAGCGTGTTTGCAGGTTGCGTGTGTGAGGTAATAATTACTTGTGTCTTCAAGAATAATAGTTTAGAACTCTCGCCGCCGCCGCCGACTTGGTTACGTCATCGGATGATGGTTCTCCGAAGTCGCTCGACCGTGATGAGCGACCTGCTTTTTACACTTTCCGCAGCGAGTGGTGAATGCTCCCCTACAAGGAGTAACAACCCGCCCGTCGTAAAGTACCCACGAGACCAAGAAGGCGAGTGAAATCGAAATGATTCCACGTTAGAGTGATCTCACTGAAAACAAGTCTCGTAACAACGGAATTTCAAAATTTCAAAAATTTCAAGAATTTCAAAAAATAAAACCTGCGCCTATTATTTACTTATAACAGAATATACGCATATACAGGGTTATTTGTAAAACATTAATAACCTCGCAGAACTATATTCCTGCCTTGATTATGAGTCGAAAATGTTCAAGCTATTATGACCTAATATCAATAGTTAAGGAGATATGCGACATCAAAGTTTGCATATTATTTGTAAAACGTTGGACTATCATTACAGTAACTTATATCGAATATAAAAAAATCATTCCATTCTATTTAATACAAGTCAAATAAAAAAAATAAAAAACTTCTAATTCCAATTGGAATTTTTTCAGGGTTTTTATCATTTTATTTGACTTGTGTTGGAATCGATATAAGTTACTGAAATGATAGTTCAACGTTTTACAGAAAATAAGTCAGAAATATAAAAAAAAAATGAAAAAAACTATTGATATTAGGTCATGATGGCTTAAACATTTTCGACCCGTAATCAAGGCAGGAATATATTCATGCCAGGTTATTGATGTTTTCAAAATAACCCTGTATATTATATAAAAAATAGAGATGCGTACACAGAATTCATATCATATCAATATTCTTACTATTTTCATACTAATCTAAACGCTAATGCTGAAAATAAGAATAATTCGCTTGTCTCCTGGAACGAGACACGAATTCTTGATACTACTAGATCACTAGGCAAACGAGTCTCCGGACCACCACGACTGAACCGAAAAGAACTTCAATTATTAGATATAATATAACAACATTTTATAATTATATAACAGAGCGTTATTATTAGATATTACTATAAACTCAAGCGGTTAAAAGAATCTGAATTATAAATGTGATTAAAAATATCATTCTATTTTTACGTACTACTATTAAAACATTTAATGTTTTAACGTCATTAATAATATAAATGTACGTAATATAATGATCATTAAATTGCCATTTAATAATTACATAAACTTTGTATCCCCTACGCGAGTTTAAATATATACATATATATATATATTGTTTTTTTTTACTATTATGTTTCGATAGGACAGAATCTCTCACAGACAGGTGAAGTATTAAATATTATTATTATTACGTTTTTTTCGACCAATGTAATGATCACCATGAATAATCTCCACAACGTTAAATCCAAATCCATCAATAGCTTAAAATATATTTTGTCTCTGATACAGAATTATTAATTTCAAAAACTTATAAACGTATATTGTATTACATATAAATTATATCACATATTGTATAAACCAAATTGATTATTTTTAACCATTGTTTCTACATGGTTTCGACCCATTGTACCTTCATCTGGACTTCGTCAAGACGTCATTTTTCGTCCTTACTTGGACGGTATCATTGAAGTCGGTCGAGGTTAAATACTATATGTGGTAAATATAAAGTTTTTTTTATTTTTTAAATTAATTATAGTAAATAAAAGTAAAATGATCATAGTAATAGTTTTCAATTATTAATATAATCCAAAGTCAATAATATACACTCGTAACAATATTATATCTCCCTTCACTAATAGCAGTTATATGCCTTCAGATCTACTTCAACTATTAGTACTGAACCAGTCCGCCCGAAGCTATACTCAGAAAAAACAATGAGAAAAACGCTGCGTTTCAACAAGATTTATCTCCATTATATCCACGATGCGTTGATAGTAATTAGTGCCCGCTCGCTCAGAGAGAGAGAGAGAAGGGGAATGAGGACTTCGCGGTTCGAATGCTAAACTGAAAAAAATAACAAAAAAACAAAGAGCGAACGGTAAATAGTCAGCGGTATCACCATCACCACCGAAACAATGCGACGGAAGTCGCGGCGTCACGGCCCGTCACCCCCAGACAACGGGGCAGCAGTGCGTGCCTCACATTTCGCGGGAGATCGTCAAACTCCGCTGACATTTCACGGGTTCACCTGTTTAGGGGTAGTCCGGAATATGCATGGTGACAGATTTTGAAATAACTTTCTATACACGTCTACTATTACCGAAAATAACATTTTTTTCAGTAATAAACTAAGTTTTTACGCAAATAATTGCATTTTCATGTACCTATTTTTAATTTCGCGCGAAAACGCCCGCAGGTGTCATGGCTTCTACGTGACGTCAAGCGTAAGTAAATATTGCATTGTCTATGACAGTTCAAAAGACACGGTGATGGTTACTTAGACGTGACGTCATTCGCTCTGGTCGGTGTTTATTAAAATTATCTCAATGTGTATATTAAAACTGGATCATTTTTTAAGAATCCTTTCAAAATATTTTCTTCTCTAAAATCACTCATTCTTTAATACTGTCATCATGCCTATTGGAATGCAGAAGCCTATTTTTTATTCACACCAGATTGCTTTCACACTTTCAGAATGTACAGATACCTCAAGATACAAACAGCACCGTAAGACCACATTACCAACGAAGAGGTAGGTACTTATTCTCCATTCCTTCGGGTGCCTCATTCCTGAAGATTCCTCCGGTTGTAGTCCGCTAATGTCCCTGACGACTTTCGTAAAATGCGTCAACGAAAATAAAGCTATAGATATCACTACATATAGACATAGGTACATTAATTATAATATAAAAAATATTCATAAAAATCATTCTTAAAAAACCTTACGACTTTCCTACTTAGATATATTTCGAGATTTTAAAGTACTTTTACAAAATTATACAAAACTAACGCCCTTCGCCAAACCTATAGAGATTATTTTAAATGGTTCAATATATCGGTGTCACAAAATCAAAATACGAACAGTTTAAGAAGGAAGTCAAATCCTGGAATTTGGACAGCGATGTATTGTCATTTGAAACATTGCCTGCATATTTCAAATGGTTTCTGTTTAATAAAAACTTCTACTTCCAATATGGCTTGTAAATACTTCTCCAGTAAACTCGGGCTATTTATTGGCTCATAATATTATGGTGAGTACAATGAAATGTTTATAATGTAGGTATATAGGTAAATCAGATGTAGGTCAGTTTTGTTAAAAATTGAACAAATGATTTATGGCAAGTTTTGGTATAAATGCGTAGTTAATAAATTTTTATAATGTAGTAATTACTGCAATTAATTTAAAATTTCTCTTTATCAAATCGACTTGCTCTAATAATAATTTCACGCTATCGTTCTTTTTCTTTTATATATGTAAACGTTGTAGTAAAAAAAGAAATACAACAATTTGAAGGCTAGTATTGCAACTTTAGCATAAGTTATTATAATTAACGATTAATTATAGAAGTCTCACAGAGACGAAGCTAATTTATATACGAGAAAGGGGGATGGAAGTCTCTTACACGATGGCTCAGGGCTTACAACCTGTATGAGCTGGCTTACGTGATCACTCTAACCAACGTTCACCAATTCCATCGTAAGAAAATCCACAGATTATCAATTTTTTTGAAAGTTCTATATGTATGTTCGAATCAAGATTCATTAGTATATTACTATGGTCTCTGCTAGAGACATCTGTTGATTTTTTTCTCATTAACAAGTTAGTATACATAGCTTTCGTAACTGGTACATATGATTTTTTTTAAAGTGGAGTTTTTTTTAGCAATATTCCTTTTAACGTATATATGATATTATATAATATCATATATACGTTATATAACACATCTACTAGAATACGCCTGAAAATCAATATGTTTTTACTTTTTAACAATAAGTTATTATAAATTAAGATCCAGCGACCGCCAGAATTGTTATTGTATCAAACCTGAAATATTTTCTGTGGATGTAAATGCACACTGTAGTAGATATGAAGGTGTAGATATTATGACATTTGAGGTCGGGGGATTTTAGCAGAATAAGTAATACAGGTACAAAAAAATGTGTAAATAAAACATTAAAAAAAAACATAATTTTAACTGAAAAGACTATATACTTGTATGAATAATTAATTGCCAGAACCTTTTCGCGGGTCATTTCTTCACCCAGACGTTTTGAATTTCTGTAAATTCATTTACGTTATAGTAAGATATCTGAATTTTTGATATATTTTATTCAGTCTATTATTTATCGATATTATCTGATATCTTATATTGAAACATTTTACATGTATTTTTGTACCTGCATTACCTGTTGTCAGCCAAAATCCCCCGAACTCAAATATCATAGTATCCAATCCTTTTTACCTACTATAGAGTACATCGACAGAAAATATTTCAGACTGGATACTATAATATAAGTCTGGCGGTCGCTGGCTACTACTCTATTAATATAAAAAAGGCTGTTTTTAAAATTTTACATGGTTATTGCGTAGCAGAAGTATTTTCCTTCGGTGTCAAAGAGACTTTTAAAAGACTGCCTTCCTTATACAAAAGCCTTCGTAGTGCTCTCTTGGGTGCTAACAAACATTTCACATATTCACTGAAGGCCCCAGACGGATAGTCGCTTTGGGATTTCAAATTTGTTTTATTGTCTCAAAAACCAAAATGACGACAAGTTGACAGATTCGAATAAATCCAACCTCTAAAATAATATTTTAGATTCTGAGCTGAACTGAATATTGTAAGTTAACAACTATTTCAATACTAGCTGTAACCCTGTCAAAAAATACGTTTACTAAATACTTTTACTTATCGCTTCTTGAAGAATAAATTTGCAAAATTTGGGTAAGATCTGTCAAACGGTGTACATTTGTTTAGAAAATGTATCGCGGGGAGAGGAATTTCGTCTACATTATCCGCCGGGTCCCAAAGAATTATATTCCCGAAGTATTTATAAATAAAAATTAATAAAAATAATTGTATAAAAAATACTGACATTTCAGTAAACTACGGACAGACTGATAACGAAATTAGAATATGTATGGTATGTACCTATGGTTTATTAAACACGTCTTCGTGAAATTAAAAGTTCGCCTTTACTTTAAGACTTTAAAAAATAAACAATTACATAGCAATCGACTGTCTGTCTGTGAAGGGGTTGAGAGATTTTATAGTTACTCGTAATGACCCAGTAAGTGCAACAGAGCGAGAAATATATTTCCTCACCGACGCATAATTACAGTATGAAGTAAGACCGGATTTTTTACATGGAAAAGATTATACAATTCTAAAGACTCGCGATAATAGAAACAAAGTGTAATAAAAAATATAGTATGTCTTCCACTATTGCGTCAATACTACGCCTCAACTGACGTTAAGTGCATTGTTGCAATGCTTGAAGCGGTCAAATAACTTTGTCTCTTTCTCGCTTAGATAGCGATAATGCACACATTGACGCGTGTACAATACATTCTTGAAGTGCTATGACCAAAAAATCTATTCATAGCACATATAATATTTATCATTTTGAAAGTTGAAGAACATTCTTATAGTTCAATTAGTAGTTTAGATTTGATCATAAACTCTCTTTTCACAAATCGCTGCCCATCATGAATAATAGCCCAATTCAATTATCAATTTTTGTGATTTATGTGAGTGATAAAAAAATTAAACAAAATATTTTTATAATAAGCATTCCTATTCACTTCTTCATTTGTGATAAACTTATTCACGATAAACTTTGGAAGGATTTGAGCTTAGATATGTTCTTAAATAAAGAATTAAGTATAATTAATAAAAATGTATGTACTTTATTTTCACCACTTATATTATAAAGAATTAAGTATTTTCGAATAGGTTGTTGTTTATGATATGCAGCGAAATGTGTTTTTATTTCAATATCGACATTCTATGGATAACTGTTTTCTGCATAATTAAGTTCAATTGTTCTCACATGTTTTTTTGAATTGACAGAAAAATGTGATTTTAACGATCGCCATTATGTGACACGATGTAAAATTTTCAATCGCCATTAAAGTTTGTTGGCAGGGAACAGCCTCTCACAGCGTTGTTGTTTCTGTCACACTGCAGTGCGGCGGGATGTGCCGACGATAATCGGTCGTAACTGGCTAATCGCTCCATCGATATTGCGCGGCCGAACATCCTTTCCGAACAGCAGACCCACCGGAAAAGTTCCGTAGCTTATTTCCTGTCCACAATAACGCCAGGAATTTTTCCATTTTCCGGTATTCCAATTCCCATAGCCTTCTCCAATGCATTCTTTATAAGTAGGTTCTTACTCGAAGACTTTCCTATTGTACTAAAAGGTCACGTTCATCGATATAAACCAATATTTTTAAATTACAAGTTACATCATAAATACGTGGAAGACGTCCATTAAATACGTCACGTAGTTTTAGTCGATGTCCTTTTTCTGTCCGGGGTTCTTATTGTATTATCAAAAGTAAAATGATTTTGAAGGAGCTAAAATAAGTAAGCATGTGAACCGAAACAAACGTTTTGGTGTCCTGTCAACTGCGCGCAAGACAACTACGTGCCAATAATAACTCACAATAAAAAAGTAAATGAGGACATGACATTTCCATTTCATTTTAGTGTTTCAAAAAGCTGAAAAGTAAATAAAAACAAAATGTATCGTTTTGTGAATATAATATACATTGACAAGAAAAAACCTTCTGTTCTCTTGTTAAAATTCGACGTTTTTCAACCAAGTTTTTTTCTTTAATGTGTTCCATTGTTGAAGATAAACTTTTTCATGGATTGTTTCACAAAATTTCTGGACGTTATTCTGTCGTGAGTCATTTTTTTTTGTAGGATGTTTTGAGTCATTTTCGAATCCGCATGGCGAAATTAACCAAAAGATCATCTATTGTCATCCTACAGCAAGCAGCTGTGAACGCCGTTAATTGTATTTATATTATATTATCTAAATCGGATTTTAAATTATTTAAGGGGTTATATACCTTCTTTTTTTTTCAAAAATCGTTTTTTTTTTTATTGCTTTATCTGAAAGTAAAACTCATTGAGAACATTTCTTCAAATTTTCATGAAGATCCAAGCAATAGATCAAAAGTTGCAGAGTTTCGAAGCGCGCCCCGTAACCGCCGCACGGCTGAGCAGATAGCGGTAAGGGACCGCTTAGCAGGTAGCGCTTATCAGGGGTCGCTCCGCCTTAACGGTAAATCTTTTGTTATTGTAGAAAGTTAATTACATGAGGTAGGTACGATGTTTACTCGAACGTGCTCCATTTTTGACCATACAAACACCCTTATAAATCAGTTGTATACGAACTTCTGAAGCGTGAGCATCTAAGAATCGAACATTTTCCTTTTTACAAAAAATCAGTATGAGTTCCCGACAAAAAATTACACGCGTAACTCGTGAAGGTAGTAAAAATTACAAATCGCGATCGAAAAAGAGGAAGCAATATTTTAATCCTCAAACTGTGGAAGTGGACGAAAGTAGCTTCAGTGCGTCTCGTAAGAAATTAAAATTGAAGGACGATATTCATGTGCCGATTGATCATTCGGTGGAATATCGAATCATCAATTTTGTTCAAGTGTTTACGGCTATTTCACAGTACGTAAAATGCAATACGTGTGCAATACGTGCAACCCCTACCCGATGATGTATTGAAGATTATGAAGCCGATATACGAAGACTTATCTAAAGATGAATTGCTTGAAAGATGCCTCGGTGGATTCACTCAAAATAACAACGAGAGCTACAACCAACTGATCTGGAAACTGTCCCCGAAACATCTTCCAGGAGGTGCAGTACCTGTAAGAATTGCTGCTTATACATCAGCCTGTATATTCAACGAGGGGCAAATATCTATTTTGAAAGTTTTCGAGGCAATGGGGGTGCATTGTGGCAGCAACGCTCATGAGTACGTCGCGCAGCAGGACGAGAGGCGAATTTCGACGGCCGAACTTCGGGCGCAAGGTGCGACAAGGGAGGGACGAATGGCCAGCAGACAACACCAAATAGATATTTTGGAGGCTGCATCGAGTGCAGATGACACGCTATATGGTCCCGGAATCGACGATGATTTGTAAGTTTACCTGATCGACTTTAATGTTTATATAAACTAATCTTGAAACTTTAAACTCGATTATCTCGAAATGGTGTTTTTTCAAAAGTGCCTTTGCCGTGATCACGATTGCAGAAAAACTATTTGACCGATTTTCTTCAATTTTTTTTTAAATTGTTCGTAATTAATGTTGTGTGTACTTGAACGATTCATTTTTTATGCATAATTTTTTATCATGCAGATAAGAATTTTTTAATAAAATTTTTAGAGCTCAAAATGTTGATTTTTTGAGAAAAACATTCCCGTATGCAGAAAAAACAAAATATTTATTTAAATAATCGTTCAAGTACAAGGAATGTTCATGTACTAATGAAATATTTTTGATTTTATGATTTCAGTTAACCTGCTGGACTTCCATGGTGATCACCGCAAGCCTCATGAAAAAAAAAGGGTTTCGGGGAAAGAGCCATAACTCCGCCAATTGTTAATATTTTTAAATAAATTAAGGCGTGTTTTATTCAATGAATAATATACTATTACAAAATTATAACTTTGATTTAATAAAATTATTACTACATATTTAAAAAAAAATCCAAACTTTCCTTATTTTTTCCGCACAAAAAGGTATATAACCCCTTAAGTCGACATTTTTTCAAAGAGCTTTATACAAGTACATGTACAAAACATACAAAACATTTTTGAAAAATGTACGGAATTGATAAACGAACATAGGCATACCATTATCAATTTCTGTTTGTTTATGATATTTACTTCTCGGTATATTTTTTTAAAAGATTACTTTAATTATGGCCGTCTGGGTCTTGATTTAATTTAATCTCGAGATTGGATCGCTAACCTTATTACGAGCGTACACACTAAGTACTTACGTAGGCACCCTCTCACCACTCTGAGCTCCTCTCATATTGATCTTCGCAGACTCCGCCCCTGGTTCATCGCATTGGCCTTAAAATGACCCAGTAACTTTTGCGAAGGGTTTCTCAACTGATGAACCTTTATATTATGGTTCACAGGGTAGTTTTCAACTATATATTCATAATTTGTTCATTATTTAATAATAATATGGTAATAATAAAATTTGTATATTTTTATAATATACTTGAAATACTTGCCTCTTAAAGTATTTTAAATACTACTTGTATAATTTATCTAAATAATAATAAACACTGAATTTTTTTCATTTCATTTAAGCCATTTTTTTATTATTAGGTAATTAGTGAATAAGTTGTTCACCCTTTCTACCTAAAGTGTCGTAATTAACAAACGGTTTTTTAATTAAACTTGTATTTCTCACACATTTATAAGTTTCAATATTTTTATTATATGTTTTTTTTAAAATAAAAACGTGTACACGCAATTTATTTATTTTATTGAAATAAAACAGACACGAGACAGATGTACATACTAGCTGTGCCCACGGCTACGCCCGTGTGGAATTCAGTCTGAGGCTATAAGAGAACCAGAAGCGATAAATGTATTTATTTTGATAAGAATTAATTTAATACTTTAAATGTATTTATGGTTCACTATTTTTGCAATAATTTATTTAAATAATAATAATCTATTTTATTCGAAATACACGAGAAAATAAATGGCTAACGCTCGCAGGTCATTATTAAATGTGCGTCGTATAAACGGCGAAAACTATACACTTGTTAAAATATCATAAAAATTAACTAGATCCAGCGTACCGACTCGAGATTTTTTTGAAAACCACTCGAGAACAAAAAAGTACCGAAGAGTTTTGCGATACATATACACATACACAAGTATACTGTAGAATTTCGTAGGTACCTATTACAATAGACTCGGAATTTATAATAGCACTCGAAGCGAACAGTCGACGGACCTTGACCTCAAGGTTTTTTCGTAGCATAAACTATTTCAACTTTTTTCGGTTAGTTCGAAGCATTTTTTAATCGTTTTTCTTTTGCTTTGCTTCGTACAACTGCAACATATATTTCTTTTTTCAGAAATTCCATATTTACTGTTAAATGATTCAAATAACGGTAGGTACAACTATAACAAAGATTGCCTTATATTTTAAAATAACCGTGTTAAAATGTGACTTTAAAGCATTTCGAAAATTTCTCAAAAATAGCTACGATCCCATCCCACTCTATTGACTTCCGCGTTAAATTCTCATATAATAATATTTATTTTATTAATCCCAATTTAGATTTTTCAAATTAAATACAACTTTTTAATTTTTTTTGGAATTGCTTCTCAACTAGCCCTTGAGTACGTTCCTGAGTGTCAGTCTAGTTTTGTAGCTGTGCAACAGTTATTTAAAATAATATTTCAAACATAAAAAAGCATTTAAACAGAAAAATCATAAAAAAAACATAAGTAAACAAAAAAACAATCTAAATACGATATTATTTATGTATATATGTTTTAGCAGGTAAATTGAAATAGTATGTAGATAATATTGTTTTTAATGATGGCACTTACGAATTAATTCTTAATTTAAAAAAAATGATATTCAAATGTGTATTTCTAACATGGAATATCTTTGTGGATTTTAATGAGGAAGACGTGTAGAAAAAAACCATTTATGTGCAGGGGAGGTATGTTATATAATATATGTCTGAGGCATAATATTAAAAAAATATATTGTTCAAGCGCGTTATATACACAACATATTAAAGTAATCCATTTTTATCACTCTAGGCCTGACTGCGCTCCATGCTATTATCATATCAGTTTAGCACTTACATTTTAGTGCACACTATCTAAATCTGTCACGTTAAGTTATGTAACGCGGCCAACGGCAGTAAATGCATGTAAAGAAGTAATGCACTTTATACGACACATACTGGCTATACGAAAAAGTCGCACTCTTCGCTTCGGCGAAGGCTGCCGCATATCACTTATTCCGACATCCTCGATTTTCGCTTGCGTTTTCGTACTTGTGCAGTTGTTTAAATATATTGTTCATTCTCATCAGTAATCAAATTGTAGTATGTCATATATATACCTATGTTTCTGAAGTGAAGCATATAAAGTGTATTATGTAACAATTTTAAACCCCTAATATTTATTTAATGTAACTTACAGTTTAATACATTTTATTTTATTCGTGTCTATTAAAATTATAATCAATATTTTATTTGCCGTACCTCTCCGAAAAGATAATAGTTCTTGTGATTGGAGAGGGTTTTTTTTACTTCTTTTCACAAAAGTTGACAAAATGTTTCTATCTTCGCATTGTACTTTAATGTATTTATATGACTTTCAGTTCTAGTATGTATACTAAAAATCAAAATTATTCATTATCAATTCTTAAATTGATTAAAATTTTAAATGAGGAAAGGATATGCCGCATGGGAAACGAAAGACTGTCTAAACGTTATTTCCCGTCAGTGCCAGGGGGATGAAGGCATGTAGGGTGGCCTAGGAGAACATGCCAAAGACAAATGGATCACAGTTATCGGACACAGTTAAGACCGAGAGCGGCGGAGGAGTGCTGTCCAAGCGTTATCCCCCGACCCGGTTAGAACAAAAAAAGGAAAAAATTTAATATTATAAATAGAACCTTGTTCTCATAAAATATTAAAGGTCTCCAGTCCACCCACATAAAAGTCCGTTACACCTAATAATATATAGTGAAAAAATTGTTGCTATTGTATTTCATAATACACAATGGCTTCGTCTGCATGCATGCCCAAAGGCAACATAGGAATCTATACCTATTATCTAAAAATTATGATTATTGAAAATTTTCGGTTTTGTTTTTTCTTTACATTTTCTTGTCTAGAATATAACACCGCCATATTATTCCAATCATGCCTCGAGGAAGTTTAGCGCTGTTCCGATAGACTTGTTGAGCTGATTATACGTACTGTGCGAAGAGTTCGGCTAACGATATTATGTACAGTGTTGGTGTGCGAGGAAAAGAGATAAAATATACCATATTATTCAAGAAGATGTCAAAATGTTCGTCGGAGTGAATTATTGTGTTCGGGGTAATAGAGCAAATAAAAGGCAATATTGCGATATCGCAATATAAACCCACATTATTTCCATAAAAAGTATTATATTTACAATCTATTGTAAATTTTCAATTTCTTTCTGATGAAAATACATTAGTCGTAACAAACAAGCTCTGCTGTTATTTCTATCACGTGACAGTGTGCAGTTATCATGCCCGACTTAGTTATTTTACTATAGTATTTTAGTTGAATTTTTAAAAATGAATTATGTTTAAAGAAATTATTAATTCTCGAATGATGAATGTGCATTTAAATTTGTACAAATAAATGCTATTAAAATTCTATAAAATTAAAGCATCAATAAAATAAAAACATATATTAAGAATACTGTCGATGATGGGAGTCGTGCGAGTGGCATAGTATTTCCGAATATTTTGATTTTTTAATCTCTTATATACTGAGTACGAAACTAAAATTATTGAAAACTGAAAGAATTATTTTAGTTGTCAAACCCACCCTTGATGTCGTGCGTTCTAATAATAAGTCTAATAATGTTTTTGTTTTCTTTCTTTTGTAATATTGAGATGAAGATTTGACCAACCCTTACAATTTGGCACCCCAAAGCGGTGCCTAATGAGGTAAAAAATATCTCTATTTGTCTACTTACGAGATATTTTCAAAGCTTCTTGCTCTTATGCCAAAAACTGAATGCTTATGGGAAATATAAAGAATATTTATATTTTGATCGTAGCTATCAGAAATTATTTACTATCAGGGTATTTCGTCTATAGCAAAAACTCCAGGGAGTCTTCCTCGTTAAATTTTGAATAGAAAATATTCTTTACATTTTGAGTGAAATGTCGATATTTACGGATATAAGCGGCATTAAAGTTTGCATTTTTTCTCAACATTTCTGACTTATTTTCTTTAAAACGTTGGAATATCACTACAGTACTTATATGGAATATAAAAAAAATATTCGCTTTCATACAAGTCAAATAAAATCATTAAAACCTTGTAGAAATATGAAAAATATTATTTTTACAGTGTTTTTGTCATTGTATTTGACTCGAATGATTTTTAAATATTTCGTGTAAGTTACTGTTGTGGTAATTCAGCGTTTTAATGAAAACTAGCTGTAACCTATAAAAAATTACGGAACGTTGGTTGGCGTCTTTGCTGAGCTCTAATGTATATATTTATAATATCTTTTTGGCGGTCCACGGAGAGGCGACCGTAGCAACATGCGTAGAGCGGCCAGTTCGGGTTTGCTGGGCCGGGGTTCAAGCCCCATTTCCGGTCGTTTAATTTGTTTTTTTAGCCGTGAATTCGAACGAAATTACAGACGCTACACGAAGTTACGATGACAGACGGAAAGACAGCGAAATTATTAGGTTTGATCAATCATCAAAAATATTGAAAAAAAATTGCAAAAATTGTAACTGTCAACATTTCACCGAAAGTTTAAAGAATATTTTCTATTCAAAATTTAATGAGGAATACTCCCCCAACGTTATTGACACCAGCTATGAGACACCCTATACATTATACGGTATTTCAAACAAGCAAACAAATGTTCTTATTACATCTACGAAGGATGCTAAAATTAAAGTGGCCCTGAAATTAAATTGATACACTTTAAGCCTGTTTAAGTACTAAAATAGAATTTCTTCTAATATTTATATTTCTTTTGTAATTACTGCTTCTGTTTGACAATTTATGAAACCCGTTTTATAACGTGTATGTAGTAATTTAAACATAAAGACAACATCAATCACAATACAGACAGACATAAATGCCAGTAGCAATCGATGTTTTTTCAAATTAGAAAGTAAACTTAATTCCGTCTGGTGTAATCTATTTCCAAATGGCACAGATTTTTTTTTTGTATCTTCCTGCATTGAAATTTCTAAATAGATTTAGTTAAACAATTTATAGTTGTCGAAGGCAAATTATTGTATGCGTGCGCGTTAGATTCAGCGTTTACTTTTGATATAAGCGAGCTTAGATCTAAGATGTAGGCATTGTTTTCGTCGGATAATCGAGTGTTTGTATTTTTATTGCTGTACTTTTATTGACAATACAAATTCCCTCTTATTCTTAAAATAGCAAGATTGTTATAATGGCGATTGCTACCCCAACTTTCTAACATAGAGAAACGTCAAGACGTCTGTCAAATGTCAATATTTGTGACATTATCATTGTGACGAAAATATTTAATTTAATTTAATATTTCAACACTTTCGATGAAGACAAATTCTCTTTAAAATGTTTATTTAAAACTTATATTTTGGACAAAATCTGGTTTGCGTGACAATATAAATGTGTTTGGCATTCATGTCATTTTGAAATAAACGGGTCTTATTAAGAACTCCCAGGCATCGAGAAAGTCTGACACAACAATCCACGTAGATGTAACAAAATATCGATGTACCTATTCTGACTGAATGATTTCTATGCCATTACTGCACAACTGTTGCAATCGCATCGTAGTCTATGTAGACATAAAACAAAAGTAGTTTCTTCTTCCCGTCTTGAGTTTTTAATGACAAATGTTTACAAATCCATTGTACTCCACATTCCTCTTACTCAACGTGTCACATTAAATAAAACATGTAGATCCACGACTACTTTATCTAAAAATGGAAAAGTCACAACACTCATTAACAATCACCATTATAATAAATGACTTTGCTTTTTTAAGAATGAAGTGGTGGACTAGTGTCGGGGTGATTATCACCAAATTGCATATTGTTATTTTCAGAATAGGTCGGATTCGTCGATTGATATTACGTCTCCCTAATAAACATCACATGAATCTTTCTTGAAAATGTCGCAACAGTTGTGCCTCGATCTTTACCCATGTCACTTACATTACGAGATGCGCCTAGTACCTCCTACCTACCCTTGTCAGAGAATTGCTCTAGAAGTAGAGAGGGAGTGGGACGCCTCGCGTGAACAGACTAAATCAACCCCAAATTCATTTATTATTTTAGTAGTTAGTAGTTTAGTTACATTTGTTTTTCGTTTTCCGCGTGTATTGCGGCGGAAAGTTGGCTGTCGTCAGCTTGTTTACTGCGACCCGGAAAAACTAAAAAAAAAAAAAAAAAAAAACAGTAGGCAGGCCAGACCATTGCCTCGGGTTCTTTAGTCACGAAGTTCTCCTTCTTCCGGAGCATCTATTTCCAGTTATCTTTCCCCGCATTGCAGTGAGATGACACCTTGGACGTCTCATTGCATATTGCATTCCGAGTGTAAAACTTATCATCTTTTCAAAATTTGCATTCTGAAATGAAGGATAATGCAGTTTAAACATTTTTGTTTTCGCAATTCTAATAGTTTCGTAAACTTTGAATGTGATACCTATACGATTTCTTATAGCAAAAGAATCACACTTTAAAAGGGATATTATTGCACCCATTCAAAAGAAAAATGTATCACTTTTCATTGTAAATTAGCAATGGGAAGTCGCACAAATATGATATAGTTCAACTGTTGAGAGAGGCTTTGTATGACTCATGCGAAAAAATATATTTCTCTCATTTGCACTACCATTGGCTCCATACAAAAGAAGAAGACAGATGATAACAGAATGAGATGATCATACCAAAGTTAATTCCGGTAATATCATACATCTTTTGGTACATAAAACTAATGATGAACATCTTTAACTGGAAATCGTTTTTTTTGAAAATGGAGTGCAATAGTTTTCAAATTTCTTTTACTTTATTAGTTTCGGCCGAAAATCCGCAGCCGAACCTATTTTTTTGGCCGAAACAATCCTCGGTCGGTAACTCATTATTTTATTCAAAATATGCGCGCGTACGGCTTACGTCATTGAAAACGTGACGTGTAAACGGCGAAAATTATTCGAGTGTTGATTATTACGCGGCCGATCCGTGATTCTACCCATTCAGGCCGCGCTGGGTGGCCGGGTAGGGGGGTGGGGGTGTTAGCGGGGCGGGGCGCCATAGGCGTCGCCGTCGGGGCGCGTACGGCCCGATCGATAGCGGCTTAGTGGGTTTATTATGCGTTTAGGTGCACGGTGTACTCTCGAATATCCGCATTTTATAAATATCGCTACAATTTTCAGAGTGTGCCGTGTATATGAATAACAAGTATTACACGCTGTACCCCTGAATGTCGTTTTTTTTTTTAATGTATTTTTACACCTGTTGATGAATCTGTATGTTTAAAAAATAATTAAATTAATTATGATATTTTAATGGTCGTAATAATTTTTTTAAAACAAATAATTACGCTTTGAGTTCTGAATAAATCGAACAAATTCGCTTCACAGAGTTATGTTACATAATTACACGAACTACCGTTATGTGTACATTTATAGTAAATACCGAAAGTTGTAACCCGTCAAAAATGACGGTACTTTTCCTTGTCGGCTCCTAAAGAATATGGAAAAAAAGAGATGTTACTGTCATTACAGGAAGTTACAGACAGCCAGAAAACGAAATTATTATTATGGGGATTTTAGCACTGGCCTTGGTTTTATTAGATTACTCTATGTATAATTTAATAAATTTTATATAATTCTAGGATTAATTTATTTATATGAAGCAATTCACCGCAACTCGTTTGATTAAATGTTGATCCTTCTCGTCTGTGTCGCATAGCAACATAAAACACACGAGATTTGCTATGAGAGTGCAGTTATCGCGTCAAAAAAGAGTACATTGATTTTCTATTGTATTTTATTTAAATTTTTTAATTATATTATACGTCACTGGATATTTCTATAGAGTATTTAAATCTATAAAATGGATACAGCACCAAAAAAAAATGTTGATAAAAAAAATCTATTGCGGCCTAAATAATATTCTTTCTAACATGCTTCCTAAACGATAATGTTTTTTATTTGGAGTTCGTCCTAATAAAACAAAAAAACTGTTCTGATTGAGGGTTTTCATTTGAGGTGTCACTGATAGATAGTATTAAACACCTTTTCTCCATTGTATGACGTGTTTAGGTTCACAATAGAATAAAATATAATATTGCAGAATTTTTTTACGTACTACGCAAGATTTCTTGTTATTTTATTAACCAAAAGGCCTCTCGTACAGATCGTTTTTATTTTAATATTCCCGAACCACTTCCTGAACATCAACTTTATCGTGTACATGCGTTGTCATACGCTTGCTACAAGACTTGTAAATTAAAATGAAGTCATTTCGTACGAGGAATTTAATTAGCGGCGTCGCGTCCTAAGATCCAGAATTTTCCATTGCCCGTGCTTTCGATTGATGCGTGATCACTGAATTGTCACCTCCGATAGCGAGAACGCTGGAGCGATTTAACGTCCTTTTCGGGCGACTGACGTTAAGCTCATCCATCTAAAGGCGTCCAAATTATTCGAGCGAAATGGCACTTTCGTGGTTGCGCGAGTTTTTGTTCTTACGGCGACCTCTCCCATCAAATGGGTTGGCCACCATCGTAGCCATGTTAACTTTTCGAATGCAATTCAGTTTAACTGCAGTCATATATCTTGCGCAGTTTCCGCGGCCAATTTTCACTGTGTGTAATGTTTATCGCCGCAAAGGTTTTCCAAATGTAAGAAGGAAGTTTGCACAAAATGTTATTTATGTTAGTTAATAACCATTAATTTTTTTCTTTATACCGGTTTCGAGACGTAACTTATCTCTCCGTCAGGACAACCACTGCACTAGCATGTGAATATCACTGAAGGCGCCTGGTGTATACCAAGCGCGTTCAGTGGGAACATTGAAGCATGACTTTTTTGTAAACGTTTATTTTGGGAAAAAAATAGAAATCAAATATTTATGCTACAAATTTTTACGATGTATCATAATATGAATGCTACGATATAAATTGTGATAGAAATAGTACGAGATATATGTTGTGTTCCGATTTTTTTTCCAAATAATTGGTTACGTAAAAGTCATGCTGCGATGTTCCCACTGCACGCTCCTGCTATACACCATACCACAGTATTATTTCCACACCAACACCTTCACAAAATACTCTTCACATGCGTGTTACTTTAACAGTTAGAGTAACACGCATGTGAAGAGTATTTTGTGAAAGTATTGGTGTGTAAATATGGTTGTGGTGTGTAGTGATATTTACATGCTAGTGTAGTGATTGTCCTGATGGAGAGACGCGTTACGTCTCGAAACCGGTAGACAAAAAAATAATTTTTAGTGGTTATACACGAACATAAATAACATTTTTTTTAAATTTCTGACCACAAACTTGATGCTTTAAATATTATTAATGGGACGTCTGCAATTCTGCATTTTATTTGATCCAATTTTTTCCCATAAATTATTTACACCATACGTTACCTGACTTCTAGTCGCGTTCAAAGAAATTCTCGGATCAGAAATTCTGCAAAATTTCTTCAGGAGAATTCTGATGTAGCAGAACGAACCCCGCATAAACGAACGAATGCGGGTTAATATAAATCTCTTTTTAACCGGCTTCCGTCTTGATTATTGCGGAAACGATAATATAATACGATTTTTCACCCCTCAATACGCGACTTCGTTCGAAGCTGGTATTTTAATATTTTTCTCGCGTGCTATTACAGTAATTTATCGTGATGGCCTGGTAATGAACGAGTGAAAAATTATAATCGTAAACAACTAGTTTGTAGAGATATTTTTGAGTACGTGGGATATTTATGCATCCTACGTATACAATTTCCATATGTCCGTCCGCCGGTGGATCCGTTTCGTTGAGCAACATAAACCCAAGATTCGTAAGGAGATATTTTTTTATATACAGATAAGCAACAGGTCGTTAATGACGGATATTCATATAGTCCTTATGAGACATTATAGTAAACTATTGTTTGTTTGCATATTTTTATTTAGTTGTGTAAACAAAATTACATTTAGTACATAAACTTATTTAAGAACATAGAATAACATATGAGTTTAAAAAACTTAAAATAACATAATAATACATCAAATTTACATTTCACATATTGTGCACTTAACCTACAAAAAGTAGTGAGACTAGTTACTCTCTTCACATTTGCCGGCAGTTCATTGAAAAAATTTAAACCTTTAATGTACCTATACACTATTTTGCGTTTATATACACACATAGTTATCATGGCTCAATGTAATTGTAATATAATATATACTATGTAAACATATTTATAGCAATTAGCGTAATAACATGTAACCTGATACTCCTTTTTATGATTAAGAAATAGAAAATAAACTTTAGATAATAATAAATTTAAAAGTTATTTCACAAATTATAAAGTTAATAAAATTAACGAACATGGATAGAGCCCGTGGGTTCCGAAATCAACCGAGTCTATTAATGCCAAGACCTGTTATCTTTTCTAAAGTGTGAAATCTCCTTAAACTTCTAAATTATTTTCGGATTGTTTTTTCAGATTTTATTTTTTAAATACATCTATAAATATTTTTAACATATCTATAATTTTTTTTTTAAATAAATAAATCTTAGTTCCGCCATCGTTAGCTGGTTATTTTAAGTAGGTACATAATGTCAATATTTCTGCTAAATTGTTTATAATGTTTTTCAACGTTATGTAAGCCGTTATCGTGTCGAGGTTATCGCTGTTGTTTTAAAAGTTATTTTCTCTTTCGCTTTTTATAGCGTGTCAATATTTTATTATGCAAATAAAATAAACGGCATGGCTCATTCTCGATCTGATTGCACGTTCATACTAAAGTACGTACATAACATACATAGGTATTTAAACAGCTTACATTCAAATCAATTGTGTGTTGAATAATTTTTAATATCTTTTAATACTAATAGTCCTTTTTATTTTCTATTTCTAACGTCGATGTAATGATGAGCGTTTTGGTTTATTTTGAATACGTATATCCGTGAAAAATCACGGAACATGGTTTGCGTGCTAAGCCCTAGTATATATTTATAGTACTAGCTTTAACCCGTCAAAAAGACGGTCCTTTTAAATGCCGGTTGGTTCCTAAAGAATAAGTTTCTTATTTATAACCGACACCATGAAATAGTAATAACGACTTTTATCAAAATGTTTCAACATTTATTTTTTTATTTCCCCTGCCGACAGTTAAATGTACTATTTTGTAATTATTGTATATTATGTAAACCCTGACGACTGTGCTGGGCAGAACATAAAATGTTTTGCGTCTTTGCTAAGTCCTATATGTATATACTGTATTTTAGACGTACAACGTAGGCTCGGCGGTAGCAACATCGATATGCATTGTATTATTCAAGCCATCTCCGGCCATTTAATTTCTTTTTTTTTTCACATGGTGCATACTTTTGTATAATAATAAACCATTTTAAAACAATAAAATCACTTTGTGACCTGATGTACTACGTAGACCCTTTTTATATGAACGCCTTCAAATAAAAAAATATCATTAAAAATTTTGTAACTTCATCAGTGTATATAAATTTAACCATCATTAAAATGAACTAACTGTTCACTTCATTCTCGAGTCGAATTAATTCTTGCACTGAAGCTTTTTAATTTGATTGTGTTAACTTTGTAATGGCGTCACAATCCTGGGAGTCGTCTAGGCCGGCACATTGTAGAGTGTACACTGACTGGAGGCACACCTCAGTTACTTTCCACCCTTATTTGATCACCCCATCTTTACCATTAGGGGTGCGCCTGACCTGATTATCATATTACGTGAAATTAATAATAATATTTCACATACAATCAATCTAATATAAAATAATATTATTTTTAATATTATAGATTTTGTTACTTGTCATTAATAATCATTCTCTAAACTATCATTATTACATTTATCGATAATGGCTAACCCATTTAATAAGTTAATTGTCATATATCTTTCTAATATCCATAGGATGTTCGTTTATTATTATTTTTCATTTATTATAAAATATATTTTTTTTTGTAATCCCGATTCTATACGATCGAAGTGGCGATATAAGAACTTATTCTATTCGGAAATTTTAAAATTGGTTATTTTTCACCTTCTATCTGATCAGGTACAAAACATTCAGACTGAAATTGTCGTCGATTACTAATGTAGGGTAAGACTGGGGCAAACCGACACGCTTAACATAAAGCGTGAAAATATACAGAAAAATATATACAAAAAACAAATATAATTATGCAGGATTATTAAAAAACACAAGATTAACGAAATAGGTGTATTTAAAAAAATATATTTATGTAGTTATACATGATATAAACAAAAAAGTAAAAATCGAAAGACTGTCCGTCTGCCCCTTAAGAAGGGGCAAACGGACATCTATTCACTATCTTCAATATAACATTGTACACATCTGAAAAAAGGTTCTCTTCCATTTAAATCACATGTAACGTGATACCAGACATTACACTCAAGACACTGAACCCAATTTTCCCCTTCTTTATAGATACCATTGCAAGAACCACAGTTCTCGGTTTTGTTCTGACATTTAATATTGCTTCTTTTTTCTTTTTTGATTTTTTTTATATTTTGGAGTATCTTTTTAGCTTTTAGTTCAGAAATAAATTTGCTGGTGGTAAAGATCCTGGACTCAGTCCCTTTACGTCCTTTTCTTGAAGTTTTTGTGTCTCCAGATGTTCCAGGTAATGGACTGATTTGCTCAAATGTACTTGGAGCCATAACCGTTGTGTCGGTTGTATTTGTAGTATCCATGATTTCATCACTTATCAAACTTTGTAATGCCATGTTTTCAAAAGAAGAATCATTTGTATTTATTACTAATGGTGTATTTTTTACGACACTATTCATTGAAGTTGAAGGATTTTGAGGTGGTGTTAATGGAACAATAATTTCCGATGGTACTGAGAGTTGATTTTGGGAATGGAATACAGAAGATGGTAGAAAAAATTCTTCGTGGAGATGATTCGGATCAAATGGAAATATTCCACAGCTCTTGAAGCCATTGACAGCATTACCAACAGTTGCCGCTTGATTCCATGCTACTTTTAGTAGAGATCCAAATGTAGTTTTGGTTATTCCACTTCTTGGATAATGACGTAAATGTACGCGGCAAATTTCGTTGTAACGAATTTTTAATGGAGCAAAAAATGACACATCTAGTGGTTGCAATTTCTGTGTACTATGACTACATAGAAGGTGCACATTGTTTTCGATAGCTTTTTCAAGGGCGTCGGGGTCAGAACTATGGGATCCATGCCCATCTAATATCAATATAACATGTCCTGATGGTTTATGTTGTATAAAATGATCTAAAAACATTGCAAAATGTTCAGACTGCATATATCCACTGTCAGATAATACAACCTTTGTTCCACTGGGCATACCAATTTCGTATTCGGGATTTTGTCGCTTTCCTTTCATTATTACGAAAGGCGGCATGTACTGGCCACTGGCAGAGCAACAAGCCATCAGGGATACAGTTTCCCCCTTTTCGGCATTTGTCTGGCAAAACACGCTACGCTTGCCACGTTGCGATATAACTTTTTTAGGTTTATATATCAGTTGTAAACCAGTTTCATCGCAATTAAAAATATTACCAGGCTTATCAAAAAGGTCATACATTGTCATTAAATGTGAGAGATTATTATAAAATATGTCAGCATGAGCGTGTGTCAATCCCTTAGCACGAGCATAAGACAAACCTTCAGCAACTCGAACACTTAGGCAAGAGTGCCTTTTTAAAAACTGCCTGCACCATTCCTTACCAGCCATTTTATCTTCATTATTAAAATGATGTCGAATTCCATTGACAAACACAAAACGGTATACCAACTGACGTAAATCTTTTAAATTTAGCCCATAGCCAATTTTATCTAATTTCAAAAGGTATCCCACCAGTTGTAGTTCGTTTTTTTGTCCAATGCACGTATGATCGCCAAATTTAGGCATGTTTTCATCTTTTTCAACTCTTCTCCGCAATGTATTTCTTGGAATATTGAACGTTTTAGCAGATGTTTGAAGCGGCATTTTGTCAATTTTGACGGCTTTTACTGCTAAAGACATAGACTCTTCACTCCAGTTACATCTTTCAGATGTTCTTTTACGATTACGCACCATGACCTACGACAAACAGGGAATAATTAAAATGAGATAAGCTATGTCCGTTTGCCCCTTCAACACAGTGTCCGTTTGCCCCAATAGACCATAGAAATTATAAATAAAAATAATCAACAGATGGCAATAGTAGTATGACTTTGACAACCCTAATACACTGCACTGACATTAGCTAAATACGATGGAAACATAACCTCAAAAAACGAACTTCTGTTTAAACAGATATATTCATATCATTATAAGGAAAATATAGTTGTTTGGTAATGTTACTTACTAGTAGGTTGACAGTGATCACCAAAAAATATAAATATCTCAAACGATTGTTTAGATATGAAAGGATTAATGTTCACAGGCGGAGCGCAACACTACTGCCGTTGATAAAAATACTCACAATGGCGGCGAACATGTATTAGTATCTTTGACTGGAGCAAAACGTTAAGGGGGTGTCCGTTTGCCACCATGTCCGTTTGCCCCAGCCTTACCCTATTGTGTAACTTGATACCTCCTTAATATTTCTCAAGAATAGCTGACTATCGTTTATCACCTTATCACTGCACTTAGAAATAAGTACCGCTTATCTCTAAGAAATAGATAACACGTTTATGCTAGAAATTATACGTTGCGATTTGTGTTACCTACCTGTCTACTATATACCTACTACAAATACAACGTATTTTTAATTATAATCATATTTTTACTATGTATATTGTTAATTATCAGTAGGTGTTACTAAAATCGACTGTTTAATATGCTCATGGTTATATATTATAGGGTTCAGTAGGAAGGAAGAAAATAATGAAATTGTATCTTATTTATTTTTAATTTATTAAAAAACAGTTTTAAACCTGCAGAGTCGTCAATATACAATATGTATTATTTTAATATTATTTTTTAATATTGGTTTAATTTTAATTTTAGAACGTGTGAGTGAATTTATAAAAAGTGTCGAAACTTTTGACATTATGTGTACTGAATAAAATGTTTGGCCACCATGGAAACGAATGCGATGTATTGAAATTACGGTTGGATGATGTTTATACATCAATATTGTTAGCTGTTTAGTAGTCATGATGCCGCTTCGAACTGCCAAAAATTCACGAAGCGTTCGATATAGATAAGTTCGTCATTTCTTAACAATAGAATGCATACGTCACACGATTGTTGCAACAACAATGTTCTTGCGAAATGTTTGCCATACGTGGTTTCCGGTTCCATAGTGGATGAAAATTCCTCAGCTCAAACTGGCAACACTAAAATGCGTTAGTTTATTGGTAGTTGCGCTTGTGGTCGTAACACGAATGATGGTCTATAAAAGTCCATTTAGCAGATGTATACTGTTTAGCTAGAAATAGTTTGCGATCCCTGCAACTTCATGCGTCCCTCGCCCAATGTGGATGATCCATATTGATGATGTTCACACAGAATAAATACCCTGGCGGTTCCTCTTCATACTTCTCATTAAGACTTAGTGAACCATGACGATGTTGAAATAAGATATGAAGGTCATCTTGATTGTCGTCTTTGTGATCAAAATTAATGATATATTTTATTGTATATTGTTAGCTAGTGGGTTGTATGTGCTAGGTACAATTTTGACCTTAATTATATTTTAGCAATATGCAAAATGTATCAAAATAATAAATTATTTATTCATCATATTTAGTATAGGTATTAAAGATAAATATTTCAATAATCTGTACATAACTTTTTATAAATACATAATATTATTGAATGGGTGGCATAGGACCATCGACCCAAACTGCCTTTGTAAAAAACGGATTTAGCGGTGACAGGTGGGAAATATTTTGAATGGGAGTATAACGAGTAAGTTCATAAATAACTAAATAATCAGTATGACATCTCGTCGCAGCGATATGCGGAGAGAACAGAACGCCACGCTCAACAGTCCTAGTACACCACTTGGCCTCGTCCACTTTCATACATTTTCTCACACGCGTACTTCGGTTGTTGAAACTTTTAACAGGGCTGTTCTATGACCATTTATATTTTCTGTAATTGCATTTTTTTTTCTACAAACTTCATTGACCTCGTTCATCAACACTAGCGTTTTTTCCTTATTCTGTGATAATTAAATAGGTAATGTACTAATTACGAAAATAATGGAATTTCCGACAGAGTTGACGACTCATTACATCTGAAAATTAAAATCGAATGTTATATATTAAGGGCTGAGTCATTCAACTCTAAGGGTTAACGCAAGAGTATTTTTTTTGACTCTTTGCCAAAATATTTTCCATATTTTGGACCTAGATCGCGTGTATTTGGCTAATCGCTGTACATTTTTTTCTATATTCGTTTCCAACGCATCACCGTGGCTTCTTATTACTCTTCGTCTTGGCGGTGACGCGCGATTAAATTTATAATACGACCGCCGATGATGAGTGGTGGTTCGTCAAGCTGCCTCCGAGGAATGTCACCAGTCCCTAATTATCTTTGACCCACCAGGGTCGCGCGGGGTCAAGTGACCCCGTACAATGGTGGTGGTGTGTTGGGAATCTGAGAACTTTATCTCGGTACAGTAAGGTTCGTTAGTTAGTTTCTTATTCAGATTATTTTTAGTTTTACGTATTATTCTCTATTTTTGTTATATGCTAATATTGTAGTTATAAGTACAAAATGGTAGTGTACATTATGATAGTGATCTGAGAAATTGAATTTTGTCAAGCCTGAAATGTGCAATGCCTAGATTATTCGCTTTGGGTGACGGGGTTTTGATTATCAATTAGCGTCATTATTTTTGTAGTTCGTCCAAGCTTAGATTACCTTAATCAATTTTCCTTGTTTCAAAATACAGTTCTGCAACGATGGAGAAATTTATGCAAGTTTCATCAACGTCTTATTAGAGATATTTATTTAATGTTAATGTAATATAAATTTCTATATTCTACAGATGAGATGTAATTACCCGAAATGTTTTTACTACTTTACAATATTCGATCTATTTTGAGTTACGCTGGTTACAATTTTTATCTTCTTAAATTTTGAGAACCTTCCAAAAATTTCATGAAGCTTCTAGAATCTTCACCACCCCGCACCGCCACCATTTCACCCCACTGCCCTGCCACCCCAGTGATATTTGTCGTGAAAAAATATCCTCGGTAATCTTTTTATTCTGCCCTTAAAAGCTTTTATTTTGAATATATGAATTGTATAAATTATAGACAGAGACTCTAACTTTCTAAAATATATATTCGTTGTTAATAAAGCAGGAAGTGACCACTAGAATTTTTTTTGATTAATTGACTTTATTTAATAGTTTAAACAATAATTTTTTATCAATTAGTGATGGTCCAAGCAGATATTTTAATATAATCTATAATTCAGTAGCCGGCAAACATCTTGAAATTCTACGGCGTAGTGGGGGGAAGTTTGCGCATCTACCTTTCCACCAACGAGACCCAAATTTCGTCTTCTGCGCATTCCCCCACTACGCCAAAGAATTTCAAGAAGTTTGCCGGCAACTGTACCTTGTAAATAATGGTTTTTGACCGTAAGTACCCAGAAAGTACATTAAATAATATGGAAAACCAATGCACAAAACACATGAAATCCTCAAATTATTAATTAGATAATCTTTATATTACATTTTATTTAGTTAGTAACTTTTTCATTTACAATAGTGATATTTTAGATTATGTTAAGTCCATGTATCTTATGACGTTACGAGGTAGGATTTGTACTAGCGCGGTAGGATAGGACTATAGCTGTACACATTACATTCATTTATATATATTTTTTTTATTTAACTTAATTTGTCGAATAAATCAAAAACAACCCTTGACAGGCACGGCGCCCGGACACACTCGTTTATTTGACAATTAATATTTTTTTAATGTATTTTAACATTTAAAAAAATCTAGCACATATTTCGTTTACGAGTAGGCGGTTGGTGTAATGCACGCTAATGACGTGCAATGGGTACCGATAGTTCAATTGAAATAAATTTTGAACTTGTTTTACATCGGGGCGACAATTGAGTCATTGATTCGACGTACATCGCTCCCGGCTTCCGAGTCGCGGGTGATTTATGATGGATTGATGACATGTCGATACGAATATATACCGTTCACATTTAAATTGGTCGGAATCAACTAGACTTATTTTTTCATTCAATTTCATTGGCGGGAAATAATCTATTATTTCTTTTTTTGTTATAACGAACAAATGAGGCGATTTGAAGGGAAAACGCCACTTTGCACAACGAGAATGCAGGGCGACACGTTTAAATATGATTATGTGTAAAGAGTGTCAATTTTTCCGACTAATAACTATTATTAAAACCACGTTTTTGTATTTTAGTAGAAATTTTATCAATAGCGTAGTAATTTAAAATTTCCGCTCTTGTTTTAAAATCAATTATCTAAATTTCGTCTAGTGGATATCGAATATTCAGTCTTAAAAATGTTTTTAGTTTTTCACGGCCGTTCAGATTCTGTGTAGTGTTCTAGGCCATTCTGCCTTGGGTGTCGAACCTCTGGTCGACGTTTCTAATACCCTTCTAGGGTCTATCTTTAGGGTATCTCCCTGTAATCGGTGCCCGCAACGGTCAGAGGCGGCGAAGGTACGGGAGAATGGCCCAAAAAAGTTAAAGAACTTTACGTCCACTCTCAGCGTAATAATATCGTTACAATATTCTATAACAGAAAAGACTATATCTTTAGGGTATCTCCCTGTAATCGGTGCCCGCAACGGACTGTCAGAGGCGGCGAAGGTACGGGAGAATGGCCCAGAAAAATAAAGAACTTTACGTCCACTCTCAGCGTAATAATATCGTTACAATATTCTATAACAGAAAAGACTAATAGAAGGGACATACTTTTTTATACGCGTACAGCTTCTATGAGAAATGTCAAGACATTTGTCAAATGTAGTCACGTCAGAATTGTCGAAGTGTGTAATGTTATATAGGTGTCCCAAAGTGTAAAAAATATTTTCTGCTCAAAATTGAACAAGTAGAGTCCCCAGAAGGTTTTTTCTACTATCTACGAGACGCACTGTATTATAGTCGGCAAGACAATCATGATTATTATTAGATAAGGCAAACCAATGCGAATAGACCCGAATTCAGTATTGATTTAAGCGATATGTTTCCGTCAATTATAATTTAATCCGTAAAATATATTTTTTTATTAACCAACTTAATCAATTTTATTTATATCGTCAAGTGAAGCTCTTTTTGTTCCACTTTTTTGCCATTTGGAGCGTGTTGGAATTGAAGAGCTGTCAGAGCGATGCGCTCATCTGCCCGTGCGTTAATGCGGTGTGGGCGGGAGAATTGTATGGAGCGAATTTGCCTCCCGTCACTCCCGAGGGTGATGATGTAATATCCCCACGGCTCATCCTCGGTACGTTAAGTAAGATGTACGGCCGAACTAGGCAATAACGATATTAAAGTGTACGTCTTTAGTAGAGTAGGTCACCACGAAAAGCCCTTTTATTTTAACGGGATAATATTCAGCCTATGTCCACTCTAAGTATTGGTGAAAGAATTTTTGAAATCGGATGAATAGTTACGGAGATTACCTCCTCCATCCAAACTTACAAACTTTACCTCTATATATTAGTATAGATAAAGATAATTTAACAGTCCACATTACCTTACAAGGAGATTCCTACCTAAATCATGAGTCGAAAATATTCAAGCAAAATTCTACTAATATCAATATTTATGGAGGTAGGTAATCAAAGGTTGCATTTAAAAAAAAATTTTTTTGACTTATTTCATCATTTAAGTAACTCATATCGAATATAAAATGATTTAATCTTTTAATACAAGATAATGCAAGAAAAAAGGAAACGTCGTAGAAATTGAACCCGAAGTTTTAATCATTTTATTTAAATTTTGTAAAAGCGAACGAATTTTTATATTATATATAGTTACTTTAATGATTGTTCGACGTTTAACCGAAGAAAAGTCGGATATATCGAAAAAAATGCATAGTTTAAAGTCGTTTATCTCCATAACAATTGATAATTGATATTAGGACATTGATGTTGCGACATTTTCGACCCATAATTTAGGTAGGAACCTACCTAAATTATGGATCTAAATTGAAGTACACCCTGTATATATGACACAAGTGTTGAAGCCCCCAAGTATAGAAGACGTCCACGAAAGATTCGGCACGATATGACTCTAATGAATGTAAAGTGGCAGGACAGAAAAGTGAGGCTCTCTATTCTTTCTGCCTGCCCCCGTGGAAAAACTGCGAGATTTTTAGTTATATATTCTTACTGTGAATTCGAACATCTCAAGATTTTAAGTTTTAATGCATTTTTTGCGGAGTTTGTTTAGCAAAGATGTTCCTAGTAATAATATAAACCGATTCCTTATATGGAGAATATTTTTTGCGTTCAAATGAACAGTTGTATTAAAAATTATATGGGTACTATATACATTTTTCTCATACATATTTCTTGTTATATCCTAAATTGATAAAAAAGGTGTCATATTTATAATACAATTTCAGAGAAATAAATATTATAAGATCTTTAATCCATAAAGTCAATTCTGACCTAATGAAGAATAAGGTCAGACCCGACCTTGTTGTCGCATCATATGTATGATTGTGTCAACCAAAATTATGACTAAAACTGTTGTCAATCGAAATGAGGAAACGGGCAATTCGGTGCGTGGAGGCGTCACCACCTGTTTGTCAGAGTCATATTTATATCCAGCTTTTATTTACATGCATATGTGTCACACTTGGCATTCTATTTTTCCACCATTCAAGAGGATAGATAATATGAGTAGGTAC
>JADDOH010024824.1:0-45919 GCA_016648135.1 Agrypnia vestita
GAGTTAGCCGGGAGAGGAATTGTCACTGAAGTGTCGCTCCAAAACGTAAGTAAATTTCAATCCGTAAAATTAGGTTGTAGTTTATGCCATAATGTACAACTTCTCGCAATTCTGCCTGTAAGTGGATGGTATGCACAGTTAGTCCTCAATAATGTCGAAAATGTCATGACATAAATGTCCTAATGTCAATATTTATGTATATATCAATAGATCAGCGATTTCAAAGTTTGCATTTTTTCGACGTTCCTGATTTATCTTCTAAAACGTTGGACTATCATAAAAGTAACATATATCGTAGAATATAAATTCATTCGCTTAAATACAAGTCAAATACAATGATTTTTTCAAATTTCGATACTGGATGTAGAAATTGATAATGATGATGTGATGCTGAAGGTGTATGTTTCACTGGGTATAATCATTGGTGATTAATAATAATAGGTCGGTACCTATAGTAAAATAAGTGTGTAATGAATCCAGTCATAAGGCCCTTAAAGTGTCAACAAAAATGGGTTTAAAACGGATTTTTAAAAGTGATTATTCTATCCTATTTTGCTTTAGAAAGTTACATTTCCACCGACTCTTGTTTAGGTACTTCCTTAGTACAGAAATGACGTTAACTTCCCGTTTTTATTAGCCACCATTTTAAATGATGATTTTGAATGGTACAGAAGCATTTTTACTTCAGTAGGTACCTATGTTGGGGATTTGTAGAGTGTGATGAATAGAATATCGTCGCTGTATATATAATTGTAGCGGTATAGTCCGTCTAACTTATCTGAAGAATGGCCAAATTTGGAACTAACGACGCCATATTGGATTATCTACAGCTGACAGACCTTTGACAGACTTTGTTTACAGAGGGGTTCACGACTGTTTCGAGAGTTTTTTAAGAAAATTTTAGATTGTCGCCATGCCAAAAACCATTAAAAGCGGTGTTCGGGAAATAATCTTGAAAATGCACACGTTTTTTGAAGAGGAACAACTCTAAAAGCCCCAATTATACCGTTTGATTTTGTTCATAGACTTATTGCCGCCACTTCAGGTTAGTGCTGCCATGCAGTTAAAATGATTTTCCCATACTTAGTTTTTTATTTTACTATTATACAATTTCTTCAGGTATTTCTGAATCGGCAATTTACAAAATATTTAAAGGAGGTAAAGTGGCCGTGGAAATGGGTATTAAAATATCTACACCCGGAAAAAAGAACAAGGATAAGTGGAAAAATTGAATTAGATGCCGTAAGATGGGAAAAGTTTTAGAACATATTTTATTCGATAATTTTTTACATATAATTTTTATTATTTATACTTTTTATTACATAATTCATTAACGAGTTCATTTGTATAAACATCTTTTTTCAAAAATAAACTTTTTTATTTATGCACATTAAAGACTGGTTGCATCAACTTACTTTATAGCAATAGTTCATTTAAAGCATAAATTTTTACGAGAGCGAGTTGTTTGATCGGTGGAAAATGCAAAATATCTATGCTTTGAACGAAAGATTACTATAAACCAAGTTGATACAACGGCCCTAAACCGATTGATATCCTTAGGTGTTACTGAGTTAAACATGGTGGTCATGATCATTAGGTATGAGACACCGAAAAAACCGGCGCCACACTGCGCGGATCTTCCGCCGCGTCTCTTCTGTCGTGGAACATCGCTACATTTCTTTCCATACAATATGCGCTTATTAAACACACTACGCGGATGATCGGTCGATCTATTTGCTTTGCCGATTTGGCGCAAGATCTGCGTAATGTGGCGCCGGCCTAAAATAATTATTATTGTTTGTTTTTTTCCTGAAAATTGTATTTTTCTTTGATTTTGAAAAAACGCCATTTTGTGATGTTGTGTATTTTACGGATGTATATTTTGATAAATTTATTTGTACGTTAGTTTACATTTTTTGTTTTTTATCGTGTCGTATACTGCTTAATAACTTGTTTAAGAAAAAACGAATTTGCATAAAATTCCCTACAAATGAGATAATTTTTAGACTATGGGCAGTACCACAACGATTGGGACGCCCTCCTTTATTCTCCAGATAAGTTGGACGGACTATACCTGTTCAACCCTGTGCCATGTACCTATCGCCCGACCCAGAGTTTTGTTTATATTAACATAATAAAAATCTCCGCGACATAAACAAAAGGGTCGAGCTAGGGACTTGGCGACACCACACCAGTCGGGCTTCTGCAGTAAGATCGGGCAGACTTCCGCGCATCATCTATTTCTTTGTTCGTCATTACATAACATATTACTTGTACACTTTGACTTGCTTCCGGGGCCTATCTCCGGGAAGAAATAAACAGTAACTGCATATCGCTCTTTCATTCCATCGACCTACTAATATCTCCCAACATAATTAAGCCCATGTGCCGTTTGAGTACATTCTGAAATAAACGAATGAAACTGTTTTAAAAAATAATTGCACAGACTAGATTTGTAAAATATATTTTAAATTTAATTTTATGAAAAATTGACAAATTGATTCATTCATCTGAAAATGTATTAAACGGCACATAGGCTTAATTAATTATATATACAGCGACGATATATATTATTAGATGAAAAATGGTGTTGTATGAATTGTGCGCTTTTAAATCTATACACCACATTTAATCATTTAGTTCAATTGCCGGAATTCTTGAATGATAAAAAATCTCGGTTGTGCGGGCGATTGCCACAATTTAGACACTTATTACACAAACAAATAATTATTGTTTAACTTTACGTGTTGACTTTGGCAATTGTTGTATTTTGTTTTTGCAAATACTGTCGGGCGACATTGTTTATGAATACAGAAAGATTGTCGTTAATTGCGGACACGGAACGAAAGCTCTATGAATTCTGCGGTAATACGCGGTGCGCGCAGTTCGTAGCGGACGCGGACGGGACGAGGCTACCTCTTGAACTGGCCGCGGCATTAATGTATTAAATATAAAGAAGAAGTTGATTGATGATCTGCTTTCGTGTGCGCATTTGTTTATTTTCTCTGAGCAGGGCCGTTTCTACCAATAGGAAAAACTGAGCGGCCGCCTTGGGCTGCACAATTTTAGAGGCGGCAAAAGAAATATTTTAAATATTGATCCGGGGGGGGATCACTTGGGCTCAGTGAAAGACTCAGTGAAAAGCTCATCGGTGAAACAGTATTCATTATTACAAGAATCAAACAAGTATCAACAGTGACTAGAATACAGACAAATAAACAGTAAACAAATAGAAGGCACAAAGGTCTCTGAACTACAATAATGGCACAGGCGAAATCGTCTCTGGCACTAACGGCACTTAATTTCTTCGTAATATATTAAATAATAATGTGGATTGTACTGATTTATTATCATGTATTGATTTTAATGCAACCGACCCGTCGCGTCGTTCAAAACAGACAACCTTTTTCCGACCCAAAAAATATAAAACCAAAGCCGCAAAAAATCAGTTATCGGTAGTATCACAAACCTATTCCTACAATATGAGAATTCCCTTGGCAAAGAGTTATTCGCAGACACAAAATATATTCTTAAACAAAAACTTTATGCAATGATGAACAGTGTGGAGCGGCGGCGGCGGCGGCGGCAGCAGCTGCAGTAGGGTGGGAGCGCAGCGGCTGAAGCCGCGGAATTGATGAAGAAATGGCCCCATTTGGTGTTCTTTTACCATGACAATCCTTACTCGTCCACAATTATCACAACAAACTGGTCGAATTATACAATGATTTTCTGTCTCATCCACCCTATTCTTCAGATTTGGCACCACGCGATTTCTTGATGTTTATAAACATGAAAAAGTGACTTGGCGGAAAGCAGTTCACGTCAAACGAGTAATCGCTGAAGCAGAGACCTATTTTGCTGAGTTCGACAAATCATATTTTTTGGATGGCGTAACAAATATTGAAATACCGCTAGACTAAGGCTAAAAGGAGACCATGTTGATAAATTAATAAATAAAGAAATAATACTGTTTTTTTAAATTTATTTACCGTAAACTTAAATAAATGTACGTAAGGAAACGAGCCACTAATCCTACTAGGATAAACTTGTGCCAAGTTGAGCAGCTTTACAACAAAATGAGGACAAAAAACCATAAAAAATAATTAATTACTGAGATATTGTACATATAGACAGAAAAAACAAGTTAATAATATTGAATACAATAGCAGATAACATAACGAATGTATAAAAAAGAAATACAAAAAATTTACTAACTGTCGTACCTATCCTAAAATAATGTCTTCACGGAAAAACTCCTTCCCTAACACTGGTACGTATCATACAGTCTTCGCATATCAAATGCATTCATTCTTCTAGACTGGATAACTGGGGGGAAGAATGGTGGTAGTAAAATGTAGGGGGCGGCATTATTTAGATTCCGTAAAGAGCGGTAAAAACACCTAGAA
This sequence comes from Agrypnia vestita, assembly GCA_016648135.1. NCBI lineage: Eukaryota > Metazoa > Arthropoda > Insecta > Trichoptera > Phryganeidae > Agrypnia > Agrypnia vestita. The sequence continues at coordinate 4,407 of JADDOH010024824.1, forward strand.
ACGGCCCTGTCTGCGAGGACAAAGAGTAAACCAAAGTGATAATTTTGGCCATTTTGGGAGCAAAAAGAAAATTTGTTGTCCTTTTCGCACGAGAATTATTATTTTTGGGAAATGATAAGAAACGTGTCAAGTGCGGCTAATTGATTAAAAAAGTCACGCGTGTATTCTGATAACCTGGTCTTTTATTTTTGTCTGTTATTTGAAAACACAAGTCATAGTTTGCAATCGCAAAAAACATTTACGTAAGTCAAACTTTTGTTAGATAATTTTAATAATTGTTTTTAGTCTCGTGATTATGGTCTTATCGTGTCTGTAACTAAACGCATGGAATTTAATTGAAAGAATCTGGAAAATATGAAACACAAGTGCGAGGATAATTGCATCTAGACGTGAGCATGTATTATCGTTTACCGGTTTACCGGTAAAAATTGCTAAATTTTATTACAGAATTACTGATAAGTATACAATAAATAAGACATTCGAACAACGATAATTCGAAATTCGCTATAATTCAATTTTATTGTAGATTAATCCCTATTATTCTAAAACCCCAGTAATGCGAAATTCGAAATAATTTTTAGCACCTTGCGCTATAATCAATGCATCATAGTTCACATAATTCGTTTAATTTAACGAAATTGAAAAAAAATATTTCTTTTTTTTTCGCAACAATAACAAAAATGTCCATATCGAGTACTTTAGTAATAGAAATCATCGCTCAGTACAGGGTTATTTGGAAAACCTTAATAACCTTACAGGACTATATTCCTCCCTTGACTGTGAGTCGAAAATGTTCAAGCTATTGTGACCTAATATCAATAGTTAAGGAGATATGCGACATCAAAGTTTGCATTTTCTTTTCAATATTTCTGATTTCTTTTTTGTAAAACGTTGGACTATCATTACAGTAACTCATATCGATTATGAAAAATTCATTCGTTTCAACATACGTTAAATAAAATGATTGGAAAACATTCCAATTGGAATTTGAAGGGTTTTATTTTTTTATTTGACTTGTGTTAAAGGCAATGAATTTTTAATATTCAATACGAGTTACTTTGGTGATAGTTCAACGTTTTGCAAAAAATAATTCAGAAATATTGAAAAAAAAATGCAATTTTTGATGTCGCATATCTCCTTAACTATTGATATTAGGTCATAATAGCTTGAACATTTTCGACTCATAGTCAAGGGAGGAATATAGTTCTGCGAGGTAATTAATGTTTTCCAAATAACCCTGTATACACCTAATTAATCAAATGTGCCGTTTTAGTACATTCTGAGATAAACGAATGAAACTGTTTTAAAAAATACTTGCACAGGCTAGATTTATAAAAAATATTTTAAATAATTACTAGGCAGACTTTCCAGATGAAGGGCAATGTTTTTTTTAGTGTATCTCCATTATTTATATGAAAAATTGAATCGTTCATCTCAGAATGTACTAAACGGCACATTGGCATTATTATATAAATATATACAGCGATGAAATATTGTAATCTCTGTATTAGCACAATACTCGTAAATATTGTATTTGCGAAATGATTTCTTGAGATAAGCTACAGATACACATGCTTATTTAGTGGCACGTGAGCATGTGCAGTATCGACCTTCTTTAGGCCATGCTTATTAGTGGCATGTGTGTACGCACATTGCTAGTAATGAGCATGCCACCTAGTGGCAGGGGGTCAGTCCTGGTGCCGTAATCGGCCACCATTGCTTCGAAAAGCGAATCATCCCCGAGCCATCGCTCTGAAAGCGATTCATTATTTTTATTTAAGTAAAAGGTGTGACAATAATTCATATAAATATTATATCATATTTATATGTCAATATTTAAATCTCACTATAATAATACTACTTTATTATTCATAATGTCCTAAAACAGTTCGTCACAACAAATTTTATTCAATTCAGAGTATATAAACATAATTACATCGTTCACGGTGCCTCGGGGCTGTGCTGACGTCCGCACTCAAGATGATGTCATCGGTCTCATGGCAATCGAGTCGAGCTATGAAGCTCGCCTTCGTTCTTTCCTGAAAAGACCCTTTTTTGGGCCGCATCTGATCCTGTCCGAAATAATTAAAATCGAACAATTAGAACCAACTTAAATAATGCCACGTTAAATATGTTATATTAAAAAAAAAACATTTTTATTTCACATCTGTGAGAGATAGTGATTAGGCTGGATGGACATTAATTGCAAATGCACATTTTTTCGAAAATGTATTTGGTGAATTACAAGTTTTTTAGAAAAACAGTTTAGATTATACCTTTAATCTTATATAAAAAGTAATATATTGAATATTAATTACAATATTTATGAAAATATATGCATTAATCTACAGACCGCGGCCAAAAAGTTCATTATCATATATTTTTTTTTATGTAGTAATTAACGTTGACACGTGTAGTTGTGGGCGAAACTACCGCAGCCTTCAAAGGCGCGCCCTCCGGCAGTAGTGCCCGAGGTGCGGCCGCCCGGACGCAGATTGTATGTTGGCGCCCTAACAATAACAATATATGCAAGTAGGTTTAACACGCTGAAAATAGAATAACAAGCACAAACATTAAGAGACTCGCCAGTCCGGAGATTCACTGCTGGCAGATACAACCACGGTAATGATCCTAATTAAGTTATGTCTATAGAAATTTCGACGGAAATCGCTAGTGGAAAAAATAAAAAACTAGTACACATCAGTCACTAGCCAGCAGGTGATCCCTTAAGAATTTTCCAGGGGGAGACTCAGATCTGAATAAAATCTCTGAAATACGACAAGTTATTAGCATTTCCGAGAAGGTCGGCTTTTACTATGGAGACACCACCTAGACCCCTCACCAAGTCCTCTCGACAATCATCTAAAATAGGACATTCCTTTAATAGGTGTTCCTGCCTCACGCGGCCGCAGGTATACCATGGGTCACAAGCAAGTCCAAAATCAAAGTTCAGTTTTAAAGTTCTACACCAAAAAAAACATCCAATGTGATAAACATGGATGTACAGGAGTCGGGGACGATGATATAAGCCTGGATATTAAATATTATCTAAATCTCAAATACAGATAACACAAAAATTTATTAAGTGACGTTATCATAAAAGTGAAAGAAATAAAAAAGACTGAAATATGATAGGTTACTATTCCTTTCTCTTTCTAGATAGTTCTTCATATTAATTTGAAGGATATTACTTATTATGGGATTTTGGGAACAAAATCAAAGAAAACATAAGCAAAAATGTATATGTTATAAAAAATACTAACAAACTCATCACATCAACTATCAATTTCTTTATTGTTATAATTACCATACTGTACCAGGTGTCGCCTGGGTTACAAATTTAGGGTTATATGTATATTTAGTAGCGAAGGGAAAAACTACATTTCAAAATGAAGACTACAACACACACACATTCACCAGTTTGAAGACTACAAAGTGTACACTACAACTGTAGTAAAAACTACTTGAAGTGAAGTAATTGTAGTACTACGAAATGAAGTGAAGTAAATGAAGTGAAGTAATGAAGTAATTGTAGTATTAATGAAGTGAAGTAATGTAATGAAGTAATTGTAGTATTAATGAAGTGAAGTAATGTAATGAAGTAATTGTAGTATTAATGAAGTGAAGTAATGAAATGAAGTAATTGTAGTATTAATGAAGTGAAGTAATGTAGTACTAGTGAGTGAATATTTTTTTCCCAAATAAAAATTTGGCGTGCTAAAAAAAAAAGATTCCAAAAAATTTTCAAACCATGTGGGGGGAGGGGGGTTGTTACAGTTTCCAGAGATTTCTTCGTTTAGCTACATCAACTTCCCAAAAATTTCTTCATGGATCCCAAAATTTTTCAAACCATGGGGGGGGGGGGTTGTTACAGTTTCCAGAGATTTCTTCATATATCTACATCAACTTCCCAAAAATTTCACGTAAAAAATGCACTATTTAAAGTATGTTTCTCATACTTTCGATAACTTTGAAGTGTATGTACTTTGTAGTGTTCGCTTTGCAATGAAGTGTACTATTTGAAGTTTATACTTTCAATAACTTTGGTGTTTGTAGTTTGTAGTGTGCACTACACTTCAAAAGTAGTGTAGTACTACATTGTAGTAGTGAGTACAGAGCGGACCCATCACTAATATTTAGTTAAAAATGATTTTGTGGGGGGAGGGTGGGTACCATTGTTTTGCAAGGTCTATAAATAATAAAAATGTTTCCACTATGATCCAGGCAGGAGGTGGATGAGATGTCCGGGAGAATGGTGTGAAATGACTATATTTTCTTCTGGGTTGTAAAATGCATCTAAGATAAATTTGCTTAAATCTGTACAATCGTTCATGTGTACGATTGTATTTTATTTTTTATTAAATTTTAGATAATATAATAACCAAGACAATGTTAGGCATAAAAATAATTAAATAAAATCATATAAAAATTCTATATCATTCACTTACATGATGTTTCAATTTAAATATTTAAATAAATATTGTATATCAATTTAAAATGAAGTATTTTTATATTGTTGATTCTTTTTGGGTAGTGGGGAGGTTGGGGAAAGGGGGTCATAGTTTGACTTGCACGAAATCTGTCAACCCTGGTGTTGTCAATATTTTTAAACAAAAGTTAATGGACAAAATCATGCCCGCTAGAAGTATCCATCATCACCCTTCCACTTCTGACACAAAACTGAGAGGAGTTTGGCTCGGGGATTGTACACACCCGGCGCAGCCCGAATCCATTCATCGCAGGGATTTGCCACACATGGGAATGCCGAATCTTGGCTACGTGTCACGGATTTTGGATTAATGTAGTGGAAATGACATGGAAATCCAGCAAAGCTATGCTAAACCATTTGAGTTCTCCCTCTCCCACACACGATGTGGGAAAAGTTTTGAATCGGTGTGAGGCCATTTGGCTTGTTGGAATCACCGTGTATGGTGAGAACATTGCAGCATGACTTTTATGCAGACATACATTTTGTGAAAAAACATCGGAACAAAATATATATTACATAATATGATATATTTATACCTCAATTATTATGTGATAATAATTGCGATAGGGATTTTACGAGATACACCTACCTTTTAAATCGATTTTTATCAAAATATATACTTACGAAAATGTCATGCTTCATTGTTCTCACTGCACGCCCCTGCTTTGGAGAAAGATTGTTTTCTTGCATACCTGAATCTTTTCAAGAGATTGTTTATGTGTAATGATGTAATTAGATACCCTGAGAATTCTTACCTTACACTGAAACCACATTTAATAGATTGATTTATCGTACTCATATTGCATCCAGTTATTTCATTAGCAGAAATATATATGTAGCCATAGAAGTTAATTTCAGAATTAATCTCACAATTCAATTTGCTTGCTCAAAGTGCTTGGCTTTTTTCTTGTGTGTAGTAAGTATCATGTGAATTCTTCCACGCTGCAGCTATTAATTAGACAACCAATACTTAAAACGTTCACAAGGAACAAAATTGACGATAGATTATTTACTCAAAATGCATGTGAGTAGTTTGTGTCATGATCTACTTCAAATTTAAACTAACTGCTCTGGATACCATTAAAGTTTTTCTCAAATATATTACTCAAGTATTTTATTGCATACGTTTAATAAAAAAAAACTTTGTATACTCTCAACTACGTATTATTAATTCTGTCTAGAGGCTATTTGAAAAAAGATTGTTAAAAAAGCAGGACGACGCAACTGAATCCATGGTGTAATAGAGCTTGTCTGCAGTATTTTGCTTGTAGATTCCTGCCTAAATTATGTGTCGAAAATGTAGCGACGTCAATTATTATTAATAGTTATGGAGATAAGCAACTTATTTTTAAAATATCTTCTTCAAAGCGTTGGACTATCACGGAAGCAACATAAAAATTAATTAGCTTTAATACAAGTAAAATTAGGATAAGTTATGTACAACTTCAGTTTACTGTATACAGAAGTTATATCCCGAAGAAGAGAACAATGTTCTTGAAATTTGTAGATTTTGTGCCTAATAAAGTGATGTCAATTTTAATTTGTAAATTATGTCACCACGAAGGAAAAACCTGGCTTCTCTTCTAAGAAGAAATACTCTTCGAAAAATTAAGTAAAATAAAATTATTAAAACCTTGTAGAAATGTGAACCAGATTTTTTTTACCTATTTCATAATATATGGTCTGCTGGAATACAAATAAAATATCATAATATTATGTCAGCTAAATATGTAATTTTTTTTTCCAAAATATGTGTACATACAATTCATGCTTCAATGTTCTGCCTGCATGCCCCTGTTTGATAAAATATTTATCCCTGCTCTCCAGGCAAACTGCTTAGTTTTAGAGGTCACTAAAAGTTTTAGTGTCAATCTCGTTAATTTCGTATTCTGCAGGTGACGTTTCCGTTAAATTAGTCGGTCGATTGGTCGATTTCTTCAGAGGATCCACCATTTGCAGACCCTCTAAAGAAACTGAGGGAATTGAAGGAACGCCCTAAACCTGTCCTGGTTTAGAGCTTCATAATTATGGTAAGCCTACTGTTGTGTGACGAATTCAACTCGATATTCCATCTTAGACATTTTATATTTTAAAAATAAACTGCTTCGAAAAATGTCTTCTCCGCGTGTCCTTTTATCATCTCCAGGTCCGTCGCGCTTGTGAAGAAACATCTGGTTTCAACCTTTTCGGCTGCTTTCTCTTCAATTGTCTCTCACCCCGCGGAATAGCTACCCCACGTTGCACCACTAAGCTGAATCTTCACAACATTACAGAATCTTCTACATGCTTTTGTTTTAAAAAACGCACATGTGCAGCGTCCCATGCGCCCATCATCATTGCAGAGGTAACTAGATAAGTAACGTAGACAGACGGATAAATACAAATAGAGTAGTTATAAATTTCTCTCTTAAGTGTGGTGTAAAGTCCGTCTGCGAATTATTATGGTGAACTTGTTATATAAATCAAATAGATTAACCGTGTGTGTGTATGTGCCCCGTCATTCTCCCATGTGGCTTCTATTCCTGCAAGACTCTGTCCCTCAATCTTTTGAAGGGCACCCTCTGCGACTCCAGCAACAAGTGCCATCTGCCGCCCTACCGTCTCACTTCCATTTACGCAGGCAACTTGCCTCCCTGACGTTCCCCTCTACAGCCATCAGTGCAACCTGTCGCCTGGCTGACTCGCCTTCGCTCACGCGAGCAATCTGCCGCCCTGCCATTTCACTCTACAGCCACTGTTGCAACCTGCCGACTCGCCTTCACTCACGTTGACAATCTACCACTCTGCCGCCTTCTCCTCTGCCACCATGGATGTAACTTGCTGCCATTTCGACTCCAGGCGCGGTTACTGATGTGAGACAGGCCGCCCAAGTGGTATGCCTCATCTCCTGAGCAGACCGACCACAGGTGGTAGTCCTGCTTTTTGCCAAAAGATTGACTCTCAAGTAAGCCTATCAACGCGATTAATTTGTTTTTGTCCATGTGTTATAGTGTTCCGGTTTTGCCATTGAAGAAATTCGCTAACAACATTTAATTTTTATATTCCACAACATTGTTCCAAATTTGTACCCTTTCTGTTATCTTCATTATAACTGTAAAATCTCTAAAAGTCCATATAAATTAAATTCCCATGCTAAATTGGTGTTTCATTGGTTATCAACTGGTCGATGTATAATAATACTACATGTATAATAATAACATAATCGACTACACCTGAGATATTGAAAGTCCGCCTACCAACCTAGTCGAGGCATGAACTGTAGGTAAGTACATCTCCACGAAGAGAAGATTTGTAGGTAATAATGTAACATCAATTAAGTAATTTATATGAAGGATCCACTTTTTACACTGCCTACATACAGTTGCAAGAAATATTCAAAATAATGAAAAACGTATCTTTTTTAATAAAATATATTTTTATTCTGCAATTATTTAACAGTATTATGAGGCATGAAACGTATTTATTAAATATTATTCCTAATGCTATTATCACATCTGTACCATATGACTATTGTACATTTTTATTGTTTTCTAAAAAGTTATCAAAATGCATTTTAGGTTACTACATATATTAATAGAAAATTGATTGAAGACTTGACAAAAACATAGCATAAAGGAAAACGTTAGCAATTGAGACACAGCATGTGAAATATTATGGAATACTCTTTACAAATTCTTGATCAGTCTAGATAAAAGGCACATATGTAAGTTGTTTATCTTTCTATACAAAATATTTGAACTTCATGATAAGCAATCACAGTAATCTCTTGATTATCCGGAGCAGCACTTATTTAGTTGCCGATTAGTCGGTGCAATAAAAAATGCCAAAATCTCTTAATTCGTATTATTTCAATTAAAAAAAATGTAAAAAGAATTTCATAACCTACATAGATAATTAAACTAGCGGAGTCATTAGTATGTAGCAAAATAAATTTGGGCTCGCTTAGATTATACGTTTAGTTAGTATTGTAGGTACATTTGAGTCACCTAATAGTTATGCAGGTACTACATAGTTGTATGATAACTTTTAATTTTTATGATGAAGGCTATTGGGAGTTTTTATATGTATCTGCGTAATTTTTTCCCTTAGTAATCAAAAATCTACTGTGCATCTTTTGTATTATTTAATATCAAATTATAATCTATAAATATGGCATGAAACAAAAATGAAAAGCTTTTTTTGTTCCTCCATGCCTTTTTATAGCAAAATTTACTAAATAAACATAAAAATGTCGTCAAATCTTAAATTTGGTACATTTTAAGTATTATTCTTACTTTATATTATCACTTTATAAAATATTATAAAAAAATTAATCTTGTGTCTTACTTTAAACATTTTGATATGTTGCTTCTATTTCAAGTTTCACAGGTTGTTCACATAATAACTTCTTGTTGACTGTTTTCCAAGTTTTTTGTTCATGTAATAACAATTGCAAATATTGTATACCTACATATTTAACAGCAAAAATATTTTATTATAATATTTACAAATGGCAATTTACAAGATTTCCATCTTAGTCAATTTATTAAATGTGTGGCTGTAAAACACACAAAAAAGCTATATTAATTCAAAAACTTTAAGAAGTGGTATGGTTAAATCATAAAGTTTTTTAGTTATCCGGGAATATCTCTCTGGCTGAAGTCAGTCCCAGCAATCTGATATTTCTAAGTGAAGGTTTGGAAGTGCGCCATAGATTATCGGTGTTATGTAATCTGTCTAAGATCCCAAGGGTACCATAGTTTTGATTGAATCTGAAAAAAAAATTTAGTTATACAAGCATTCACAAATTACTAGACCCCTTTCTATTTAATAAAGACAATCGAATAATTATGCGAAAGTCGTACGTATGAGGCACATTCTTTTGTTGTGCTGGTGTTCATATCCGTAAACACCAACACAACGAAACAATGTCACTCGTACACACGGCTTGTAGTCTGTCCAAGTTATCTGAAGAATACACAAATTTGGAACTAGAGCTTGCCCAACGTAAATTGGCATGCAGCGACTTTGGAACTAAAACTCGCCCCGCCCGCACCCGGCGGTAACCCTTCGCCCTGTCATTCAGTTCAATCTCGTATTTATGAGCAAGCTGTGACATCTTGATTTCCAATATACACTGAATTATGTCCAAAACAGTCTTGCAACACCTTGCAGGTGGTGCAAGAACTATTGCCAATGTAGTTTTAAAGTTTTGCGAAGCTGAAAAAGCAAATAATGGACCAATATTATTGTCTGACAGGACTCTAGACAGAGCGGCCGCCATTACTGGTTTGTTTCTTTAGTGTTGCCCACCAAATTTCTATTATAATATCATAAAATATATTTTTTAATGTACCGGCCACTCTGTATATTATGTATTGTGTAATAAATTTACCAACATCCGTTTCGCGACAGGGATGCCCTCCCTCGCCCGCATATTTATACTGGTGGTATTCTAACAACGCGTCTATATTCCGTGAACAATGCCATATTGATTCTTGTCAGCTGTCAGATTGATTACGTTCATAGATGGTGGTAATACATCTATGAACGTAATCAAACGGTATAATTGAGGCTCTGAGACATTGTTCTTTTTCAAAAAACGTGTGCATTTTTAAAACTATTGATTTCTAACTCATTAAAATCTGAAAAACTTATTTTTGATGTATATTCATTCAGATGGCCTTGAACTTGCATATGGTACATTTCATACGGTATTCTTAGGTTTAGTTGTAACTACTTGTAAAGGTAATAATGTCTTACTTCAAGTGGTGGAAATCATGAAATTCGGGGCTCGTCATGAACGGCATGTGGTATCCAGAGTGGTCGTTCAATGTTCCGATAATCATTAAACTAAACCATAACCAGGCTGTGGTAACATGGCAGTTTGTGATGTATATTCCCGATATTAATGGCAGCACATTGGCGATTGCATGCTCCAATGGATGACAGTATATGGAGATCATTGCGATCGGGGCTGTCCATTCATGGTGCTTCTTGTGTATGTGCTTGTAAAAGAATTTATGATGGAATAACCTGAAATTAAACAATTTTCTTAGACTGCAAAAACAATTTACAAAAGAATATTGGTTGTAATTACAAAATGAATGTATGTATATTCTCAACAAGTGAAATACCGAAGATCTGATCCTGATAATCTTGAATAATATAACATAATTTCCTGAACCATTATTAAAATGCTGAATTTAATAAAGCAAGGCGAAATGTCACCTGGAGTCAAATAAAATATATTCAAAACAAGTTAGTTTAATTTAACAAATTTTTGATAAAGCACTAATTAAAATCTATTTATCAAAATAAATATAATCACCAGTTATTCAAACCTGGAATTTTACTAAAAGAGAGCTTTAGGCCCAATTGTTTCAAGTTGGATTAAGATAAAAGTTCATTTAGAGCATAGATTTTTGCGTTCTCCACCAATCAAACGGTCCGTTTCCATAAAAATCTATGCTTTAAACGAACTTTTATTTTAATCCAATTTGAAATAACCGGGCTTTAGTGATACAGAAGTTGCCGAAATTCATCCAAGTAAATTTGAGACACCAAGCAACCATATAATGGAACCTGCCATGTAGTGCCTGGACTCCCATTTTATAAACAACTTAGTTAAAATGTGTTAAGTAGCTTGATACGCATGCCATTTCCATTCGGAAATATTAATAGATCTTACCTGTGAGAATAATAGAACATAATCTCCTGAACCATAATTAAAACTGCTAAATGAAATAGACCAAGATGAAATGTTGGCAAAGGTCGAGTTGGTGGAAAGCCATTATACATCATACCGTAGTATGTACAAATGCTGATGCCCACACCAACCACAAACTGGTTAAACAAGACCACTTTCACTGCCTGAAAAAGAATAAAAAAATCAAATGGAATATTAAAAAATGAATGTACAGTAAAACATCATTAATTCGTAATTCAAGGGACCCAAAAAAAACATTTCGAATTATGCGGAACCCCGCTACAAAATTTTTTTTAAATCGCAATACACTTACGAAATTTGCCAATAATCGTAAAACTCGTGAAAAATGTCATTAATTTAGTGAAAAACGTCTGTATTCTTGCATATTTCAAAAAATCATTTTGAAAACGCAATATTCACTATGCTGATACAAGACCGCGACATTAAGCTATTTGTTACAGAGATACACATGGGTTTATATGGCTAAAAAATTGTGATTAGTTATATTTATTTTGAAACAATGTTTTCATTAAAAAATATATTGAGTGGAAGAAGCAAACTGCTGTTACAAAAACAATAAGAAACTTGTAATTTCACTAAATTAAATATGTGCTCTTTTACCTTAATAAATTTGTCCTTATCAACAGGTTCATTCATCCCGGGTTGCATTTTATATTTTCTTAAGAAAGCTGGTCTATTTGTCACATCCATATATGCGTACAATATACCTAGCCCCCAGTATAATCCAATAGTGAGAGTATTTGGAATGATTATCCATAGCAGAAAATGACCGTCACCTAGAAAATCCAAAAATATTCATGATAAATTAACTATAAATCTGGTTTACGGAACTTGAAAAATTATTAATATAATAATACATATACAAAATATGTTTAACAATAACTGTACATCATTTTTTGAAAAAAAAAAAGTATTACTTATGATTGTTTTCGAAGATACAATTAGCTAATTTTTAATCCCATTAAGATTCTGGGGCACGCCCAAGCTGTTATCTCTGTTTTTTTTGTGTACATACTTTTCATATTTAGAGACAGTGGTGTTGGATTTGGCTACCGCTTGACGCGACAGTGCCTTTCCTGAAAAGTTTAAGACCCATCACTGTTCATGTTTCTGGTTCGCCCGTTGCCTTCTCTTCTGAACGCTTCTGCAAAAATTTGCAGTTACACCTTCCCCTTTTCTCCTATTGTCACGGAGGATCCTGCTGGTGGGCACTATCTGCTGCCTCTTCTCTCTCATCTCTTCTCAATCTTTTCAAGGAAGCTTGCTGGTGGGGTTTGAATTTTGTTCTCTGGTTTGTGTGGTCTGGAAGAGGTATTTTATTTTCCTCCTTTTCACCATATATATGATTAATACCACACTTACTTCTGATGACCGCATAACTCTTTTAGAATTCTATCTAATCCTGGATGACATCTTTTCAATTCTTTTGATCCAATGCCTTCTGCTTCCCTCCTTTCTTCTCCCCAGATCATGCAGTTCATCATCCATGAGGTGCTGTCTCATGGATAATGAACTAGAATAGCTTACAAGGCTGAACCAACTGGGAATATACCGCTGGGCACAAGTGTTATTGTGATAGGGACTGAATTTTTGCATTGCTCCTGTACCCCACATGCCTATACCACACTATGGCTAATAATTGATAATATATAATAATTCATTTCAAAATAGATTTTAAATGCAGTCACTGAAGATTACTAATTTAGAATGTACTGAATTACAGATTTTATGTATCTACCTCTTCCAAAATCATGTTTCCTATAAATTTATAGGCTATATTTCATATAAAATCTCGAATTCAGTACATTCTACATGAATAATCCTCAATTGGATTCAATTTTTTTTTGATATTGCTGCCTTTGCTTTTATATACCACAAAAAGCATACAAAATTTTTTCCAATGGGTTAAAAATATGAAACATACCAAAAGTATCCAAGAATTTATCCCACTGCAATTGCCAGAAATCTCCGGAAGCTCCCCAGAACCTTTGCAGATGCCTGAAAAATTAATGTTTAATTTTAAACTTAAAATCATAACATACTTTCTTTTAAGAGGAATAGGGAACAATTTTTAGCAATAATCATTACATTTAAAATGGATGGAATAAAACTGCGCTTACTCTGCTTGAGTTGTGGTTCGCGAATTTAGAAAAGTTATCTGTAGTTTATTTTATAGTTAATTTCTGAATTCACAAATCACATTATGGAGGGTAATTATTCTTTTCATTCATGTACCATAAAACTTCACCATCTTATATTGCATAAATAAAAGGAAAGTTTAGAAATAAAAAGGAATTACAACTCTCCTCTTAATTTGCTTAACCCTAGAAAGCTAACGTCCGTAGAATTGACGGCATCGTAAAGAAAAATAGCGGTCTCTTTTAACGGTGAATCCTAATGTTATGAATCCTAATGAGCTACCCAACTCAGTCACCAGTGAGGTCGCTGCAGTGGCACACGCATCAGGCAGATAAGTGTTATAGTTTTAAAGATACTTGAGCTTTGCCCGTCGTTTCGATAGATGGTTAGCTTTACCGTTAGTTTTTTGTTTGAGTGTGCATGTGTATTTTTGACATAAGTTGTGTTTATTATAGATTTTTACCATATCTCCATTAAATAATGATGCAATATCAAAGTTAGTAAATCAAGAGTATAGTTCCGACGACCAAGATGATGCGTCCACCAGTGAGACGGAAAACTTTGTGCTGGAAGACAATGTCCAAAGTGACAAAAAAAAAAGTCATGGGCCATCTAATTCCGAAGAAAATCAAATGAGTACACCTCGAGACTTATCCCCAACTGTGAAATAAGTTCTTACAAGAAACTCCAGTACACTTCGAGATTCCTCACAGACCAGCATCATTCAACTGCGTCAAGGGAACATATAAGGTAAAAACCGATTTGTTTAGTTTACCACCAGCTATAAATTAGTCAAGACCAATAATCATCAGGCCAAGCTCTTTTTCAAGGATCGGAAAATCAAAAAGAGTTATCAACTTCTTCGAAACAAGAAGATCATAATAGAAAAACGTGCGGGAAGTGCCACTACAAGAAAAATGAACATAAGATTGATTTTTTTACCACAGGCGGTAAATATAAATAACTTTTATATTATAATTACTTTTTATATAATCTTAAGTGCCATAAAATGCCAAAACATAGAATGTTATATTATGTTTTCTAGTTGATTTTGTATGTTAAAGTATATGAAAAAATAAAGATTTTTTTTCAGAAGTTTAAGAAATTTTACTGTAGTTCTTAAATAAATAAGTAAAATTTAATTTATAAGACATATTTTTATTGAAAAACCTTTTAATTAACGGTAATGTAAAATATCGTGTGCATAAAGTTTATGTATTTTGCAAAAAAAAGTACTTTTTCAAGTATCCGTTGTTTCGATGAATGGTTAGCTAATGGGGTACACCCGAACGTTAGCTATCTAGGGTTAACAACATCACATTCACCAACTCTTATCTTCTTGTCTCAATATTTCGCCTCACACCATTCATTATATTTAACTATTTCCACCTAAGCCATGTTTTCTATATTTGAATGTAGTTATATGAAATTTTGCACATAGACGTGTTCTTGATGACAATACACGAATTAACTATCAGATCCACCGATTAATCTATTATAATTAATTAATTTGGTTAAAATAAAGTTACTATTAAATGTTAAATTCACGTTTGGTATGTGATATTACTATTCATCAGAACATATCGTTCATTGATAATAATTAAAATGTAAATGCATCATTGGAAAAAAATTCAAACAATAAATCATTCTTTTGAGAGAACAACAAAAAAATGTCCCCGGTGGCAGATTTCTCATCAAATGTATATAATGTAATAGAGCTGGGAATTTTAGTGAACTAAAATTGAAATTGAATTTTACTGAAGTTCACCGAGTCGTTTGCAAGTGAGCTGTTCACTTTGAATTGTTCATTTCAAATTTTGATTTTCAACAGCGCCCGTAAGTTCCCGCCAAGAAATTTTTTACCCACCACAAAATTTTCAAAACCATGTTGTGCTTTTAGTTTCCAAAAATTTCTTCATTCAGCTACCAAAAAAATTTTACTACTCAATAGAATTAACTGCCAAAAATTTCATTGATTTTGGGATCTTTTTTGGCTCACAATCCTAGGATTGGTCTGCACCAAGCGCTCAATCTCTCCACTCCTCTCTGTCACCTGCCAGCCCCTTCATTTCTTGGTAGGTGCTACAGCACACATCTCCGATACCTGGTCTATGTAGCTTGATCTCGGGTGGCCTCTACAATTAATATTTTTCTCGATGATGGTAAAAAACAGGCCTGGGTGCCTTATGTAATGGCCTTCCAATTCGCTTGTTGTTGGGCGATTCTGTTCAGGAGCCTTCTCTTTTTGTCCACCCTGCACTTCGCCTCGTTGTTTCGGATATGTTCTGGCCAATGGATCCTCACCATGTGCCTGTATCACCATATCTTGACGGCCGCTTGCCTCCCGGACATGCTCTGGCTGATGGCCCATGTTTCGCTGCCATACAACAGCACACTCCAAACAAGTGAACTATATGATTCATTCGTTCAGTAAAATGAACTGTTCTAAAATAACAGTTCTTTCATAAATGACCTGTACCTACATATATAATATTAGACAAAGAAAAAATTCTTCTTCGCACTACAAAATTAAATGTTTCTACTTTTTTTCAGAGAAGAAACTGAGAGAAAAGTGATCATTTTTTATGTAAAAACCGTTTTTATGATTTTATTTGACTTGTATATATATATATATATATATATATATATTATATATATAATATAGATTATATTATATATATATATATATTATATGATATATATGGGTATATATATACAAGTCAAGTCAAGTCAAGTATATATATATATATATATATATTGTGACGTAGCAACCTCTGTTCATCACACCTCTTCGCGAAACCTCTAAAGAAATGAATTTATCGATCCCCGCACCAACTATCTGCACCAAAAATTGATTTCTAACGGCGGGGACGATATTACAAAATGGCGCATTCGGAATCTGACACTTCAGCACGCAAGATGTGAACCTTTCTGTGAACCCTCGTGTTAATAGAGGGTTTTTCCACGGGAGCGCTTCGCGCCATGGCCAGGTGACGCAGCATGGAGTGAGAGGTGAATCCATTGCAACGCCTGGGGGGCAGCTGCAGAGGTGATGTTCCGGTAATCATCTGCATCGGCAGCCCAAAGCCTCGGGGCGGGGTTGTTCTCTGGACCTGCTTCAGATGCGAGGCCAGCAAAATGAAGACCACGACTTGTCTGGTATTCCAATTCTCTCTAATAATCAATTTCACATCACGCCTGGAGCGAGCTGCGTGTTATCTGACTCCGTAAATACAAGAACATGTGCATCAGGTCAAGCTGTTTTAGAAAAAAGGAACATTGCTAAGCACGTGCGGAAGCGGTGTTTGTGCCAGACTATTGTAGCTTCATTGTTTTAAATGTGATATAGAAATTTTGCCCAGATGTTCATTAATCTGCAGAATGTGATTACCACGCACCGACACCCGCGCTGCGTCACCGCCAGTAGTATAAAAGTATTTAGTTCCACTGTCTTTTCCATCCTTGTATGACGCGGCCGCTAGCGCTGATGTCGAGGCGTGGTAAATTAAATCTTCACCTCAATTTATTGTAAAAAAAGGGTTTCAATGTGCAAAATTCCCAAAAATACTTCATAAAAAATTGTCACCTTCTGTGGCATTATTAATTTCTGTTTAAAATTCATTTGAATAAATTCCCCTTCATCTAAATAATGTTTCGTTGTATTACCCTAGTCATTGAACTGTTGCAACTTAAAATAAGTTAAAGTGAGAGACAGCTGAAGTGCAGCGTACACGACACCGGAAGTACCCTGAGTTTGAATTGTAGAAGTAAGGTGAGTCCGATTCTTCTCCGACTGAGCAAAACTGGTGGCGACGAGGAGTTCTGTTGGGAGCAACAGAACTTCACGTCGTAATATATATATATATATATATATAGTTAAACATTATGCAAAAAAGTGAAAATGTGAAATGTGAAAAAATTGCAATCTTTGATATTGCATATCTCCATAACTATTGGTATTAGGTATTAGCTAGTGATGCAATGAATACTACTTTCACGAATACGAATATCAAGCCTACTATTCGGCGAACACGAATACGAATAATTCAATAAAGTCATAAATAATACACCACTGTTCTTTTTTTACTAAGAGATTTAATAATTAAAATTTACCACTGGCAAATTTTTGTTCAAAAAGCCAGCATTTGTACATCCCAGCGATAGAAAATAAATATCACTTTTTTCAAGCTTACGAGAGTTCATGTTACTAGTAATTTGAAATTACTTTATAAGAGTTTTACAAACAATGGAAATAAAACGGAAAATCTGCAAAGAGTTATGTAATTTGTAAGAGTATGTAATTTAAACAAGTTTAGAGAAATCGATTCCCCATATTTTTTTCAAAATAACAGTTAAACCGCAAAGTGATCCGTTTAGCCTCGGTCTAACCTACTACTATTTCAAATACCAGATACAAATGACTTTCTGGAATGATATCTGAAATATTAGATAGGTACAAATACTTTTTAAAGATAAAATCCTTTTTTCAGAAAACACATTTTATTGAATGTAAGATTATTTTTTTACGTGAATTATTTACGAATAAATCGCGTTGATCGCGCGAATGTGACAAAATAAAATATTACATTTTTAAGGTTTTAATTGAGACTCAGTAAAAACAGTTCTCCAAACATTTTGTCGCTCATTTTTCTTCGATGAGGTCCTATAGGTACATCATTGGAATAAAGTATCTTAGTAATCTTGGTATTCTCAAAATACTAAGATACCAAAATAATGTATCTAAATACAAGATACGAGATGAATAATCGAAAAAGTATTGATACAAGATGAAAATACGTATTTTACATCTTGTATCTGTATTTCAAATACTTTTATCTTAGATAAGTCACATCTCTGTTTATCATTGAATACATATTGATTGTGAAAATTGGACCTCCGGATTACGCCATGTACCTACGTGCCAGCCACGGCGGCCACACGGCGGCCAGGCCACAAACACACCAAAATCATATTTACCTACATAGAGTATTAATGCCATAAAATAATCTGTCAAATAAAGCCAATTTAATGGACATTAAAAATATTTTTCCGTGTTTTATTTCAATTTAAAGTTCTTCGCTTCTAAAAAAACACCATTTACATGACTGTAGGTATTTAGAAAACGGTTACTCATATGAGAAAAGTTAACGGACCTTTTTTGTGGAAATTTTTTACTAACAAAATGATTTAAAACAATGTGGTACCTACTTTATTTCAGTTTTATCTCCGAGCATTATTTACAGGGTTGCCGAAAAAATTTTACAGGCTAGATTTTTTAGGGTTCATATCATACTCTCTACTAGACACCTGTATACATGATGCCACTTCGAACATACCTAGCGGGGCCCCAAAATTATATTATCAGAGGAGGTACCCGACCCAACATTTCTGTCGCCTACACTAACTAGGAACTTTAAATAGGAATTACCTAATACCCAATTAAAAACGTTTAAATTTATGCATAGTGTTTGATGTGTTAAATTTAAGGTTAAATCTTTTTAAATCCTACTTCAAAAAAACTACGCAATATTTTTCAAACATATACCTACACCAAAATATATTTTAAAATAATCTGCACATCTCTCTATTTTTTTTTTTGAAAAATATGGAATAGACGATATGACGCATTTAATTATACCTTGACAGTTAATTTGACATTTCATGGTTTCATTTCTCGTGATGCAAATGACGTTGCTAGTTGAAAATAGTCACGTTGATCTAGATGTGCCAAACAGAATAAATCGTGCAAAACCTGTGTTCACAACGCCAGGGCTCACTGTTCGAGAGCTTTTGCTGCTTCAGACGGACAATTCTCTTTATTCAGAATATTTTGAATAGGTATGTCCAAATTTTTCAGAACAGTACTGAATTTCTTGTCACAGGGACATCATTAATAAATCAATATATTATAGAATCAATATATCCTGTGCCAAAAAATCCAGTACTGTTCTGAAAAATTTGGACATACTCAAAATATTCTGAATGAAAATACTGGTAAAAAGGAGTTAAATAAATTTGAAATAATATTTCAGGCGTATTCTAGTGTAATGCTAATAATTCGGAAAAATCTCATTACACATATAAAGGATATTGCTAATAAAAACTCAAAAATAGATGTCTCATTAGTGACATCTGTGGTCATTTAAGGGGAATGAAAAAGCTCTGGTTGCTGGCCGCGCTGAGGATTGTTGCAACACGTGTACGAAACATGCCGTATAAATTAAATATATACAACTTCCAAAAATTTAGTAGACATGGTATTCTATCATGGGTGGAAATGGCGAAAGTTACATTGTGTAAAGTGATCACTTAAGCCAGCCGTACGATAGATCGTAAGCCAAAGACTTCTATACCTACTTTCCCATAAAAATATAATTTCGTCTCTGTGAGACATCTATAATATATTGATTGAATCCTCTTTATAATTAAGATTATCAGATTGGTTCTCCACTCAAGTCCCCTGATTACGCAATACGCATATAATAACCTTGGAATCAGCTCGAAAAAGTTATAAAAATATCATTCAGAACAGGTTTAGGCATCAATCCTTGAAAAGCAACAGATTAGAAAGACTTGAGACGCAATATTGCCTCTGTACGAAATTCGAAATTTTCTAATCGATATCACAATGTCTTCTGGTTCAAGTAAGTACAGACCAACGACGAAGCAAAAAACGTTACCTGGTAGGTTAGTCCTACCACAGAAATATTGCATACTTTAATCCCATTTCACGAATGTGTAGATTGTAAATAACACGAATAAATTAAATGAAAAAAGAAATACTAGAAATTATATTCTTTATCAATAAAGCAATTAAAAATAACCTAATAAACATTCAAATACCTGTGTCATCCCTATTATTAAAATAAGTAGGTATTAGTGTATGTGAAAATTAATTACCTACTGTTGTATATGTCAATAAATAACTACCCTCCCCCCGTCCTCAGTTTACTTTCGATTTGTCGGCCATATTGATTTACAATTAGGTAGTTATAATCATAGAAAAGAGACAATATCTAATATTGCCTCTGAAGATGATAGTTATGCCCATCGAAAGCGCTTAGGCTTATATAACTAGTAGAATAAAAGTAGAATAAAACGTTTTGTATAAATTATTGTGCGAATAAATGAGTTATGAATAAATAAATGACATATTTTAAAAATCATTACAAAATTAAAAAAAAACAACACTTTTTCATGAAATTATTTTTGTGTATGTTGGTGCTAAATATTTTTTTTTTCAATTATGCTTTCCATAAATTTATTTTATTATTAATTGAATTTTGCATTTCAATATGTTCCGACCTGCCTGGACCTATTAGGGAGTGTTTATAGGTTGCCTTAGTAGGTAATCAAATGTCTCCACGTGACGAGCATACATATATTAGATGATGACCACATTTGTGGGTAATTCTATATGCTCTGTCGTCAAAATGCTCCTTCGATATCATATAAAATAAATATTCTACGATAGGTACCTGCACAACACAAAGGTGCTCACTCTCAGCTTATTCCGTTGTCGTAACTTTATATTGTAGGGCGGGGCTTAACGTAACGTAGGTAAAGATATTCATTATACAGGTGACTCGTGGCTATATAGTAGCAGAAACTTCGGGAGAGTCTTCTTCATTCAATTTCGAATATAAAATATTCTCTACACTTTGGATGAAATGCCAATAGTTTAGGAAATGCGCTTCATTGCGTTTTTTTCAATATTTCTGACCTATCTTCTATAAAACGTCGGAGTATCATGAAAGTAACTTATATCGAATATTACAAATTCACTCGCTTTGATGCAAGTCAAATAACATGATTAAAATCGTGAATTTCTAATATTCAACCCATGCTTAGGTATATGAAAGTCTAACATTTTGCAAAAGATGTAAGTAATATTGAAAAAAAAAAACATTTAATTGCGTTTTTTTGTCAATATTGCTGACATAACATTTCATCCAAAGTATAAAAATATTTTCTATTCAAAATTGAACAAAGAGGACCCTTCTCTCGAAGTTTTTGCTATTAGCTACGAGACACCTTGCATATATTTCTGTTACTTTGTGAGGTTACCATGTGCAGTTGGCGTGTAGAACTCTATCCATTTAAGAAAGACAATTGATTTAGCACGTGAAGCCGTGCGTACGACGCACATTGTTTCGTTGTGGTGGTATTTACGGGTATAGACATCAACACAACAAAACAATGCGCCCCGTACGCATGGCTTACACATACTAATTCGATTGTCTTTCTTAAATGGAAAGAGGTCTACTCATGTGAAGTTGTCGTGTGTGTAGTTATCTGGCCAACGAAATGATAAGTAAAATAGAAACCTCCAAGTTTTCCTCATCTCGAACAGGTTTTTGTCTCACTGGACATTTTGAGGAATTAAAAATGTTGATAGGTATTGCTTGCCCAACGTAAATTGGCGTGCGGCGACTTTGGAACTAAAACCCGCCCCGCCCGCACCCGGCGGTAACCCCTCGCCCTGTCACTCAGTTCATTCTCGTACCTATTTGAGCGTGAGCTGTGACATCTTGATTTCCAATATACACTGAATTATTATGTCCAAAACATCCAAAACAGTCCGGGATGGTGCAAGAACAATTGCCAATGAAGTATTAAAGTTTTGCGAAGCTGAAAAAGCTGAATAAGACCGATATTACCGTTTGACAGGTTGACAGATAAAGCGGCAGCCATTACTGATTCGTTTCTTTAGTGTTGCCCGACCAAATTTCTATTAAAGGCTCCGACACCGGTCACCGGACATTCTGTAGATTATGTATTGTGTAATAAATTTACACCTCGGCAACTTCTGTTACGCGACAGGGATGCCCTCCCTCTCACGCCAATTTATACTGGTACGTCTATATCACAACACAAAGTGAACTATGAATAGCAACATGTAGAGACGATAACATTTTATCAACTATCAACTTTATCCGACACCTTGCATATATTTCTGTTACTTTGTGAGGTTAACATGCGCAGTTGGCGTGTAGAACTCTATCCATTTAAGAAAGATAATTGATTTAGCACGTGTAAGCCGTGCGTACGCATAGCAACATGTAGAGACGATAATATTTTATCAACTATCAACTTTATCCGACACCTTGCATATATTTCTCTTACTTTGTGAGGTTAACATGCGCAGTTGGCGTGTAGAACTCTATCCATTTAAGAAAGGTAATTGATAACTGTGAGTAATCAAATAAATATTATTTCCCATAATTTTGATTGCTTGCATTCCGGAATTAATGCATCGTGTAATTGTGAAAAAATTGAATTAGTTAATGAATACGTATATCTTGGTATTACCATAGATACATTTTTCAAATGGGATATTCAGGTAAATAAGGTATGTAAGAGGTTGAGAACTGTATTAGGATGTATGCACAAGATTAAATACTATGTTCCGATACAGACTATGAAAACTATATATCAATCTTTAGCGGAATCGGTAATAAGGTATGGAATAACTAGCTGGGGTCTAACTTGCAAAACTAATATTAGAAAAATTCAAAATATTCAAAATTCGGCTATAAAATTAATAAATAAAGAAAGTGCTACTAAAGATATACAGGAACTCTTCAAGAAACAAGGCTCTATGCCAATTAATGCTATCTTGTGGTACAAACTAATTACACGATATCATGAAGATGGGACATATAAGCATAGATTGATTCATAAACATAGTACCAGATTTACGGTTAAAGAAGGACTACGAATACCGAAGGTCATAAATAAATATGGACAAAGAACATTAAAATATGTCATACCAAAAATATTAAATAAAATCCCATGTCGTGTCAAAATGGATATTAATAAAAAAGGGCAAAATACAGAATTAATGAATATGTTATTAAATAAAAGAGACTTATTTTGATTTTGGTAATATTTGTATTTTTTCTTGTATTGTTGTATAGTATTGTAGATTTGTATTTGAGTTTATAAGATCTATTGTAATTAATTAATATGAATGTATTTCTGGTATATACAATTTATTTATATATATGTATTGATGCACCTACAGACAAATATCAATGTGATGTTTTGTGGGTCTGAGATGTAAAAAAAAAAAAATAATAATAAAAAGAAAAAAAAAAAAAAAAAATTTAGCACGTGTAAGCCGTGCGTACGCATAGCAACGTGTAAAGACGATAATATTTTATCAACTATCAACTTTATCCGACAGAGTCCGCACGTAGTTATGAATACCGGGACTACAGCCGAGCTCAACCTGATCAGACAGTATGGGAACCAAAATATTTCTATAGTAATTTTTTTTAAATTATTTCCTTATACTTGGTAGCTTTCTCCGTTGCTCCGGGTTTTACTGTAATTTCTTACTACTTGTTTCGAGGGTTCTTTGCAAAATGGGGCCCTTCACAATTATGGAGTGGAGCTCATTTGCGACATGCGAAGAAATCCACATTAGCATGCTTATTGAATTTTTCCAAGATTGCAAGATTCAATTCAATTTTTCAATTCAATGTTTATTCAATGTTCAATGTTAAAGATGTTTACAGTGTTTACAAAATTAAATTAAGCTTTTTTCATTGTTGCTGAGTGTCTTGGCAGCAAGTAAACACTAAATTGATTTGACGCCCTGCCTGCTACACTAGTAATTTACTGTATTATAGCAGACAGTGCTCTTCCAGTAGTATAATGTTCAAGAATATTTATTATTTATATGACATTTGTGAATCAATCTTATTGCCAATTAAAATTAAGTAATAGTAATAATTAAATGTTTACAATTTAATAATGGTGTTAATTAATTATATTATAGACAAAGGAAAAAAAAAGATATGAATAGGATATTAATAAAATAAAATAAAAAAAAACAATATTGATATATTGGAGATATTGGCGTTCAAAGATGGGATTGTTGAAAATCGCTCGGATTTGTCATATCCAGCGTGTGTGTAGTATCTACCACAAGTCCCTCCGGATCTTGTCCGCTGCAAGCGGCCAGTACTGACAATACTATTGCTTGCCCAACGTAAATTGGCGTGCGGCGAATTTGGAACTAAAACCCGCCCCGCCCGCACCCGGCGGTAACCCCTCGCCCTGTCATTCAATACAATTTTGTATTTTATCGGGAGCTTGGTGACATCTTGATTTCCAGTATACACTGAATTATTATGTCCAAAACATCCTAAACAGTCCGGGATGGTGCAAGAACAATTGCCAATGAAGTACTAAAGTTTTTCGAAGCTGAAAAAGCAAATAATGGACCGATATTACCGTCTGACAGTTTGACAGATAGAACGGCCACCATTACTGCATGGTTTCTTTAGTGCTGCCTGACCAAATTTCTGTATTTAATACGACACCGGTCACCGGACATTCTGTACATTATGTATTACACTACCCTTCCCGTATCCGTGAACATAACACAACGAAACAATGCGCGAATTACGCACTGTACCCACACTAACTCAATTGCAAGTTTATATGAAAAGACCTATACCAACTTTTCGTCTCGGATCATGTGACGTCACACGTTTAAAACGTATAAACCGACCGTTTTTAAAGCACACAACTTTGAACATCTGTAATTCGGCCATATTTCAAGATGTCTAAATTTTTTTTCTGTTTTTAAATGGGATTTTCTGAAGAATTTTAAAAAAAGAGACTCTACTACCTCATTGTGACATGCGCTAACTATTACATTTTCCAGTGTTTATGAGTTGCGTACTTAGTATCAGTAGCATAAGGTATTACCTACATATGTACGGTACTTAACATATGTAATTCAATACAATATAAATCGATAGTAAGCTCTCATAAGTCACGCGGAGTTCTCCATTTTAATTAATTAGTTTGATAGTATTCTAATCTATATCAATTGCCATATTGTCTTTCCAATTGTATTGCGTGGAAGTATTTCGATTACATATACTAAGGAAAAAAATGGGTAATCATTTGTTGATAACTTACTCCGGTGATTCGTAACACTTTCGTTTGGACCACCTGTTCTAGTAGCCGAATAGGCTTCGGTACTTTCTTTAGGGGTTGTAAAATTTTAGAACTAGATATAGAATCGGAGATTTTTGTTTAAATAAACGCATATTAGCCCACATCGAAGAAAAAACACAAATGATCCTTCTTATTCTTAAAATAGCAACATTTTTACAATGGCAATTGTTACCCTAACACTCAAAAATTTAGGTACATGAAATTTACATTATAAAATTGGAGAAATAATTTCGCACATGAGCACATTTTGCGTGTTGCGTAAACACGTGTAAATATTATGAATATATATGCTAGTAGCAAAAATTTTACAGGTGGATTCCTGCCTTGATAACGAGTTGACTATGTTTAAGCAACCGTGATCAATAGTTATGCAGGTATGCTATATCAATTATTGCATTTTTTAAAAATATTTCTGACTTATTTTTTGCAAAAGGTTGCAAAAAAACTATCATTACAGTAACTTATATCGATTATGAAAAATTCATTCGCTTCAATACCACTCAAATAAAATGTTAAAAACCTTATAAAAAAAAGTATTTTCAATTTTTGGTTTTTATCTTTTAGTTTTGACCTGTATTAAAGGGAATGAATTTTTCATAATCAATATAAGTTACTGTAATGATAGTTCAACTTTTTGCAAAAAAAAATCCAAAATATTAAAAATGCTAACTTTGATTTGATTGATATTGGGTCATGGTTGCTTGATAATTTTCGACTCATTATCAGGGCAGGAATCCACCTGTAAAGTTTTTGCTACTATGAGACACCCTGTATACCACGTTGATATTTCGGGTTCTAAACTATATCAAGCCGAAAATAGCCACAAAGCGAAGCAAGTATTTTTTAGTACATATAAAATGCGAGAGCATATAAAATATCTAAAACCATATTCTTTTTTCGAGTGCGAATATTATAGAAAACAAGAGAGATTTAATTCTTACTTTAAAACAACGTAGTGTTTATGCCTGTAGCACACCGCCGCGAAATCACAGCAGCGAAGCCGCATTAGTTTCGCCATGACTTTCCATGTCCTTTGCAGGAGAGGCGGAACAGAAGCGAAACTACATTTTTTTTTATATAATGGATGTCGATTTTATAGAAAAATTAATACTTAATAATTAAAAGTAATTAAAATAATTATTCTCTATTTATTAAGTCACCCAGACTAAAAAAAATAATACGAAAAAATTGCAGGCATGGAGAGTAGGCAAGGCATAAACCTTATATTTTGCTTTGTAATATGTGGCTTCAAAAGATTATGTAAATCTTCAAAACTATCTGGGCTCATTCTAAAATATGTATAGAAACGATCTTCATATGACTCTAGTTCTTTACATAATCGGTTTTCGCCTGACGTCTTCCTTTTTACTCCCTTTCTTTTAACTCGTAGCGTCTGTTTGCTTGCTTGTCTGACAAAAGACGTTGGATCGATTTTTAACCCTTTTCCCGTGATCGAATCGAGCTGAAACTTTGCAGGAAGAATCGTGGTGACGAAAAAAAAGATCTAACACATTTTCGTTAAAAAATTAATAATTATAGTATAATTTTGTATTTTTCGAAATTTTAATGTTTTTTTCAAATTGGAATCATTCTAAATAAGTAATTAGCCCGACGCGTGTATAGACACGAAACCTGATTCAAAGAGAAAGGGAGTTTTGTAAAAACTTGGTTTTTATGGGTTAGTTTTTTTCATTAATCTCGTGCACCCAAAATTTTAGAATTTCACGCCTTTTCAAAGTTGAAGTCCACAATAATATTGCTTCCTCCTCTGACTCTGATAACGACGACGTTTTGCTCCGATTGCCACAACTTAACTCTCGCGTGACGTTCCGCGCCCAGTTCCGCAACTTGAATTACACTTGATCGCAGCGGAATTCCTGCAGCGGTTTCGCTAGTGGGGTTTCGCAGCGGAGGTGTGCTACGGGCATTAATTTAATATTATTATATGCCTGTATCTTGTACACGTATATAGCGGGTCTTGCTATCTTGCATTGCGGGTGTTTTTCACCTTTTCGTCTGTTTGTCTGGACGGAATCTTATAAATTGATATTTCACCCGCTACCCAATGTCAAATCGAGCTAAAATTTTGCACACTGACGTATTCTCAATGTCAATATACGTATTCTCAATGTCAATATACGTATTCTCAATGTCAATATACGTATTCTCAATGTCAATCAATAAGATTCACTAATTAATCGATATAATCCATCATAATTAATTAATCAAAATTTTATATGGGAAATCAGTTAATAAGCTCACTAAAAGATGGCGCTGGTTTCCTACGAAGTGATTGTGTACGCTAGGTAATATTAAGACTAAAGATTATAAAATTATATTACATGAAAAAATATTTAAAAAAAACACGCTTATATTTAAATGTACGAAAAAGTAAAAAAAATAATTTCAGCCAAAAAATTTTTGCCTCACTCTCCAAATGAAAGCGTGGACGCTTTCCCTCCAGTAATAACAGAATTCTGTAATCTATATCAATATTTTAAGCGCCCTTTTTTTGTGTGGAGAGTGAGATAAAATTATTTGGCCGAATTTTTTAAAATATTTATTTATTTATTTAATTTATAATATATATAATATTTTATAATAATGATACCTAGAAAATGTTTACAATTCAATTTTTTTTCATATGCTTTACCAAAAAGAATTCTTGTGTATGGTGAGGGATAACCACTTGCAATCAAATAGGTAATCTAATTTAATAAACAATGAGAAAGGTAATATAATATTTATCTAATATATCAAAAAACTTAATTAATAATACAATATGTAGAATAAGCAGTCAAGTAAATAATAATATAGAATAAGCAGTCAAAAGAGACCAAACTCAATCACAAATTCTACAATAAAGACAATCCATTCGGGTTCACTGGGGGAATATGCACATAAGACGCAACCGCAAAAAATTCACTATCATGCAAAATAAATTGAACAAATCAAGTTATTTTACAAGTATCTTCATCGACTCGAGGGAAGTACCTGACAGTATCTCCCACGAACAACTCGTATCAGAACCAAAAGATAACGGAATTGACCAAACGGGTAAAAAGCCACTCATCGAATATACCTCAGAAACATCCGTATTCTGAAATAAGCAATACTGCAATTTCTGTAAATTAACAGTTATTGTATAACATTGTGACGCTGTTTTTTTGACATTTTATGTTTGACAGGTTTGAAATGAATGAATTCAATCAATTAGAAAGCTCATTATTAATAATTGTGAATAAATTAACGTTTGTATACGTTTTAGAGCTTTCTAATTGATTGAATTCATTAATTTCAAACAAGTCAACTTAAAACATCGAAATTGGCGGCAATACAATGTTATACATACCTGTCAAGATTGAGATAAAGATCTGACATCCCAATATTGCTATTTTCAGAATAGCACAGATATTTTTTTCATGTTAGGTATATAATTTTTTTATAAAATTCACTGATTTTAGAATTTGTTACAGGTTCCTCCAGCAAAGGAGATTCGACAATTTTATTGAAACATTATTGTCAGTATTATTAATGTAGGTATATATTTATAAGTTATCTAATATTTTCGAACTAACTTTTTTGCTAACAGTTTTGCTAACAATTAACATCATCACAAACGGTAAATACTTAAATAATTTTATAAAAAAATATTCGTCGTGTCTCTTCAGGATTTATGGTAAAACGTCACACATCGTGAAAAACAAATCCAGAATGACATTGCGTCATAATTCGTAACAGTCGTGAAAACATTGAAAAAAAATATAGAAATACTAAAAATATTTATATTTAGTAGTACTAACAAAGATTGACAAAGAACATTTACTTACTTCAGCCAATTTATCCTTAGTAAATGAAAAAAAAACATTAATATAGAATATAAGAATAAATTAGGTAAACATTTAAAATATCATTAGATTTAAATGCCAGATGGCCTAACAGTAATAAAAATATGCGAAATGGAATAACGTAATACGGTAATAAGAATAAAAACATATATTTTTTAGAATTTTGGCGGTATTAAAACAACAATGAGGCCAGTAGAGTAATTTACTTATATATATACACAAGTTCAAGTGTGGCAGAACGGAAGATGTGGATTTTGCCTGTTTGTTTTGACGCAAGATTTTGTCAGTAGGAAAGTTCTTTGGAACCATTTTCTTAATAAGAAATATAAGATTTTATTATTAAGAACCCAAAAGTAATGAGAAATTCGAAGTAAAAAAAAAATTTTAAAATCGTTCCTTTGTGTTAACCGAAAACCAGCGTGCATAAATATTATTATTTATTATTCGAGAATATTTTTTTTTGTAAATGTACTTAAATAAACTGTTTTGTGGGTGTTTAAGCACGTCAGAAGATGTCTGCTCTAGTATATTATTTGTCATGTATTATGGATATTAAGTAGGTAAACCAAGTTGATTATTTTGACGTAGAACGAATTCCATATCATGAATTCAATTCATCGCGACGGAACTAAATTAATAAATTGTATATTTTAACCAATGCATAAAATAAATATATACATATATTTTTAAATAGATATGCGAACACGGAATACGTGTCGCATCAATATTCCTACTATTCTCAAACTAAGCCAAAAGCCTGCGCTATGAAAATAGGACTAACTTGCAGGTGTCCTGGAATGGGGGTCGAAACACCGATCACTAGATCACTAGGCGAGCGTCATGACCAGTACACCAACAAGCTACTCTATTATTATTATTTATTATTATTATTTATTATTATTATTTATTATTTTATGGATAAGTTAGTATACCTACTCGCGATATTCCGATGGGCCAGACAAGTTTTTCGCGGGTCGTAGATTTTTTTGACGGTTTAAATGCACAATTATGGTTGACTATCACCGAATAAACAAGTCGACGCTATAAAATATATGGCATGCCTTGTATTGCTACTGCAGTTTAATATAGTCAAGTAGAGGAGTAGAGAGGGGGATCGTAATATCGAAAAATTCATCTGTTAATTAGGGTTATTAATTTTAGCTAAACACTGGCAACGGTGAAATGCCAAGAAAAGAAGAAGAAGAATTTTAGCAGTGCGTGACAAAAAAAATAGAGATAGACCAACAGAATGATATGCGACAAGAATATTTGGATCGTCTATAGGTATTACAAGGATTATATATATTTTTTATGAATGAATATAATGTTTAACATATGTCAACAATTACCTACTTTTATTTTTTTTGTGTGCGTTCTACTTTTATTTTTTATTTACATTTAATTATTATTTTTAAACATTTTTTTTAAATAGCTATCTATTATAAACAATAAATTATTTATTTTAACTGTAGTTTGAAAAACTGGAAACCGTTTTCTTATTAATGAAAATAAAATAAAATAGATTATAACAAATAAAATTACTTTTATAAGGTGAGGATAATAATATTATTTAAATTTTACCATGTCAGAGAATTTCTTGCAGCAGTGAATCCGATAAGGGCCGAAGCGATCACAATCAAAACACTGTATACAGAAGAAGCCCACGTCGATTGGGAATCCTTTATATCCTCCTTTCCCGCAGTATACACTTTTTCTTCTGAAAACATAATAAGTCCATAAATTAACAGGCTCAATATGGAACAAAAAAAGCAGAAAACAACAACATAATGATTTTAAAAATATATGAATTTCCCGCTTTA
Source organism: Agrypnia vestita (assembly GCA_016648135.1). Classification (NCBI taxonomy): domain Eukaryota; kingdom Metazoa; phylum Arthropoda; class Insecta; order Trichoptera; family Phryganeidae; genus Agrypnia; species Agrypnia vestita. The sequence continues at coordinate 35,391 of JADDOH010024824.1, forward strand.
AAATACTGCGCCGCAAAACACGATACAATTATTTTTAGCCGGAGTAAATTACATTTGTTCAATATCACATCATTTGATCATTTCGCTCAATTGCCAGAATGCCTGAACAATAACAAACTCGATTGTGAGCGCGATTGCCATAATTTAGGCACTTGTTACGCGAACAAATTATTATTTAACCTTACGTGTAGACTTTGGCAACTGTTGCGTTTTCTTTTTGCGAATACTGTCGGCCGACATTGTTTACGAGTGAGCTGAAACCCCTTCGACGAAAGTTTGCCGTAAACTGTTTGAGCTCGGACGCGGAATGAGCGCTCTGTGAATTCCGTGATAAATACGCGGTGCGCGCGCAGCTCGCGGCGGACGGGACGAGGTTATCTCTCGAACTGGTCGCGGCATCGCCTTGTCTCGAATATATTAAATATAAAGAAGTTGATTAATCTGCTTTCCCTCTTCTTGTTTTACTGAGAACGCATTCGCGTGCGTATTTGTTTACCATCATAATTATTGCATTCAAACGTAGGTATTTGCTGTGAGGACAAAGAGTCATCGTGAGAACTTTGGCCATTTTGGGAGCGTAAAAGAAAAACTGTTGTCCCTTTCGCGCGAGAATTAATATTTTTGGGGAGTGATAAGAAACGTGCCTTGACAGGGCTAACTGATTAAAAAAATCAAGTATGTATTTCGATAACGTTGTTTTATCTGTTATTGAAAACACAGGTCATAGTTTGCGACCGCAAAGATATTTACGTACGTAAGTCAAATTTGTAATTTTATGATATGTAATTTTATTTTTATTTATGATGATATAATATTAATAGTTGAAGACCCCATGGCAAGAAGTTAACTAACATTCAATTCATTTTGAGATAATTAGACATTTGTATTTCGCCTTTGAAAAATATGTTTTATTGTTAATTCAAGATTAATTTTTATTGATTTATGTCATTAAAATATCAAAAAAGTATTTACAAAGTAAAAAGAACGCATTTATGCACAAAAAATAAAAATATACTAATTTTCCCTAAAAAAATATAGTTAACAACCATTTTTTCGCCTCTGGAACTACAAAATTCCTGTCATGTTAATTAATAATACAAAACATGGTATGTATCTACCATTTTATATTATTGAAAAATAATATATAAGTACATATTATAATAGTCTTCAAATAAAAACAAATATATGACAGTATTGCCAGAGTAAAATTTATATTAACCATAAATATTCCAATCAAATTAAAAGACGTGTTAATTTCAGAATGATGGCATGAACATGTTATTATTGAAGATAACATGTTCTTCCCATTAGTAACTGATTTGATTTTTATGAAAAAGTGTAGTTAACATGTTCATCCCTATGATTTGAACATGTTCTAATTATTACTTCCTTTCTTTTAACTCGTGGCGTCTGCTTGCTTGCTTGCCGTCGAAAAAACTTTGGATTGATTTTTAACCCTTTTCCCGTGATCCAATCGAGCTGAAACTTTGCAAGTAGTCTCGTGGCGACGATCAAGAAGATCTATCAATTTTTCGTTAAAAAAATAAATAATTATAGAATAATTTTGGATTTTTCTTTTTAATGGTTTTTTCATACAACTCAGTATGGAGATTTCGACGCATATGGTATACACGAAACCCGAAAATGAGAAAGGGAGTATTGTAAAAACTTGGTTTTTATGGATTACTTTTTTTTAAAGTTCTGAACTTATTTCCAATGGAAAGAGCGTGTATTATTTAGTTTAGAGGGCTTATTAACTCATTTTTGACATAAATTTTAGTTAACAGCTTCTTGCCATGGGGTCTTCAGTTGTTATTTTTTTTGATTAAAGTCTTATATTTGTTTTGTAACTTAACACTAACACATAATTTATATTTATTATTAAATAATACATAATGCAATATTGTAGTGTAACTTAAACATGTGAAATTAATTTGAAGGAATCGGAAAAAAGGGAAAGACAAACATAGGGATATTGACATCAAGATGTAAGTATCCATTACCGGTTTACCGGTAAAATTGTTGAATTCCGATACTCTAAAAGGGTTCAGAATATTTTGAGTTTGTTCAAATCTTTCAGAACAGTGCTGGATTTATGTAAGTGCAGTGTAAAAAGGAATTTAACAAAAAATTGGAAATAATATTTCCTGGCGTATCCTAGTGTAATGCAAGTATTCGGATGAATTTCATTACACACAATAAAGTATATTGCTCTCAAAAATTCCGTAAAAAATCAATGTAGATTTTCTCATTAGCGACATCTGTGGGGATTTAGGGGAATGAAAATGGCTTTGTACAGGCCGCATGGAAAAGGCGCTTACAACTCATATATGAAAGCTTTCCACGCAATTTGAACATATATACAACTTCCAAAAATGAATAAGCATGGTATATTCTATCATGGGTGGAAATGGCGAATGTTACAATTGTGTAAAGTGATCACTTAAGCCAACCATAAAAAGACAGGTCATAAGTCCTGTGTACACCCAAATGACTTCTATACCTACTTTCCCATAATTAATACAGTTTCGTCTCTGTGAGATATCTATAATATACACTAATTACTCTAAAAGGGTGTTGATATTTATTGTTCTGTTTAGAATATATTCACTTTCGGAACCATAATCATTATTCAGTATTTTTCAGTGAAATATAAGGGAATACGAAATTAAAATGTGCAAGAACACAAATTATGATAAATTTAGCGATCGTCTGACAAAGTGAGCCATATTAACCATTGCAGTCACATAAGGTCCGCAAAGTGAAACAATTTTCTTCATTTTTAAAACATCGTAGTTTCGGTAATTTATTAATTGATTAAATAATTTAGTTTGCGTCCTTTTAAGACGATATTCGTATCTAAAATATTTGGAGCCTGATGAATAAATTTTAATATTATATCTTTCCGGACAAAAATGTGATTAATAACGCAAGAGAAAAAATGGCGAATTTGGCTCACTCTGCCAAAAGATCGTTTTGAACATAAACTAAGCGTGATTGGTGAATACCAATATTGATTTTCCCCCATAGATCATAGTTAAGCTCAGCTTTTAAATCCATGCAAGTAGCTATTGCACGCTCTTGATAGGTTGCTACTCAGGGGTGTAGGTACACTACACGAGCGTAAACAAACGCTGTGTACGAGGAGAATTTCTAAAAATATATCAATTGTATAAAAGCAATATCCAAAAAATTTAAAAAATGTTTTGAATGTAATCACCGAGGATTACTAATTTAAAATTTACTGATATTAAATATTATGCATCTATCCCTTCCAAAGTCATGTTTCCTATAAATTTATAGTCTATGTTTCCTATAAATTTATAGGCTACGTTTCCTATAAAATCTCGAATTTAGCACGTTATAAATTAGTAATCCTCGATGACTGAATTCAATGTTTTTTTGGACATTACTGCCTTTGCTTTTATACCCCTTAATTAAAGATTTATTTAATACAACATATTTATAGATTCATAATTATGTTGTTAAATTATGTATCTCAGATGGTGGTAGAGTCGGGGACAAAGTTATAAGCCTTGGTTTTAAATCTTATCTAAATATCAGATACAGATAACACAAAAAGTAATTAAAATACGATATCACGAAACTGAAATAAACACACCAAAATTTTAAATTTTATTGATTTTTTCCGCCTCTAGAAACCATAAAATGATGTGTCATACTCATCAAACACATTATAAATAAACGTAGGTAATTGTATTTCTTCTCGCGTCGGATCACGTCTCCCCGGCTGTGGTTTGCTGATGTCTTTGATAATTTCCCTCCTCCTTTCCAGCAGCGTCTTTGATCTGTCTATGATGCACTATTGTTTTTAAAACATATGTTCCTAAAGTTAAAATCAAAATTATTCTTTTATTTATTTATATGTGCATGAATTTGTATAATAGGTACATAGCTGTTTTGGTACATTTAGGCCCGGTTGCGCCATCCAAAGTAAAGGTAAAGTTTTAGTAAAAAAGTTACATGAGTAACGTTTTTTACTAAAACGGGTTGCGCCATCTATGGTAAAAATATTTAACTCGCCGAAGTACATACATCTGAGTAACTTTTTTTTACTCTCCAAGATAGATGGGTAAAGGTAAAAACGTTGGTAAAAAAAATGGCCATCCTCTCACAGCTGATTTGAAAATGTGACATTTATCCATATAGGTACTTGTCATTTGAATTTTGTCGCTGTCATTTTCGTATTGAAATTTGTAAATATTAAAATGAATCTTTTAATTTCGCGTTATTTTAGCGATGGTTTGACGTTTGTTTGGTTTGTTTTATAGAATAAAGTGGTTTGTTTGAACTGGTTTTGAACCGCAAAAGTACGTATTGTCAGTGGTGAAAAACTGAAATAAATCAAATTCCATAGACAAATGCGGTATTTGAGGTTTATTCCGCTTGGCACCCTATTAGCCTTATGATTGGTTTGACAGCGGTAAAAAAGCTGTTTGTGCAACCCGAAATCGAGTTTACTCTGAGCTGAGGGTAAAAAAAGTTACTCGGGTCAATGTTACTCGAACCAAATTTACTTCTGCTGGCGCAACCGAGCCTTAGTAGATACTCGAGAGTACTCGAGTATGTATTTTAAAATTTTATTATTCGATACTCGAGTAGTTGATGGTTCGAGTAATTGGAGACTCTACTTCTTCCTCTCTAGCCTTCCATATTTACAGTAATTACCAGAATTTTCGGGTGAATTGTTAGAACACATTGTTAGAATGTGATTGTGATAACTTGTGTACGATCGTCTCTGGAGAAAGGGCCGAAAGGGAGTGATAAATACGGCCAATTATAGCTAGACCGCTTTCAAAAGAATGTGCCCAAAAAATATGTGTGTTGTTACAATGCAAATTTATTTGGAATATCATATTGAGGCTTGTAATACGGGCTTACCAGGCAACTTCACCCCGCTTTCTTCTTACTGGACAAAGCTAGGGAATGGTCTTTTGATTGTGGTCGATCTATAGCATTGAATATATATACCTACCCGGTGTTTGACAAATTGCGTTTGGGTGAAATCTCAGCGATATTCTTACAGTGGTCATACTGTACCATGCCCAGAATTATAATTAGATGGGAGTTAATTATTTTCTGTAGATTAATTTTTAAAAGATAAGAATGTCTCACCTTATCTCTGTTGTTGTGCTTATATATATATTTTTGAAAATCTACTTAAAGATCTCAAAACATGATACGCTTGGTTAATCAATAATAAAGGTATAAAAATGCGTTCGGTTTATACTAAAATTTAGTTTGGCGAATCGGTAGTAGTTATTTAGGGAACATTACTGCGATAGGGTGAACACATTTGTATGCTTCATAATTAATTATAATAATAATAATTGGATATTGTCACGGGATGTGGCTTTGGTAGTCAAATGAAAACACTGGAAATTAATTAACGATTTATTGATCATTATAATTAATTCACAATTACAAAATTAGACACAAATTAAATTTAAATACTAATCTCTAAGTCACACTGTTTCGCAATTTATTACTCGTCTATGAACACTTTATCATCACTTGTTAACGCGTTCGAGAAAATTCTGTTCAACTTTTTTTTTTTTTAATGTGAACACGGAATACATATCACATCAATATTCTTACTAATCTCAAACTAAGCCAAAAGCCTGTGCTATGAAAATAGGGCTAACTTTCTGGTGTTCTGGAATGTGGCTCGAACCACCGACCACCCGGATCACTACACAGTCATGACCACTACACCAATAAGCTACTCAACTATCGCACATAAGTAGGTATTTTGCTTATTATTCCTAATTTGTAAATAACTTAACGTTTTTTTACGTTTTAGAACATTCTGATTGATTGAATTCATTAATTTCAAACCTGTCAAAATTAAACATCAAAATTGGCGCATTAAAATGTTATACAATAACTTTCACTTACCTACACGTAATTCGATTGTCATTCTTAAATAGAAAGAGGTCTACCAACCACTTGCCGGTCTCGTGCTCCAATGGATGATGACCGTACATGATCCTTCCTCCAACCTTCAAAAATATAGAAAAGATTGAAGAGTTCAAAAAAAAAGATAAAAGTATGGCTAAATCAAATCGATGCTGATAAATTAAAAGGAATATTAAAAACAACGTATAAAGTTAAAAATAGAAATTGAAAAGATGTAAGCTAGTCCGTCTCAACATATGAACCCCTAGTAAGGAGGACTAAGAACAAAAACATGAATAATATTTTTTAAATTGTAATAAAAAAAATAATAAAAAAATATCATCGAAAGATTGGCAGTAACTCCGTGACGCAACATTTTAATTTAAAATATGATTTTTATTTAAGTTTTGTCTACACACACAATATGAGTTATTGTTTCAAAAGGAGCAGGCCCTCCCATTATGAGGTATAGTTAATAACTTATACCTGATGATGAGAGAGACTGCTCTTCTCTAAACTATAGTAGGTAGTAATCAATAGCTCATATTGTGTATAGCACAAAATTTTAAAAAACATCGCACATGGAGATCATTGCTATTGAGGTCCTTACGTATTTGCGTGTAAAATACTGTAACAAAGCCAAAAAGAATCACGCACTCCTGTCAAGTGACAGTTGTCACAACACTATCGAAGGATCGAAAACGGTTTACAATGCTCTTCGGCTTTCGGGAAGCATCTGAAACATTCTACAAGAATCTAGAAGCCACGAGAATTGTCTCCTAAACACTCGAAAAAGCCAGAAAGTACAAAGTACCAACCTTGATACATGGATATAAATACGGGTCACGTCGCGCGCGAGAGTTGTTGTTTTAGCGCGATTGACAGCGAAACAAAGCGGAGGCATCCGCCAGGGTGGCCAACCGTGCGATAATTCGACAGCGAATATTCTAGTGAAGTTCTTACTTACGTAGCGAAATAAACCGGAGCGAATAATACGAGCGAAATTGAATAAAGTGTTAAAGCGATTATAAAGTGTATTTTTACGAGTGATAAATTACGAAATAGTGTAATATAAAGAAGAGCGATAAGTTTAATATTGTTAAGTGACTTTGTACATCATTAATTACTCTGTATTTATTGTACATATTCATTAATAAATTATTAATACATCTGTAATTAAACTCCGGCATTTTCATTAATTCCTCCCGCAGCCACGACACGTGACAAAACTTAACGGTGGAGTAACCAAAAATGTTACATTTTTTTTTAAATAAGTACCTATTGACAAAAAATATTGATTGTAATTTTTTATTTTTATATTACATTTTTTCTAGTCTATTAAAACTATAAGGATATATACATTTTTATCGCTGTACCACTCTAAAAAGAGACTAACAAGAGACTAAAAAGAGACTAACAAGAGACTGCAGACTTAATTCTGATTTTTCTGATATAACGTATCTGTCAGAATCATTAAAATGGTGAATCTAATAAAGCAAGAAGAAACGTCACCTGAAATCAATCCAATCAAATGTACTTACCCTCTTAATGAGTTTACAGAGGTACAGGTATTATTCAAGTTTTCAATTTATACGTAAGCACAAATATGAGTTTAATAATTATATTGCATTAATTTTTGTATGTGTCTTTTTATTTTGGTCATGGATTGCGGCGTGGCATTATAAAGCTAGCCTGTGTACCTACTACACTTTTCGTAATATCGAACCGCGTTGTGAATGATCCATTAATTATTACACATGCAGTACTTCCTTCGTATAAGGATGTGATCGCGTGTGTCGGGTTTCAATTTATTATTTAGGAAAAAGATTATCCATTGACTCGACACATACGCAGTCATGATATCAGCTCATGTTACTTTTCGATGTATTTTCGATTTAGGTATTCGACAAGTATTTTAAGGAGCCTGTACACATTGGCCGAGGTTGGCCCAAAGTAAGGTTGGCCCGATGTGTACAGGGCTTTTTGGCCGTGCGTAGAGACGTTTGCCAAACTTGGCTTGGTAGTCGGTTTTTCGAGCACACATCAAAAGAAAGAGGCGTGGCTCAAGTTGTCAACTTTTTTTAGGGTTGTCAACTTTTTTTACAAGAAATAAAGTACATAAATGGCTCCACTTTTGGCCAGTACTCATTTCAAGAAAATCTTTGTCTTTTGATACTTTTTCATAAATTACTTTGAAATTTGTTAATTCTGAATAAAAATCATCCATACTTATATTTCTGTGAGCGTTGTGAGTCTGAAACTTATAGTCTTACGAATTTTGATACTGAAAACAGTATATTGTATACTTTATTTTTGTTCAACAGTAAAAAGTATAATGTAGTGAAAAACAATATGATACTGTTTTTAACAGTATAGTTGGCAATCCTAGGCTCAGCCGGCAACGCGTAACGCGCTTCGATCATTGCGAGGTTGGCCGACGCCGACGTTGGCTAATGTGTAATCGCTGTCCGCCATTTTGCGAGGTTGGCCGAGACGTTGGCTCTGCCGAGGTTGGACCAATGTGTACAGGGCCCTTTAAATGAGAAAAAGCTATTTTGCTAATTTCAATGGTTTTAATATAGCGTTGTCGTACATTTTCTCTAAATATAAAATATTTAATGTGAAATGCAGATGAATGAGGTCACACTAACCACAACCCATAAGAAATGACGGACTTTTTATGTTTCAATTGTATGCGTTACTTCAGTTCTTTACAAAATACCAATAGAAATGTAATTTTTACAGCAAAAAAAAATAATATAGCAAAATCAATCTAAAATATAAATATTATTTTTTTCATCAATACACTTTACAATGTTGTCACGGAATGGCAAACAGAAGGAATAGTGCTCTGTTCTAATCCTTTGTAATACGTCACAATACCATCGAAGGATTTAGAGCGATCTGCGACCTTCGGGAAACGTCTGCAAACGACTAGAACAACCGAGAAGCGACGAAAACGTTCTCCGAAGAATGATCAACATAGCACTAAAATACCAGCATACGGGTATAAATACTGAACTACGCCATCAGTCGGCGTCTATCATGATTATCAGTGACATCTCATGATTATTTGCGTATCTGGTAGCGTTAGTGACAAATATTGTTATGTAGTGAATTACACTTATCCAGTCGCATGTAACACGACCAGCATCTTTATCAGACGGTTTTTTTCTCTCTATCCAAAGATTTATTTCATAAACTATACTTTTTATTACTATTGGCTTAAAATAGTTGTTATTTCACTAGACATTGTATAAGTATTTTAAAATTGACTAAAATCACGAATTTTAAATTTCGCGTATTTATATTATTTTATTATGCGCTGTATAATTTCGAAAATATTAGAGATAGTAGAGTGATCGACTCGGTAGATCCGTGTGCTACTGCGCGGCTACGAAAGGGTAAACAAAGCTGAATCGTTCAAAATATCTATTTAATGCTGATCACGCTATAAAATAATTTCGCACATGCAGGCAGTGGCGTATAAAACAAATATTTCGTTAATATTTTCAAAATGACGGCAAATAAACGACTCCTTCAAGTAGCAACCCACACGCACGGTTGCATTATTTGTAGGCAACTAAATGGGAGTGAGTAATTATTGACAAAATACCCGCGAGTGCATATCAATTGGCAAGCTCCCCATCTTTGTTTCGCGAGTTACGCAAAAGTGTGTATTTTTGCCGCCAGTTTCAAATTATTTATATTAAAAAAAAATATATTACCAGCGGTTAAACAATCCACTATCGCCAATTGGTTGCGCTAGGCCCCGAGAGCGGGTATATTGGCCGCTTCGGCCGAGTGACCGCTGCGCAGCCATTAGTGCCAATTGTGTCTGCAATTAAGCCATGTATTCACTAGGGGACAAATCGCGAAACATTCCGCTCGACATGTCGCATCAACATCTACGCTCATGTTTCGGGGACAATGACGCGGTCATTTGACGTGTACACACCGGGACTCGCATATCTTGTCGCGGAAATGTCATCCAATGAGGTTATGGATGACAGCTGCGGTATCTCATTTGGCGAAAACGGGGTTCCGCGCAATTCGAAATGTTTTTTTGGGTCGCAATTTCAAATTAATGAGGTTTTACTGCAGTAAATTGAATATTATTAAAAACAAAGTTCTTTTTGCAAATAATTATTGTTTTCCAGACGTCGCGGAAATATATCGCCCTATGAGGTTATGATGATAGCCGCGTATCTGTTTATGTTAATGAGTTTATCGAAAAGTAAGAGGAGAAAAAAGAGGAGAATGCGAAATTATTTACTGCAAAGAGAAAGAAGGACGGACATTCTATGCGATCTTCGATCGATACAGCTCGATGAGTTCAAGAACAATTTCGTTTCCCCGCATTGTCATCTTGACAGATACATCGCATGCGTATTCACTTGTAAACATACCACGTGGTACTGACGCTCCGCGTAATGTTGCAGTGAGCTCGCTCGGGTACCGTGCGCATGGCAACGTTGCCACGGCACGTAGAAATGCCGCGCTATGTTGTGCGCGACGTCGCGGAACAGTGCACGACGTTGCAACGTCACTTAGACTCTATGCCGCGCGTGCTGTTGAGGGACAATTTGTCCCCTAGTGAATACATGGCT